>JAEMOT010000156.1:69356-80168 GCA_019297695.1 Apostasia ramifera
AAGTTTATATAAAATAATTTAAAATATTTATTTATTATTATTATTATTTTTTAAATTAATATTATTTTAGTCCTATTTTGATCATCGCGTCAAACAGTGCCAAAAACTACAAACTACCTTCTGTAATGCAATTGGTTGGCAAGGCATATAAATAATTGAGCTGTGAGAAATATTTTATTTTATATAATTAATAAAAAAAAATTATTTTAATATTAAAAAGTGTGTAAATTGTTAAATAAAATTAATTTTAAAATTAAAATTTGTGTTGGATGTGAAATAAAATTAATTTTTAAGATTGAAATTTGTGTTGGATGAGAAATAAAATTATTAAAATTTATAATAAATAAAAAATATTAGTATTATATTTTTTTTAAAAAATAGATAAATACCAAACAAGGCCGTGGTCAATTTGAGCTGTGCAATATGTTAAAAAATATATATTATTTATATTTTTTGATCTGCATTTAACTTGTTTATTTGACAGATTAAAATTAATGTGATGTAATTTTAAACAGATATATTACATCACATAGTTAATTTAATTCACATCTTAAATATATATTAAAATAATAATTAATTTATATCACATCACTCATATATTTTAATATAATAATTAATTTTATTCCATATTATTCATAATTTTTAATATAAAATATTTCTATTTAAATTTAATTTTAATTTAATTAAAAATTAAATTTTATAAATAAATAAATTTAAAAATTTTATTTTTAATATCCCCAACATTAAAAATTTAAATTTTCATGGGCGGTTAAATTCAAATTTTTAATGAGATAAATATAAGTATTCTTTGAAAATTCAAGTAAATAAAAGCAGTACTGTACATCTAATTAATAAAATTTTTATTGATTAAATAATACTTTTGTTTAATTGATAGATAATATTTCTTGATTTATTGTGTTATATTGAATTTTTATAGCAAGTAAATAAATAATTTACAAAAGTCTGGGGGGAAACTGACGATTTCTAATTTTCTGTAGTTTAATCGAGAAGCATGACGTAAGCGCTTACATCACCTAATAACCCATGAATGTGATCTCATCTTGTATATTATTCCACATGCTGCATTTAGACCGAAAATTTATGATTAAATTTAGTGCAAATTACGACGAGGTCTTTGAGTTTATTCTTTAATAACATATAGATCTATATTTTTAAAATTATAACATTAGAGTTCCTGAGTTTTAATAAATATTAATTGAATTTTTTTTATCTTTTATTTTTAAAATTATCATTTTATCTGCTACCCCGCTCTCTCACCTCAAGATCCCGTGCACGCTGCGGCCGTCAGCAAGTCTGGTGGCCGCGCGACATGTCCTCGGCCTCTGCTTGACCCGCCGGCGACCGCCCGACCCGCAAGCGGTCATGTAGCCCACGCACTTGCGCGGGGATTTGAAGGAAAAAGAGAGAGAGAGGCGGCCGCTCGACCCACCGGCGGTCCGCGCACCTGCACGGGATCGAGGAGGGAGAGAGAGAGAGAGAGCCTCTCTCTCTCCTCCAGATCCCCGCGCAAGCGCGCGGTCGCACGGCTGCCAATGGACACGCCTTGCGGCCCGCCAGTGGCCGCGCGACCCACACGCGTGCGCGGGATCGGGAGGAGAGAGAGGAGGGCAAAGGGTAAAATTATAATTTTAAAAAAGTTTAATAATAAAAAAATATAAAAATGACCCATTTGATACTTTATTAAAGTTGAGGGACCCCGATATTTAATTTAAAAAATATAGATCTGCGCGTTATTAAGTGTTAAACTCAAAAATCTGGGTGTAATTGCCCTTAAATTTATTACAAAAAAGGACAAATTACATCCAGATATCTGAGTTTAACTCTTAATAATATACAGGTCCATGTTTTTGACATTATAGCATCGAGTTACTTGAGTTTTAATAAATTATCAAATGAGTTTTTTTATTTTTTATTATTAAAATTTTTTAAAATTACCATTTTACCTCAGCCCCTCTCTCTCTCCTATCGATCCCACGTACACGACCCGCGCGCTTGTATGGAGATCGAGTGGAGAGAGAGAGAGGCCCTCTCTCTCCACCAAATCCCCGCGCAAGCGCGAGGGCCGCGGGCATGCGCGGGATCGAAAGGAGAGTGGAGCATGGGTAAAATAATAATTTTAAAAAATTTAATAATAAAAAAATAAAAAATACTTATTTGATAATTTATTAAAATTCAGAGACTCGATATTATAATTTTAAAATTATGAATTTAAATATTATTAAGTATTAAACTCAGAAATTGAATGTAATTTGCTCAAAAAAAATTATGGTCAAATTGTCGCCATACTGTTAGGGCTGGTAAACTATTGTAATTCTCCCATTAAAGAAATATTGAAACTTAGCTAGCGATCTTAATTTCTAATTAGATTATTATTATTATTATAGAATAATTTTTATTTTTAATCAAATTTCATTTGAATCAGCTAGAATTATATAGTTCGAATTGATTTTAAATTTTATTTAATTATTTATCTTTACTTTTTATTTAATTATTTATTACACACTATATTTTTATTATATATGGTATAATAAAGTTATTAAATATATATATTAGTTGTATTTAAATTTAAATATATAGCTATAATAAGTTGAAATATGTTATCGCTAAAATCGAACTTTTTACTTATTTTATTTCTAAAATTAAATATTTACACTTATCATTCTATATTTTAAATATATAATTATAAGCATTACTTTTTTATAATATTAAATAATTAAAATTTTATTTTTTTTAATAAAATTAATGACTAATTTTTTTTTAATTTGATGATAAGTTTGATATTTGTAATTATATATTTAAAATATGAGATGATAAATGTAAATATTTAATTTTGAGAATGAAATGAGTAAAAAATTTAAAGTGATATACAAATATTTTTTTATTAATAAATATATATTACTACAATGGAATGTACAGTAAATTAATTTCACATTAATTATCTAATGAAAGGTAAACAATAAAATTTGCAAAATCAACAAATCACATGTACCATTTCAACAGTACTTCGGAAATAATAAATCATATTGGGATTAAAAGTATTATAATAAATCAAAATTGAGAAAATTATTTTTCTAAAATTTTATATTTTATAAAATATAATTTCTGACAAGCACGATTGAAATTTATTATCTTAGAAAACTTCAAAAAATCTTGGAAGCAAGTAAGCAACAAGGGATGTTCCTGCAGCAACATCCGCACATCCGCGCATCATTTAAATCACGTGCTTCTGCTTCAAGATTCCAACTTTCAGACCGTTTCTCCTTTGATCATCTACCGTGCACGATGTTTAATGTAAATCCAACGGCTCTGCACTCGTTGTATGGCAACCAGCATCAGCAGGAGCTCCGGTCAAAAGTCAACTTCCTCACCTAGTTGCGTTGTTTACCGAAATTGCCCTCCTAAAACTGTCAAATTTGCCTCGATGTGCCCCTCAATGCCTCATCGATCATTTTATGGCCAGGTCAAATGTGCTCGATCAAGACGTTTACTTCGTCCAATCTCCGGCAGTTAATTTCCTAACTTTGCTCCACTTTAATTCAATTCAAAATTAATTTAATTTACTCATAAAAAATTAATTTAATTATTAAAATTTAAATTAATTTTCTCAATTTTTAAGAACATGAGCTATTTATATATATATAGATCACCTATTTTGATTTTAACTCGATTAATTCTGAATTAAATTAAATTTAAATTTAAATTACATAAATTCGAAATGAGATCAACTTTTCAAACTTGGCTCCTTAACATCTCAATTTTATTTATGGTCCAAGTGGTCAAAGGAAATCTAATGGGCAAAGGTGATTCGAATTAAATTGATATTTAATATAAATATTTTATTTAAAAGTGTTTGTTCAACAGCATTTTAGTATTATGCTATATTTTTTTAAAAAAATAATTATTTAGTTTAATAATATCTTTAAATAATTTTTTATAGAATTATAGAATTATTAATTAAAAAATTATATCTATATTTTATGCGTCTAAATTTTATGATATAATATAAAAAAAATAATGAATGAAACACATTTTTAATGTTAAATTTTAGTTATAAATTATTATGATATTTTGTGATTTATGTTGTGTTATTTAAAAAAATATTATCTTAATTTGATAATATGTTTAGTTAAAATGCAAAAAATTTATAAAATTATATTTTAAAATAATATTAAGATGATACTTAAAATTAAATGATATGTTGACGTCATTTTGATAATAATAAAAAAATAAAAATAAATTATTTTTTTCTTAAAATATCATAATTTATAATATTAAATTAAATATAGATAACGTTAAACTAAATATACACTTAATATTATTATTAATTAAATGATTTTAGGATCACACACCTCTAATTTATCTGAGTATCAAATAAATTTTTTTAAGGTAAATTGCAAATAAGTTCCTATTATTTGATTATATGTTAAGTAGGTTTATTTTTTTAAAAATTATTCAAATTGGTCCATTAGTTTAAGGTAATGTGCAAGTAGGTCCAAAATTCAGATTTAATAGTAAAAAAATACATGAAATGACATTTTTACCTTTAAGATTTTCTCTCTCTTCTCTTCTCTCTCTGCGGCTGCCGGATCTTGGCTTGCTTGTTCTTCCCCAATCGATGGCGGTGTCACCGTCGAAGAGTGTGTTAGCCGTCGGCGTCGCCATTTGCAGCTCAAAGTAGTTGATCTACTGGTTAATGCTGTGCAGGTCGGCACGGGCGCGGTCGATATGACACTGCTTATCGGAGATCAGGCGTGTGCAGTTGCCGGCGAGATCGCTGGTTCGGGCGTTGGCGTGGAAGATGACGGCTCGCATGGCGGCGGTGTGTTGATCGGGTTCGACCAGTTCGAGGGTTCGGAAGATCTTAGCGACTCCGAAGATCCTGTGTGCATTCTCGAAGTTGGCTTCCTCGCCGGCAAGGGGAAGAACAAGCTGGCCGAGATCCGAGTGCCTCAAAGAGAGAGAGAGGAGAAGGGAGAGAAAATTTTAAGGGTAAAAATATCATTTCATATATTTTTTACTATTAAATCTGAACTTTAGACCTACTTGCATATTACCTTAAACTAATGGACTAATTTAAACAATTTTGAAAAAATTAAATCTCTTTGCACATATGAGCAAATAATAGAGACCTATTTGCAATTTACCCAATTTTTTATAGAAAACTTTTGGGACTGTCTTTATATATATTCTAATTAAAGTCCAAAATCTAATTTTAAAAAAAACGCAAAATATAAATAAGAAAAACTCGTGGCATTTTCGTAGTAAACTAGAACTTCAGGATTAATTACTGTTATTATTCCCGGCCGTATATCCTCCGTCTCCTCCCTAAAATGTTGGTCTTCTTCCTCTCGGCGTCTCGCCTGAATCTCGTTCTCCCCGTCCTGTTCCCCTTTCTCGCTCTCTCTTTCTCTGTCTTCCGAAAAGAGAGAGAAGGAAGTTCGGGAACAGGAATAAACCATAGTTAGAGCTCTATCATCCCTCATCGTCTTCAGTAGGAAACCCTAGCCCCTTCACCAGCTCCGCTGTTTACTGTCACCCTTCGGCGGATACGATCTCACGTTTGCGGAGATGACAACTCTCTGAAACCGAGGCGGCCCTCGCCGATATCGTCTTCCTCCAGTCTACCAGTGCATCCGATCCTTCTCTTCTTCTTCAATTTTGCAGCTATGGCGATCCGTGCGACCGTCTCATACTCGGGTTACCTCGCCCATAGCCTTGCGGCCTCCGCCGGCCTCCGATGCAGCAGCTTCTGCTGCATCCACGAGGCCGCTAGTCGTTCTTTGGCTTTCTTCGTCGGCCAGGGAGCGGATAGTGAGGTCTCCGCCACCGGCGACAGGTACCTGAGAAGGGGTTTCTCCAAGTCTTCTTCTTCTTCTTCTTCTTCTGGTTATGCTTCATCTTCCTTTGCTAAGGAGTCGTTCAAGCCTCCAGCGTCGGCGACGTCATCCAGGTTCTCTGTTTTCCCTGTGAATTCCTCGGCGAAGGCTTCAGCTTCCGTTGCCGAGGAGAGGCTGAAGCCTCCGTGGTCTTCGGCAGCTTCAAAGATAGCTGCCTTCCCTAGCAGCAATCGTCCCGTGAAGGCCGCCGGTGTATTTCCTCTTTTTGTGGAATTGCTCTCCGGCATGGCTACTAGCTCGGGATCGGCCCCTGGAATTGGGGTCTTCGGTGTTTCTTCTTCGATGACTCTTGGCTTCAAGCCCTCGTCGATCCTCCCGTTCTTGCAGGCGAGCAAGTGGCTTCCTTGCAGTGAGTACTCCCCAGGGAGATCGAGAAGTGATCCGGTTAATTCAAGCGAAACAGCAGCTGCCACAGTGGGTGGGGCGGCTGAGGTTTGCTCTGGAGGTGTGAAGAATGAAGTTGCCAAGCTGGAAACGAATAATTCGACTTCAGTTCATGGCAAAACTCGTTCTTCCGGCATCGTTGGGTTTTCGAAGAATTTGATCAGCAGTTCAGAGATCAAGGATTTGGCTGAGGGTGATATGAAGATGCATCATTTCGAGAAGAATAGCTGGTTGTCGCGTTTGGTGGGCTCCTGCTCTGATGATGCGAAGGCAGCCTTTGCTGCAGTGACAGTTCCTTTGCTGTATGGCTCCCGTTTGGCAGAACCAAGATCAATTCCTTCAAGATCGATGTACCCAACATTTGAAGTTGGAGATCGAGTTTTGGCAGAGAAGGTGACGACTTCATTGTTTTATGTAGCCTTACATCATACTTTACTATTTATTAATGTTTAAAGGTGATTCATGATTCTTGTATTTTCAAATTTCCTCAGGTTTCTTATCTTTTCAGGGAGCCTGAAGTCACAGACATTGTCATTTTTCGCGCTCCTCCAATTCTCCTGGTAAAAATTGATTGCTTCTTATGCGTATTTCTTGTTTGATCTGGTATTACCTATCACTTAGTGACGTCTTGAATGTTTTATTCTGAAGGAATTTGGTTACTGTTCTCATGATGTCTTCATCAAAAGAGTTGTGGCCAAGGCAGGAGATGTGGTTGAGGTAGTCTTGCTTGATCATTACTAGTTTGTTTGGTATATCTTTGGGCAATTCATTCCACTCCTTCTCATGTGAGCAGTAAGAATATTTTTTCTCTCTGTGGCTTTACAGGTCCATGATGGAAAATTGTTGGTGAATGGTGTTGCTCAAGTGGAAGAGTTTATCTTAGAGCCACTTGAATATGAAATGGATCCAGTGGTGAGAACAATTTAGCTATATGGTACTTCTAGTTTTCTATTTGTTTTGCGGTTGAATTAGGATTTGAGCTAATTTCAAACTACTGCTGCTCATTTACTGAGGTTAAATTTGTTGCTACAGATTAAGGGTGTGTTTGGTTCAATGTTATTGTGATGTTATGTTATTTGGAAAAATTAATTATTTTATTGGATTACATATTTAGATAATATTGTAAAAAATTACAAAATTGTTACTTCAAAATAACATTGGGATGTCACCTTAATTGTGACGGTAGGAGATTAAATTGGATTGATTTTCTAAGTGGGTGAGGAAGAGGGAGTGGTTCTATGTAATAACATTGGTATTTAGATAACATGAACATCTAAATTATATCGAACCAAACGCCTTCTTAGAAATATTTCGAAGGTCAACTAATGGATGTCTCTCGATTTAGCTGTATATAAGAAAAAACTAGCACTAGTGAGTCAAAGTCTTCTGTATTTTTACCATATCCTAAGTCTTGTGGGCACAAAATTGTGGCAATATAGGTGAAATTTGCTTCTTTGAATATTCCATGCGATTTATTTCCAAATTTTCAAGTTTTGATTGCTTTTGCATTTATGCTTATAGCTTTTGATAAAATGTATGTGTTGGATTTGCAGCTGGTGCCTGAAGGCTCTGTATTCGTGCTTGGAGATAATAGAAACAACAGTTTCGACTCACACGATTGGTAAGTCGTCCCATTACAGAAAAAAAAAAAAAAAAAAGAAGAGATGGGTTATTCATCTTAGAATTAGAAACACAGTTCAAGAGATCTAAGAATGAAACTGAATTCTTTAACCTTCTTTGTTTGCAGGGGTCCTCTTCCGGTGAAGAACATACTTGGAAGGTCTGTACTAAGATACTGGCCCCCCTCCAAAATCTCTGGCACCATCTATGAACCTTACTCTCTGAATGAAGCAGTGCTTGCCTCTTGAACAATGCAGTCTTTTGCTGAAGCTGGATTTCTTTAATAACACGAATATGCAGATGCTATTTGATTTGAATGTTTGCATAAACATTTTCCCTCTTTTTTGGGGGATCTGGGCTGGTTTCTGCTGATATGGATTACTGCATGACACAATCGACTATCAATTTTGTGTACAATTCATTGCTTGTTCATCATGTTCTGCAAAGTTTGCTACAGGCTTTGGCCTTCTGTGGCAATATAAGCAATCTGTCATTGCTGTGTATTTATTTTTTATTTCTATCCTGGAAGAAGTTATTTTTTATATTTGTATTCTGGTTGAAATAGTTTATTTTTATCGAATTATTTTCGAGGCACGAGATAATCGAGTGAGATTAGGTTGAGAAATATAAAAAAAACATTTGTTTGATAAACATTGACTTGAGATTGCCCCAAGTCTTACTGCTTTGTTGGCTTCGATTAGTTGGTGGAGTTGTCGGTAATGTGATCGAGTAGCTATAGAAGTGTTTGTACGATAGAGAAAGATGGGAGGATTATGATCTCGAGGGAGATCCCTGCTTTGCCCGAGCTAACGCTTTGCCCGAGCTAACTTCGCATTCATAAACGAACTCACAAGAGCGAGAGGGTAATCGTCAGAATCATTCAATATCGTAGAAGTGTTTTGCTCTTAAAATTCAACGTATTTTAGGTTTTCTCTTGTAAACTTAGATCCTTGCAATCGTCTACCCTTTTTTATTTTGGTTTCTCCTCCTTTGTCATCATAGACTTGCAGATAACGAGTTAAAAATGTTTAGATATTTGTTCGATTTTGATTTACATTATTAGGAACATATGAAATTTGTGGCCAATTAAGACATTAAAGTTAACCTCGGAATAGATTATAGATTTAGAAGCTGAGACAAATTTGATGAAGCTCTTGTCAAGATATGTGAGATCAAAATATAAAGTATTGGGGTGGTAATTTTATTTGAAAATTAAACTTTGCTCTTAATTTATTTGTATTTTATTTTATTTGAAATTAATTTGATTTACTTCTTTTAATTTAAAGCTTATTTGCTCAAAAAATAATTAATAAAATTGATAATTAATTTAATATAAATATAAGTATCTATATCTATATATTAAAGATGGTATAGAAAGTGAAAATTATGTTTTTCCCATTTTACCCTCATTCAAACTTAAAACAATTGCTTTCTCTCTCCTGCCGCCGCCTCCCTCTCTCCTCTCTCTCTCTCTCCCCATCCCCAGCCTCTTTCTCTCTCCTCTCCCTCTCTCTTCTCTCTCTCTTGAGCTGCCCACCTCTCTCAAATATAATAATTTTACCCTCATTAAAAATTAAAACAATTACTTTCTCTCTCCTACCGCCGCCTCCCTCTCTCCTCTCTCTCTCTCTCTCCCCACTCCCAGCCTACTTCTCTCTCCTCTCCCTCTCTCTCCTTAGCCGCCCACCTCTCTCAAATATAATAAATTATATTATAAATATAAAATTAAATATATATTTTAATTAACTAAAAATAAATTAATTTTAAATTAAAAAAAATTAAATTGAATTATAAATAATTCTTACTCATATAATTTTAAAAAACCTAAAATGGTAATTTTACTATTTTCTCAAATACAATTTAAAAATCACATAATTTAAATTTTAAAAGTAAAATCTTGAAAATTAATTTAATTTATTAATTTTAAATTAAATTTTTTTAATTACGAGACAAATTTAATTAATTTAAATAAATAATTTTGTTAATTTAAAATTAATTTTAAAGTTTACTTGTATGATTTTTTTAATTATTTATTAGATGATTTATATATATATTATACATATATTAAAATTCAAGTACGGTAATAAATAAATTAACTAATTCTAATATTAAAATTTAACATATAAATGATTAATATAATTTATATTTTATTTAATTATTAATTTAATAATAAGGTTTTTTAAATAATAGGATTCTTAACGGCAGTTAATTTTAAAAATTAAAATATAATCTTAATTTCAATTTTNGAGCAAATATTTTTTTAGTAATAATATTCTTTTTTTTTAAATTAAAAGGGAATTTGATTTAATGTTATATTAGTATTATGTTATGTAATGTAGATGTTACGAAATTTATATGTAATTTTTTAGAATATTATTTATAAATATTATTAAATTAAATAATTGTTTTTTAAAATAATATGTTATAATATTAAAATAATATTTAATGAAATGCTCTTTAAATGTCATTTTATGTCTTTTCCATTATAAATAGATAAAAAAATAATAAGAAAGTAAGAAGTTGAAATAAGGTAGATGAAGAAGATCTGAACCAATAAAAAAAGATATCAGACTTAGGTTTTAAGAATAAATTATTATTAGTTTCTCAATGTATTATAAAAAAAATAATTTTTTTTTGGTGCTATGCTCAATAATATTTTAACTTTACACTAGCATTGTACTCGTGATAATTTTTTTTAAATAATAGGATTCTTAATGATAATTAATTTTAAAAATTTAAAAAATAATGTTAAAAATTAAATTTTTAAATTTATTTAGTTTTAATTTAAACTTTAAAATTTAAAATCTAATATTAAGTTTAAATTTTTAAATTTTACATCAGTTTACTTGCATTTTGAATTAAAATATTTTCTCTAAAAAATATATTAAAT
>JAEMOT010000156.1:80332-94790 GCA_019297695.1 Apostasia ramifera
TATTATATGTAATATAAATAAAATAATAGTATTAAAAGATAAAATTGAAATTATATAATTTTTAGATTGTATTTGAGAAAAAGATAAAATTAAAATTAAGTTTTTTAAAATTATATGAGTAAGAATTATTTATAATTCAATTATATATGGGTTAATAAATCAACTAATTCTAATATTATTTAATTTTATTTATGCCTTATCCATCCATTCTTAGTTAATTGCACTATGCACACTCAAAATATTATAAAATCTTACATTTACACATTTTAATTTATTTCTATTATAATGAGTAATCATAATTTTTTAATAATCTAACTATAGTTAGATTACAAAAAATCTAAGCCGTTCATCATATTATTTTAAAAATATTTAAATATATTTTGAGTGAAAAATCCTAAAACCTTAATATTTAGGTGACGGCAAAGAAAAGAAATATCCGCGATGTGAATTGATTTTAGGACAAATCAACGTTTTAGTGTAGTATTGAGGAATAGAAAAATATTTACCATTAAAAGTAAAATATTATTTTAATGATTTACTAACAGAATATTTTTTTTAAATAGATTTTGATTAAGTTTTAACTCAAATGTGTGTATATAAAATTTTATAATGTTTTGAGTGTTCATAACATAATTAACTAAAAATAGATGTATAAGACATAAATAAAATTAAATTATGTGGCATGTAGATAATTATTCTTAAAATAAATTTCTATCACATTAAATTTAAAAATATTTTTTTTATTTAAAAAAAAATTCGAATCAAACGAGGTCATAATGATAAATAAAATGAAATGTAGCTTGTAGCTTAAAGGTTACATTATAAAATAAAGCATTTACATTGATGTATGATGCGATCACAATAGATTTCAAAAATGAAATACTTTGATAGATGTTTTGCATCTAATTCTGATGTCGGTAGACCAGAGGCAGAACTGCAAAATGTGGTAAAAAGGGGTATCACAAAATAATTCAACAAAAATTATAGATTTTTCTAAATAATTAACCCTAATTTTACATGGAAAAATCATCATTGGCTACCCGATTCAGTAAAGCCGAATAGCCCTGGGACTCGGCCGAGTTGAATAGCCGAGTTTACGCGGCTCGGCCGAGTCGAGTGGCCGAGTCAGCGCGACTCGGCGTCGCGAATCGCTGAGTTCAGTGGCCGAGTCAGCCAACTCGGAGCTGCGACTCACTGAGTCTAGTGGCCGATTCAGTCCGAATCGGCCACTCGACTCGGCGAGTCGAGTGACCGAGTCAGCCGACTCGGCGTCGCGACTCGGCGAGTCGATTGTCCGAGTCAATTCGACTCGGTGACGCGACTCGCCGAGTCAATTATCGAGTCAGGCTATATTTCTGAGCTGCGTTTTCCCTCATTGACCCCGACTTTAATTTAATTTAAAAAGTAAAACCTGAAAATTAATTTAATTTATTAATTTTAAATTAAACTTTTTATTTACGAGACAAATTTAATTAATTTAAATAAATAATTTTGTTAATTTAAAATTAATTTTAAAATTTACTTATATGATTTTTTTAATTATTCATTAGATAATTTATATATATATTATACATATATTAAAATTCAAGTATGAAAATAAATAAATCAACTAATTCTAATATTAAAATTTTACATATAAATAATTAATATAATTTGCATTTTATTTAATTGTTAATTTAATAATATTTTTTTTGAATAATAGGATTCTTAACGGCAGTTAATTTTAAAAATTAAAAAAAAATGCTAAAAATTAAATTTCTAAATTTATTTAGTTTTAATTTAAACTTCAAAATTTAAAATCTAATATTAAGTTTAAATTTTTGAATTTTACATCGATTTACTTGTATTTTAAATTAAAATATTTTCTCTAAAAAGCATATTAAATACTAAAAACTATTCAAAATATTATATATTTAATATTTATTATTTTTAATATAATTTTTACTTAAATTTTAAAAATTTTGTGAGAATAAGTCCGTGCAGTTCCTGCACGAGTACAATGCTAGTATATATTTAAAATTAGATATGTTGTGATGATTTATATTAAAAAAAATGAGATCGTAAATAAATAGATAAAATTTAAAATAAATTTATTATAAAAAGAGAGAATTTATAATATAATTTAATATATTTTATATAAATAGAAGATATTATTATAAAAAATTATGAATTATAATTAAATATAAATTAATTTTAGAGGGGATCAAATTCAATGGGCCTTGAGCAGTGGTGATAAGTGCTATACAAATGAATTATTCGAGCTAGTCTTAATTTGAATTTAAGTTGAAATTGAATCTTTTATGTAACTCAAACTCAATTTAAAATAACTTGATTTTAAGTTTTGAATTTCAAACATCCTAATAGCTTTATAGATTATTTTTATATAAAAATTTATGTATAATGTGAAATATAATTTATTATTATTATTAAAAGTAGGTAGAATATGAAATATATATTTATTTATTATCTTTGAATCTTTATAAAAAATAAATAAATTATATCTTATTTTTAAATATGTGATGATGTGAAATATATTAAATTGCATGTAAAATTTATGTAATATGTGACCAATATGATTAAATATTATGTTCATAGCATAATTAGACTCACCTGAATTTAGCTAATGTTGTACCTGACCCGATTACTGAACTAAATTCAGACTATTAAGCTTATTCATTTATAGTAGAAAAGTTAATCTTTTTTCCACATTGCATTAACTTTCAAAAAATATTATATTTTATATGTTTATAAAAATTAATATTTTAAAAATTATTTATTTTATTTGACAAATTGGTGTGAAAAATTAATGTTAAAAATATTATTATTTAATAAAAATTACTATAATGTATAAACAAATTATATTTTTGAACAAATCAAATATGCATAAAACAATTTTAATTAATTATATTTATATTTAAAATAATAATTATGTATTAATAATATATTTAATTATATATATTATTATTTTTATAATTGAAATAATTATATGTATATTTTTATAATATTTATTTTATTTTAAACACATTATTATATATATATATTATTTATAAATAATAAATATTTATATTATTAATAGATATTTAAAATATATATTCAATTATTATAAAAAATAAATATTAAATAATTAATACATATTATATTAATTATATTAATTTTATGTATTTTAATATAAAAAATTATTGATTAATATTATATAAAAAATTGAAAGTAATTTTGTTTTTAAATTTATAAAAATGAAAGTAATTTTTAAATTTTTTTTAATTTTTTGATTATGAATGTTTAAAATTTTTTTAAAAGTTGAAATATTTAAAAAAATTATTTTATCAAAAATATACTTAACTTTTAAACTATATTAAAAATATTTTGAAATCCTTTTCCAAACGCGGCTCTCTATTCTTTGGTGGCCTTTTCGTAAAAAAAAAAAAAAAAAAATTGGTGCTCGGACGAGGCTTCTTCTCGGCGGAAGATGACGGCAGCAACGCAGGGAACTGGGTTGGCGGCTACCTCGCGCCTCTGCGATCTCATCGCCGGCCGTCTTCTCCCCTTCCTCGTTAGTCTCCAGTCCCTCTCACGCAACCATTGATTTTGATTTCTTTTCGCTTATCTAGGGTTTACCCGCCAGGGGACCAACCCTGCTCGCCCGACCAAGGAGACCGAGAAAGATCTGCTTCTTTCTCTGACGCAGGTAGTCTTAATCGACTTGGTTCTATAACCTTTATATCTATGGCTTTGGGATTGTTTTCAGCTAGTAGATTCTATGTACTGCAGGTTCGCAGAGAAATCTGGCGGCGGACGAGCGAATTGAGTAGTAAAAATGAGGAGGTATGTTTGTCTTGGCAATTAATGAATCAAGTGATTTTACTTTTCTTGCTTTTTTGATTGACCTCGGTAATAAATTTTCTATCGAGTTTATTTTATTTACGAGTGCGAGCGTGTTGGATATTGGCATATGTCAAGTGCAAATTGGAATGGTTGAGAATAATCCCACATTGGTTAGTTACAATAAAGTTGATATAATAGTGGGTGACCCTTTCCCATAAACTTGTGTTATCGACTCACTTGAATGTTGGCTCCCACGTTCTCCCTAACAAGTTGGTATGAGATCTGATGGTCCTGTTGGGATCAAGTGTTTGCCTTTTGGCTCCCATGGGTCTTCGCCAGTGTCTACTATGGTTGAAAAGTTACAAGGAGCACTTATCTCACACTATGGCTCCAGTGGCGAATCCATCATTTAATCACCTTTATCTTGCTATCATTGTTCGGTAGTCGTCTGGGTCCAGCGGTAATGGAATGAAAACATTGTATTCTTTATCCATATCATTTACAAAAGGTATCAAATTGAGCACAACGGTATGAAATGTATGGCTTGATTTTTATATGCAAGTCTTATCTCGATATTTGAAGTCCTTTAAGTACTTGTTAACTTAGTGTTACAAAATGTACTATCCATTTTATGGATAAAATTTCATATTAATAAATTCTTAAGGTTGGGTTGAAACCAAAAGGTGATACCTATTGTGAAAGTGATTGATTTTAGTTGAACATTTTACATGATTAATTTTCATATATTTTCAGTGCGCTCAACCATTTTCATGTGATTGTGCTAGGCATTGGGCCAATCTTGCCCCAGCATGTGAGTTCCTGTCTAATTACTTGGATACATCCATCCCGGTATCTTAGTAGGCTGACTTGCTTCCTATCCTTGACAAGGATAGGATTTCTTGTACTTTTGAATGGCATAGAAACTTACCTAAAGTCTTCGTCTGTTTTTTTTTTTAAAGGTTCAACTTTAAAGTGATAAATTTTGATTACCACTGTAGATTAAATCATCCTTCTTGTGAGTATACTTTGTTGACAATTCAATTGTTTTCTGATCTCAGACTACTGGAACTTGTTTCTATTTACTGAAAATTGGTTAAGTTTATGGCATCTTTTTATTGCCATTTTCTTTTAACAATTGCAGCACATGGTGGATAATTCACTCATCAATCACTGTTGTCACCCATCTCTGCAGCAAACATTTAAGGGCGAGCAAAAATGCCTTTTTAATATCATCTCAATAACAGTAAGTTTTATATGAATTTATTCATGAAAAATTATAGTTTCATCTGTTCTCTTATTACATCTTATCACCAATTATCCAGTACTAGATCATGATTGGATTTTGTCTGAACAGCTCGGATTCTTTTAAGGTGAAAGGGAATAACAGGTTTGAATATAAAGAAGACATAACATATTTTTGAACTTGTTACTTGTCTCTCTATTGAATGTGAAGAAATTTTATATTTGTTCTGGTTGGTTCATTGCATATTATGTACTGGTTTATGACTTTTGCACTATTTTAATCTTAAATAAATAGAAATGAGTGTGGATATGTGATTTTATGAATATTGGTACTTGATTATTATTTAACTGTCATCTTAATGAAGTGGTGTTGCGGAAGATTAATGGTTGAAAGTATGTTAGGCCTTTTGTATCTTTTTCGATGATTAAAAATATGATGCAATCTTCTTAAAATCTTCAGTGACAGAAGATTTTACTGCAGTTATGACTCTGATATCAGCTCTGTATTTTGTTTGTGATCATAGGTCAATTACTTTGACCTCTGAATGAAGGATGGATTATAGGAGCATTTTTTAAAGAGGCGGTTTTAATTTTTGCTAGTTTGGTGGTTGGGTGGATAAACTTTTGTCTTCTTATCAGTTTGTATTTTGCTTAACTACTGTGTTAATAGCTATAAATTGTGGATGAAGAGTTGAGTTGGTGGATCAATAGATAGATTTTAAATTTATAAATTTCTTCTTATGTACTAGTCATTTTATTTCTGAGTAGAATTATGAGATCTCTTGATCTTTATTTGAGCGTTTAATTGTAGACACTGTAGTCCTGATAGCTATGTGTTTCTCATGTTGTCTATGGGTCACTTAAATGAGCTGGTACTATGATTATGGCTTGCCCCTTTGTTTATGAGAAAGGCAACTGTTTTCTGATTTCGACATCCCTTGTTATTTTCTTTTAGTGACTTGATTGATGGGGACAACAGTTTCTTATGAAAAAGAAATGGTTAACTTATACAATTTTCAAACATAGTTAACATAGTTTCTGTTGTCCAATTCATCTTGCTCTCAGAAGTTCTGCAAGTGTTTATCTTTTTTGGCTGTCTTCTACATTCAATTGTCAGATTTTGACTAACTTAGCTGTTCTTCTAGGTGGCATTCCTGAGTTCTGATAGTCTTCTTGTTCGGCATGCGGCTGAAAATATTCTTTTATCCATTTCCCACTTGTTGACTGAGCATGTATGTAATCAAGATCTTCCCATTTGACTGATTGTGTACCTTATGATTCATATCTGGTTTGTTTAGTTTTCGATTGTTCATTTTTATATCTCCCATGTGAGAAGTTATTGTTACCCAGGAAAGCTTGTGGGTCAAGTATCTTCACCTGGTCTGGTTTGCTATCAAAGTTGCTATGTTAAAAATTTGTTCATACTCAGTGCTGTTAGAACCAGCTGATGTACTTGCAGATGAAACCAAGTCACTCCATATGCAGCATTTTGGAGATATTGCTGAAAATGTTTCAAGGTTTGCTGCACTACTTGATACCAGATTGTTAAATGTGAATTGGTTTATGGTTGCACACCTATTTCAAGCTTTACGCAAAATACTCAAATCTTTGAAGCGTGACTCTGATGGCCTTGAAGAAGTATTTTTGCGGTGGGCTGTTTCTTATTTGATTAAACTGCATTGGGATTTGATGTTTGAGATCTTTGGCAATGGCTGTTATACAAGGCAGAAAAGGTCTGAAGGAGTTCAGTCGCATATTAGAAGTTCTTTCATGGGCATAAAAAATTTTCTTTTAGGAACTTTACTTCAGTTATGTTGTTCAGTTGCTGAGGTAACTGATCCAGATACTGTCGGCACTAGTCCCTTGGAAGAGTTTCCTAATTATTCAAAATTTGCAAACCTACTTCCTAAGCTTCAGTTATGTTGTTTTGTTAATGACTTTGAAAAAAGCAGGAATCCTGCTTCTGGATACTTGAGGAAAAAATTATTGGTAAGTTAGTTTTTCTAGTTCTTTTTTGCTTTATCTGTATGTGACAATTGCTTTAGTCTAGGTTAGCCTATTGTTGAGGTTTTTTGCAACTGGATATATAGGCTTTAGCATTCTTTGGCTAATGAATTTTTTAATTTTTTTCTATTTTGCAGACCTTGATGACTAGGCTTAGCTTTCACAGTCATTGGAAAAACTCTTATTCCGAATCTTGGCTCAAGCTACTTAAGCAATATTTTGGAGATATTTTATACCAGCCTCTATCAAGATGTGATGCAGCTTCTATGAATTGTCTAGAAGGTTCTCCATTTTTTGAGAGTACTTGCGGAGATAACTTGTGCAGAAGACACCATTGGAGACAGGCTATTTTCCTTTTTCTAAAATGTTCCTTTGCTTTACCAAGTTTAGAAGCTTGTAGCAACGGTGCATGTATTAATCACACTGCTTCCTTGTCTTTTGATCCAAAAGTGTGCAGTTTATTGGAAGTTTCTTATTGGCTTCAAAGGTGTTGTCCCCCTGAGAAATTCATAGACAGCAAAATATATTCTGAATCATGCAGCAATTTTGCCATTTCCTTTCTGCAGCTATACCTAGAAGAGGTTAAGTTTCAAAATCACTTACGTTTCACCCTCTGTTAGGCCTAATCGTTGATTTACAATCTCAAAGATTATTTACATTTACTCCTTTTTACATGCTTTTTCTCTATGAGTTTGGAATTGATTTCCGCATGCAATATCTCGAAGTAGAATTTCCACATGCAATATCAGTGTCAATATCTTTGTATATCTTAAATAGAGTAAGAAAGAGATATAACACTTGTAACTAATAGCAGGGACTGCACATCATAGCAATTTACTATTATATGATTATGTAATGTTGGGTGGTTAAAACTATAGTGGGAGGTTTTCGAGGATTTCTTCCCTTTGTCTTATATTAGTATGATTATGTGAACTATCTTGATTTTTTCTTTTGTTAATGTAAACTGCAGGATGATATGTTATTCAAAATACTTTTGCAGCTTTTAGACGCAACTTCCTTGATATGGCAGATGTAAGCTACATATAATGGGTTCCCTTGCAGTTATTATGATTAATAATTGGAGCCATTGCCTAACCTGTATCACGCACTTGTCTTGGGAAGCTTGCAGGGAAAGCAGTATAAACTGTGGGTCTATTGAGGGGAGTACAAGCATTTTATGTGGCTTCTCAAACATTTTCTGTCCCGTTCGTCTTTTTCATCTCTTCCTTCTATTGGTGAGTGCATTTCAGTAAATATGATATCTTTTTATTTTTCTTGACCAAATTTTGCCTGGTGACATTAAAAGCTATTTAACCAGAGAGATTGATTATCCACTGAAGCTGAGGTCCAAGTGCAAAGCAATAGGCTTAAGTTTATGTCGTTGTGTTTAGTAAAAGATATATAAACACTAAACAAACAGAGCACAAAAGACAACTGAAAAATTGTAGAAGTGTTCACGCACTAGAAAAGGAAAAATATTATTGCCTGTCAGATTATGAGGACTGTTTATTTTTTATGATTCAAGCTCCACTCTAAAAAACTCAATGTTAATATTCTTCCACCGGCCATAATCTAAAATGAATTTTCCTACTTATGTTTGTCATAGACAAAACTATTCTGAAAATTTTAAGCTGTTCTTCCCTCCCTCTCTTTCTCTCTATGTATGATATGCAGATATCTCTATATTATTCATGTATATGTTTGTATGTGTTATGTATTAGGTAGCTGAAGTCCTGAGTAAGAAGGCACTTTTAGTTAAAAACTCCCTAAGTATATTTGCTTTGAAAATTTAAGAAATATATTTTAAATAGCTAAATACAGTAGCATTTGTTGTGTCAAAACACAGAAAGGAGAGAATATAAAGAGGGCCTCTAGCTTTGCAGACTTTAAGAGTTGGTTCACCTTAGTGGAAATCCTTTTAAGCTCTAGGTTGTAAAATTGGTTCTTTGGTCACAATCCCATGGAGGCTATCTAAGTCGAATTATTCTTTCTACGCAAGAGTGATGCACTACAAGCATAACAAGGCTAGAATACCGGTAATCTAAATGGCATTCTTTATCAATATGAATGAAAATCTGAACTAAGAAAGAATAATAACATTCATATAAATGAATACCAATAATGCAAGATTCAGGTTTTGTGGATGTAATCAATCTAGGATTTTTATGAGATGAAATTGGTCTAGGATATTTGTGATATCAATCTTGTAGTAGTTGGCTTATTATTTGGTGATGAGCAACTGGCTATTCATATGGTTTTTTTGCTTTACTATGTCTTACCTTTCTTATTATGATAGCAAAAGCAGTGAAACATGTTTTAGCGCTTGCTTTTGTTTTGCAGTTATACTACGATCACTTAGTACTTGTCGACTATCTTATCTCCAAGGATTCAGGAATTATGTGCTTACAATATCTTGTTAGGTACTTCTCTTTTGCTTTGTTATTATCTGTTTGCATATTACTCTATCATGCATGTTTCTTGACCATGATAAACACCGATAATTTTTGGGCGTGCTGAATTGCTTGGCATTTTTACTTTTTTGTCATGCTACCATTGGTAACTATTATGTTGGTGCTGTGGAGATTTCTTTGATAAATTAGCATTTTTACTTTGTTATAGAACTTTTTACTTTCAAAGGCTTGAGAGAGTGCAATGGAAGCAAATGATTCATGTATCTAATCTCATGTAGTGAGATAAATGCTTGGTAGTTGTTGTTGTTGCAAAGGCTTGAGAGAGAACCTTATCTTTGTTCGTGGTGTCAAATCTTTCTCTTCCTTCAATTTCTGCAACCATTGCATTTTTTTTCTTATATTACTATTATAACTCCATATGATATACAATATTCTTTTTCATAAATATTGTGGTTATACTAATTTTCCATGACTTTTTTGATCTCAGGTGCTTACGTGTGATCCATAAGTCATGGCCTTCCTTCATGGAATTCTCCATATATGGTACCGGAAGTGATCATTGTAAAAAAAGAAGAATGTTCCTAAAGGATGAGGAATTTAGACATTCATCTTCAATTGCCGGTATAACTTCAAGACCAGGTATGCGGAAGCAGCAAAATTTCCAGAGCAACAATAAATTCCAGGAGTTTGATGCATTTGAAAATGCCAGTGGATGCCTGCTTTCTCTAAAAATAACATTGACAGACCTATACAAGAAAAATTTGTTTCCCTACAATCCTAAACCTCTTCTCAAAAGGTTTGTCTTACTGTTTTCTTTCATTTAATGTTACTTTTGGTTGTAGAATTTTTCATATTGAAAAAATGCTTCGCTCCAGAAATTCTCTACAGATTGAGAGCAAAAAAATCCTGATAATAAATATATGTTCCTTGTTTAATCTCCTAAGTGGAAAGAATATTAATGATCTTAATGTGATAGTATACACGTCTTAATCGAGTGGTTTATTTGCTGAGGTGTTTTTAAAAACCCTTTCACAAAGAGGAGGCTAAGAAGTTTCTTACCCAGATTTAAAAATTTGTTACGATTGCACTGCCAGTCTAAGTTGAAGATTTCACTAGTCTTTTGAAACACTGATTTTGGCAGCTTGGATATTGAGGCATTTGGATTTATAACTAGATGGGAGTCCATACGACAAGGAATTTCATGTACTTTTTGATGCCCCCATGCAAAAAAGTGGAATAGAAGTTTGGTGGTCACATTTATTCTTCGAAATTGGTGTTTAATCAAAGTTTCGCTGTTGTTTATTATGTTTGTAGCTAACCTGTGTATGATAATTAATTTCTAAGAATCTAAGAACTTGTGTTGAATCCAAGTATTTTCTGATTGTTATCTTCAATGAGCTGTTAACTTTTTGTCAAATTGGTGGTTACCAGGGCCAAATTGTGCACATAGCAAGGATGGCTAGTACTTGTGAAATAAAGTTTAAGATTAATGTGTTAAAACTTTGAAAAATGAGAGCGTAAATTGAGGCCAAGTTCAATTGATTTTTGATTATAGATAATATAGTAGGTTGTTATAGAGAGGAGAAGATTAACAAGAAAATGAAAAGAAAAAATTACTGAAAGAAGAGTGAAAGAAAAGTTAGGGCGAGTAACCCACAAGAAAGGACAAGGTAACATGACTAGAAGCTGAGCGGAGAGCAGTTGAACTGAAATTGGTTCCAAATGCATAATTTGGTAGAAACTAGTAATAAAGAATGATTCTGATGTAGAACCTACTGGGAAGTAGAGAGGTATGAGAAGAGGAGGAAGAGGGAGAAAAAGATAAAAGAGAGAATAGAGAGAAATCTAGTTTTAAAGGGGAAATATTTTATTCATTTATCCAACCTGTTGAACACAAAGATAATTGGGCTATTTATAAAGTAATGCCCATACAATGAATAAAATAACATACTTGCCTAAACTGTTGAATGCTCAAAGAAGGAAGCAAAATAAAATAGAATAATCCCCACTATAACTATTTTTAAATTTAAAAGGAAATTGTTAGCCTCTTTTAATAATCAAATAATCAAATCTCCTTTTTGTCTCCAACAGATCCGCATCAGATTCATGAAGCAAACACTAGTTAGGAGATGCAGATGATAATGACTGTCTTCTTCTAGTTTTTGCTTGAGCTATGCCAAAAAATTGTTTTAAGCTGAGTTCATATGCTTGTAGGTTGTCCCTTTGACTTCTGGTTCAACAAAACTATTCATAAACTTTTTGGAATATTGTCTCAACACCAGTCGATTTACTTGTGCTTTAGCATAGTAATTATCAATATTAGCACTTGTCCAAGCTTATATATTTCTTACTGATTAATGTGAAGTTATGATGTTCATAATTTTCATTGCATAGCTAGTTGTTGTGCAATTTGTATGGTCATACTTATAAATTATTCTTTCTTGTACATACATACATACATAATCGGTCAGAATAACATAATATTTGTCCATTTTATTCCTCTTGCTTGCTTATGCCATCTAAATTCTCAACTTTATGTACTGTCTTCAAAATATTGCTTATAATCATTTACTGCTATTATTTTAAGGTGAATGCGTTGATTTCTATTCAAATTTGTTAGAATCTTAGATTGACTTCTTATGTGCTTGAAGTAGTTGCATTAACTTGTAATATTACCTTACAGTCTGTCCAGGTTTCAGGAGCTTAGTTCGTCAAATAATCCTCTGAAGGCATGCTGAACAACTCGTACGGCTGATGGTTCATAATCAACTTCTTTCAATCTTATTCAACTGTTATATTAAAATTCAAATTTGCTTGATCACCTTTCCAATCTTCTTTCTTATTAACAGGGGTAGATATATTTGCCTTTGTTCACCTTGCTGTCAGTGAGAAGGATATCACCAATTAAGTTCCACTTTGCTGTCAGTGAGAAGCTCCAATTATTTACTAAGGTAATAAAACTTATATGAGAGTTACTTTCAATTCGTTTTATGCACATGAATTTATCTGGACTTCTCTGGTGCCATTGATTTTTTTTTCCCTAGATTCTTTATTGGACAACATAATAATATTAGGCTATTAAATGCATCTTGCATTCATACAAAAAGAGCAATATCAAAAATTGTGAAAATAGCGCCTTATTGTCTCCAATTTCAAATGTCCCAATCCATAGACATCTAACTTCAAATAAGAAATGGCTTTCAATTCATGAGGCATCAGCAATATTTGAGATGGACACAATATTCCGCCCAAATGACAACTGATTCGTGATCCACCCAATGCCCAAATTCCTGTGAATAGAATGCGTCACTTTGCATTTGTTTAGCGGTATGAAGTTAATGAACTTTAACTTGATATATCACATCATCTATTTATTTTAATACTAAAGAAAGAC
Source organism: Apostasia ramifera (assembly GCA_019297695.1). Lineage (NCBI taxonomy): Eukaryota > Viridiplantae > Streptophyta > Magnoliopsida > Asparagales > Orchidaceae > Apostasia > Apostasia ramifera. The sequence goes on from JAEMOT010000156.1 coordinate 93,206, forward strand.
AATCTCAACATAATAATTAATTTTATTTCACATTATACAAACTCAATGAAAAAATATTTTTATTCAAGTTTAACTAAAAAAAGGTGAAAGCTAACCTTTGCAAAAATTCACACTGTAATGGCGATAACGTAGCAGTGTTCCCTGTGTGTGTTTGGAGAACATGGCTGGATATTCTTGAAGCATCTTTTTCCTGTAGATTTCAGCAGCACACTTGAATTGATTACTGAAGGATCCCACTTGCAAGTTAGAACAAAGGGACCTGAGGTGTTGAGAGTACAATTTATGTTGCTACGTTAAGTTCTATTCATGGAACATAATCTGAACGAAAGCAAGTAATTTGATATTCATATGATTTTATCAGAGCCAAAAGGTCCTTATTTAACTGTAGTAAGACTGGCGATGATATATGGTGTTAAATGCTGGCCTACAAAGAGCAAACATATAAATAAAATAAATATTACAGAAATAAGGATAGTAAGGTGTATGTGTGGATATACACGAAAGGATAAAATGAGAAATGAGTATATCCGAAAGAAAGTTAGTGTTGTACTAATTGAGGATAAACTTAGAGAAAGTCGGCTTAGATAGTTTGGACGTATAAATCGTAGGCCAATTAAAATTCCAGTTAGAAAAATCGCACTATTGGATCTTGCCTATGTACAAAGAGGAAGAGGGAGACCAAAGAAGATATGACAAGAAACTATAAGCAGTGATCTTAGTTACTTAGACTTAGATAAGAATTTGGTAATTGATAGAGTGCGATAGAAACAAAGGATTCATGTAGCCGACCCCATCTAGTGGGATTAAGGCTTGGTTGTTGTTGTAGACTGGGATTCAAAAAACTATTGCTTGCAGGTACAGGTGTTTGCAGACTTGTGGAGGTGGTTCTCAATCTGGCCATTATACAAGTGAAGCTTTTCTTGAAGATCTGAAACGTGAGGGAAATCAAATCAAAAATTTAGTTTATACTGCATGAATTCATGAATTTTGCAATAAATGTCTTGAAAATTGAATGTCGCCATCATAACCTGCATTGCAGAAGGGTATGCATGTCACCAAAGAATTTTAAATATATGAATCATTTTTTCATTTCATTTGTCTAGATGGGGCAAAAGAAATATTAACTTCTTCAATGGTTATTCATCTTCAATCTCTTGTTAGGATTTGAATACGAATGAAGTTCTCATCTTTTACAATAATAACAATAATTAAATTTTTATTTTATTAGGTGAGGTTGATTATATAAATTTTTTATTTACATTATACTTTATTAAATTACAAATTTTCATTATTTTTAAATTTTTTTTTTATTATATCTTATTTGATCTTCGTCGTTATAAGATTTAATAATTTAATTTTTCTTACTGGAGTTTTCGTTAACTTACTATTTATATATTCAAATTATTTAAGGTGATTTTTTTCGAGCTTGTCATCAATTGAAATTTATTTTTTTGGATATATTCATGTCTTTTTATATATACTTATTTATTTATTTTAACATTCTAATTTCTGTAATATTTATTATATTTATATTTTTTTATTTTATAAATTAATATTTAATATTATATAATATTATTGATCATGT
>JAEMOT010000156.1:95188-135033 GCA_019297695.1 Apostasia ramifera
GTTATTATTTTATAAATTTTATTTTTTTAAGTCAGTAATTTTTTTTTATCACATTATATATTAAATATATTTTTTATTTTATTTATTCTGGTTGGATCTGTTGATAACATCAGTAAGTATTTTATAATTATTTTATATAATTAATAAAAAATATTTAAATCATTTAATTTTCTTGATATGATCATCAATTGTTATTTCATCAATATAAATATTTTTATTTTAATTAAATTTATATTTTATATATTTAATTTTAAATTTTTTAAGATAAAAAATTTTTAGACTAAATATTTTTTCATAATCTTTAATTTTATCATTAGAGAAAATATTATTTGAAAAAAATATATATTAAAATATTTTTTTTTAAATCTATCCAATTAACACTTCCATAATAAATATAAAAAAATATGACTTTAAATTCAAGTTTTCATGTAAACTAATTATGATAAAAAAAATTTAATCCAAATTATTTTATATCTAAATACAAATAATAATTTCTTTACAGATATTTAAAATTTTGTTCTATCTGAGAAAAACAAAGCAGTGCATTTATAGGATTTTCACAGAAAAAAAAAGGATTTGAAGCAGATGAATAATTCTGCAGCACATTTTTGTTATGAAACTGAACTACTTTTTTTCAATTTTTCTCTTCTTTGAACTTGGGCCTTAAAATAAACCTTGAAATTCAGTTATTATGACAAGATTTCACCAAGATCAATACCAAACAGACGCAGACAAAAAATTGAACAGAAAAATAATAAGATCCAAATCCTACATTGAGAAAAATCCTGAATCCAGAGTCCTTCAAATCTATTATTCACAAAGGCACAAGGTTCACATTTTCTCTATATTTTTATCTCATGCTCTCCTGCTATGCAGTTAGATGAGCCTTACCAACTCAGTAATTCTGTAAAAAGAACACAAAAATATCATCCCACTCCACAAATTATTCTATTAAAAGCAACCTACCTAATAAAAATAGTAGAAACACACAACACAGTGGGTAAAAAATATATATATAATGTGCATTTTACACTTTCCCCCTTTAACAATCTACAAATACCCTCACCATTTGACATCCAATGTCAGTGCCTCAGGAGGCACCACAATAGAATGAAACTCTGTAAAAGATATGTTGGACATGAGATGGCTCCAGGCTGCTGATTCAACTGTCATTAGAGGCCTGGATAGCTTCCTAGCAATAACTGGCCTAAGCCCCCTATCTTCTTCAAATCTGGCCACTATCTCAAACCAAGCTCTCTCCACTGTCTGCTTGGTTCTCCACCCAGCAACCTTTTCCGAGTTCTTATCGCTCTCTCCTACATTCCTCTCGACTTCAACTCGAAGCTTGAGCAGAGTAGATGACGTGACTTTCGTTCTAATAAAACGCGTAGATCCGCGGCGCAATATACTCTTACCTAGAAAACTCGTTAGCAATCTCTCTATCACAACCAGCTTTGAAGAAAGAGTACTAGCAGCAGCTAAATGAGTTTGCTCGTACAGCCCATTGGGGTAACATCTTTCAGGCAGCAAATGAATATTCCCGGGGGATGGGAATGAGGTTTCGATGCTCGCAGTGGAGTCACGAGTCCTGTAGGCTGCTAGTGAGATTCGACCAATAACTCGTACTGAAAGCAATGGGGCGCATGAGGGGAAGCCAAGCTTCCAGTAAGTGTTTGGAGTGTTCTTTGGCAGGGTTGAGTTTGCATTGATCAACAAACTAGTGCCACTTGGATAGAAGATGGAGACTTCATGAGCACCATCTAGTTGAATTTTGATGCCTTCACCAACAAATACCCGTCTTATTCCTTGATGTGTGATGCTCAGCTGCACAGTAGTATCAACAAACAATAAGCAATATGCAAGTGTATGAAAATACGCAAAAATTTTGTTACCATGTTTGCTTGACTTAAACGTAACACATAAAAATTGGCCGCAGGACATACATCATTCATAAATTGTGTTTGCAATGTCACACAAACTTAAAGAAAAGGAATCTGGTAGAAAGCCCATAATGAAATGTAAAGAGTTGTTTCAATTTAGGAGGATAGAACTATCAGTAATAGAAGAAAGAGCACAGAATGCAAGCAATAATTACAATAGGCATTAAGCAACAAAAAGGAATAGCCATTAACGCGCTCATTTCATGACAGAATGGAACATCCCGCACAACATGCAATTAACGACGACAAAAAATATGTTAGGGCGATGGGTTGCATGGTTTCTCTTCCCTGTTCATCCCAATAGGTCACCATGAGTACAAGTGAGTCAAGTTTTTTATAAAAACCGTACCCAAAGTTACTTTTAATCTACCCCTCCATCTAGGATAATGATTGGATCACACATAACATACTAGGGCTTCTGTATGTCAATAGAGGATATGTCCAAGCCATCTTACATGATTTACTCTCATCTTACTCTTTTCAGGTGCCACACCAAACCTCTACCTAATAAAAATATTTCCATCACAATCCACACTGTTGTGACCATGACTGAGCGTTTGCATCCATCATAAGCCCCCCAAAAAAGAGTTGCGGAGAGGAAGACACACACGTTAGAGTTGACAAATAGAAATGAAGTGGAAAGATGCTGAAAAGCTTCTCCACAGCCGAAATGCATATAAAGACAAACTAAAATGGAAACCAGCTTAACAATCACAACAGAAAAGGGAGTACAGATTAATGCCCACTAGAAACAGTTCTTAGATAACCCTTGGTATGATTATCAGTTTAAAGGCTATATATCCTCGTTAACTATTAAGAAGGAAGGTTTTAAGAAAATTGAAGAAATGATTATTCATGCACAGAGAAACAAGCAAGATGGAAGCTACAACGCAAAAAGATAATAAAAAGTTGACAAAGGTTGCAATCACTAAGTCCTTTCCATCTCTTTAAATACATAGAATCAACAGTGTCAATGTATTTTACTTCACTTGCGTAGATGACAGGATGGAAGGAAACTGGATTAAAAAGGAGCTTACTCCGTAATTGGTCCATAAAGTTGGTTAATTAAACTGTGAAACAGCATCAAAAAATTGTTTCGCTTTTAAGAACACTAAAAAGAGACAAAGGTGAAGAAACTAAATACACAATTCCCCACACCAAAAGAATGCATGTCACGCCAGACAAATTCAAGTAACCAATCAATCTTCGCCCTCATGATAACAACATATTCATATATATGATACATATACTCATACATCTTGTGCATATTTTTATATGAGTAAAATGCATGTTTGTAAGAAGCTAAGGACTGAATGCCAACACATACTAAAAATAAAAGGAAAAGAATTCGACTTTCCTGCAGCAGAGTTCTTAAACTCACACTTTTTAAGCATTTAAAGGGCTGGAGCACAAGAAAAGAGTTGTAAATTGTGCGAAAAAAAAAATTTCTCAACTTCAAGAAATATCTTCGACAGACCAAAGCCAAAGAATAAGCGACAGATTTAATAGCAGAAACATTCAGTTTCCTACATGTAAAAAATGAACTATGCAAGATGGTGCAATGAAGTCATCAAAGGTGGATTTTCTTTTTGCAATCCAAATAGTGCTAATTGTGTTAAACACTGAAAATAAATGAGACAAAAGCTAGCAGCAGTTCTTACATCCAGAACAACGGAAAAAAAGGAAATTTTACTGATCACTTCACATGCCAAAAAGTTCAAAGAAAAATACTAGTCGCAGCACAGATGTGAAAGTCAAAAACTTGCCATCAGAAAAATAGCTGACTGCAAAGAAGATTATGATTTGAACATAGAGGAAAATATTGCAAAAAAGAGCATCCATTTTGATAATATGCATTAAAAATGTCCAACATAGAAGGCATTTTTGAAGAATTATGGGAAGCATGGGCATGACATGGTGCACAAAAACATGACATGGCATGACACAATAACACAACTCCAAGATACAGGAGACAGACAGAGGAAGGCACTTTAAATAATGACTAAATTATATATTTAATTGCACAAGCAGAAATACATATTGAATAAAATACTTGAAGAATAAAACAAATTTGATTCATCGAACAAAATCAAGAGATAAAAGAAAACATAAAATTAAATTATAGAAGTACATGGTGGTGAAATTTGACATATTTTTTGCTTAATAATGTAGAAGCACCTAGGAAGCATATAAACATCACGAGGACATGAAAACATAACACGACATGACAGTGTGATTCATAAAGGTGTCCCTGCTTCCTTGAATAAAGCAAAAAAGAACAAGGTAAAGGAAACCACAACTAGAGCAAAGTGAAAATATACAAAAAAAATTACTAATCCTGAATCGTAACTATTTTGCAAAACTTCCTAAACTTTGTTGAATCCACAAAACATAAATACTGGACCATCACAAAGGCTTTATGCAAATTTGCAGCAGGGGCTAGGCAAGTTATCCATTGAAATAAGTGAGAGATATCATAGAAACTAGCAAGAATAGCCTAGACAATGAGCTTGAGGAATGAAATCCACACAACTTCATGAATGGACATCGTTATTCTCCAAACCATAAAGGCAGCCTATATCATGCATGAAAAAATGACGTGTATAGGTTCAAACCATGAACTGTATTAAGCATGTGGACAAAGGTGAACTAAAGAAAGAATATAGCTATGCAGCCAAAAAGAGGTCCTAAAAAGGTTACCAGTCCACTGGATTAAAACATTATATAGAGAATACATCAATCCACTAGATAATGCTTTTATCATTTTTGGTCTCCTTTGTTTAGGCTGCATATAGTGCTCCAAAAGAAAAGATATTAATGAATATTGTACTGCATTAGAGACCTATGATCTGAAAGGAAATCCAAGAAAGAAAAATGACATGAACTAGATATGTAAAAACAAAGGCATTAACAACTATGAATGCTTTTAATGTAGAACTTAATAACATTTACAAACTTAGTATCTAGTTAAGTTAGCTACTTAGACAAAGTGAACATGATTGAAAGGTCTAGCATAAACAAGGGAACAACAGAACACTAACAAACATGAAAAGCTTCCAATCCAATACTTATTATGAGAAAATAAAACATAATGGACATAGTAGCCCAACGAGTTGCATTTACTTTTTTGTTCAAAACATAGCTAATAAACCAGATTTGATCCAATAAGATGCATTCCATAACAATAAACATGAATCCTATCTAAGAGATTAATGCTTATAGCACTGGCTAATCCACTTCATGGAGCCCCATGTTTAAAATAAAAGCAGGTGAATAATTCTAGGAATTATTCATACTGAACAGCATAAGACTCAATATTATTTCATCCTAGGAATTATTCATACTGAACAGCATAAGACTCAATATTATTTCATCCTCTCACCACATACCTTTCTTATTCATACCTTTCTTATTCCACTTAGGTTGATCCTAAGTAACTAAAACACACTCCAGTTTTACTAGCTAGAAAATACTTCCTATAACTTTAAGGATTTCAAGGAGCATCGACTTCTGCCAAAACATTAGAAATGTAAATGAGCTTTTTTCAAGAATGATTCTGGCAACAAATTTTATCATGAGGAAAATACTAAATCCGAAACCCATGAAAGAAGAATACGTCTAACTCAAGTTGATAATTTCAAAGAGACGCTGTCAATTTTTTTCTCAAGCTAATCATTTTGGCAACTTTCTTTATAACTACTAACAACAGTGAAACCCTTCAAAGAAGGGTATTGCTAACACAGCAATTGAATGAAATTTAAGTCAAAGGTGATACATAGCATGCTAAACAACAAGTACATAACCAGTAAGTTGCACTTTAAAGAAGACATAAAATCAAAGCCAATAACTCAAAAATTATTTTTTCCAAGTAAAAAACACTGTTTCAAAAACATCTCACTTACAGCGGGTAAATGAACCGAGAGCTCATCACTCGGACCACTGGCATGCAATTCGAGCGGCCCTTCCAGCATCAACGCTCTAACTCCCTCCCTGAACACTTCCTCCGCCACTCTAACCACCAAATCCGGCCCGAACTCCACTTCCCCCTTAACCGTCTTCCTCCATTCATCAGCCTCCTCGGAGAACTTCAGGACTAGCGCCGTCCCGCCCACCCGCAAGTGGAATTCGTAGCTCTGGATCGCACCAATCCTAGCGCTCTCGGCATCCACCGCAGAGACCCTTGCCTCCGCCTCCGAATTCCACCCTTCCTTCTCTGAGACCGCACTGAGAATGTCCTGAGATACAAGGTCGCGAATATACACTCATACCCCCAGGAAAAGATGACTTCGGATTAGGGTTTTTGAAAACGATTACCTTTAGAAACGATCCGGATGCCGCCGAGGAAGGGACCGAGGGGTAGGTATTAACCACGGAGATTGAAGAGAGAATGGAGGAGTTGAACGGGAAGAAGAGGGCTTGAGATGCGGAAATTAAGCGGAAGAAGAAGAAGACCAGGAAAAGCTTCACCATCTCTCTCTCCGTCTCTCTCCCTCTCTCTCTCTCTCTCGCTCGCCATTAAACACAACCAATTCTCTCTCTTAAAATTTTCCGCGGTCCACAGGAAGCATCTGGACCGTCAAAAACGCTAAGCACGATTAGATGTTCGATCCGACGGCTGATAGCAGATAAATCATGCTTATCAGCTTATGATAATCCCGTTTTACTGGTTCTTCGCAGAAATTCAGCATATATCTTATAAAATGAACTTTTTTTACAATATAAAATGATTTTTTTATAATATATAAAATAAAAATTTTGTATTTTTGCATCTTGAAATTATGTCATTTTGATATTTTAGAACATTCTCCAACTGAACTTTTTTCATGATTAAAAAATATAAATTAAAAAATATTATTATCTTGCATGTAGCTTAATAATTAATAACGATAACTTTTTAAATAGTTAAGTCGATATAACTAAAGACAAAAGGAGAAATTAATAGACCTTTCACAAGTTAATTTTTATTTCAAAAGTGTAGCACATACGTAAGAAATAAAATAATATTAGAAGTTAAATAACTAAAAGTATTAGATGCAAATAATTGAAAGTCACACGATGAGCTTCACAAGTAGCTAAGTGTTTATCCACTTTATGAATATCAGTACAACAAGCAATCTTTTTAGGAGAAAGATTATTCGGAATAACAGCAGTGACAAATATCAAAGGTGAAGTACATATGACATTTAAGCAAAGGTCAACCTTAAACCAACAATAAATCAAAATATTAATAACAAGCATAAAATAAAATTTAGATACTAGAAAAGCTAAATGAATCTTAGGATGGTATCGCACGCCGCAAAAATTATAAACATCAACCAATGCATTTGTACTATATTATGCCAAAATATATAACAAAGATGAGGAGCACAGTGTATAGTATGGTCGCCCCAAATATTAAAAATTTCAGTGTGATATAAAAGGACAATATTGATCATCAGTAAATATAAATATCAGTAAGTGATAGTGAAGAATAGCATCATATTCAGGTAGTGAAAATTACTGATCGTAACTAAAAAAATGATATGAGTGACAAAGAAATCTCAAACATATTAGCGATCAAACACTCAAGCAATAATTTAGAATGTAGTAAAAGCATTAGATCAACGTAAAATTGGGCAGGTGGGCCCCACACATATTGAAAATGTGAAAACGATGTTATTTTTGTCATCTCTATTCTTTCAATTTCTCTTCAAAAAAAGTACATAAGAACACTTTTAAAATATATAAATTTATTTTTTTTTAATAGCAATTGGGTCCTTAGCTTGGGCCTCTATGCAATTGAGTTCTTTTTTTAAATTAACTAAAGTTAATCCTCTTATTTAAAATAATATGCATATAAGTTAATTACTATTAATAAAGAGACTAAATGAATGATATTTTTTTAAATTAGTAGACTAGTTTAGTAATTTTAAATTTATATTAATATTTTAGATGAACAGATGTCTAATCTAATTTAATAATTAGAGAAAATATTTTTATTGAGTATTTTTATTAATATTGAAGGATCAATTTATATGATATCTTAAATTAGAGGATCAATTTAATTAGTTTGAAAATCGAACAGATTCAATTACACATAGGTGTAGACTAAAGGAATCTAATTAGTATTAACAAAAGGAAAAAAGAAATACAATTAAGCAGTAATCAGGTCCTAGATAAGGGCATTAGTTATATTTAAAATAATATATTATTTTTTTATATAAAAGTTATTTATTAATTAATATTTAAGAAAATAAAATGTGATATAAAGTTTTTTTTATATTTTTTGAAGAATGATGTTGCATAATTTTATAGTTAGTCTGTAAAAATTCTTGTAAAAATTCTAAAATTTTTAAATATTAATTTTATAATTTTATTCACTAATTCAGGAAATTTTATTGTTTTCAGTTTCGACCGGCGGCAGCCACCTGGCGGCCTGGGCCTGACCACTGCTTCCGGTTCCAGAACTCGGGGAGTTCAAACTCGCTGTACGTCCCACGCGACCATCTGCCTCAAGCTCCGACAAATCCCCGTTTAATCGACGGTCGACGTGACCACCCGCCTCTTCTCCGCCGGCGATCTCGCGTTTTGGCAGGGGCTTGCTGGTGCTGCCGCTGTTGAGCCCCAACGTCATCGGTTACTTCCCCTTTCGTGCCGGTCACTTCCTAAAGATCGTGCTGCACGCGGATTCTCTGCGCAGTTATCCTGTCGTTCACTGGCACGAGACCAGATTAGGTTTGATATCACTACGAGGATATGAGCTCGTTGGCACTTGGACTGGCTCTTGGTTACGACGGTAATCTTCAGAAGGTCAGCGTGACTTGTTTCTTTTCAAATCTGGGAAAAAAGGCTCTGATATCTTAATGAAACTTCTGTTGTTTGTGTTAATAAGGCTTCCAGAAGATCGAAGGGAAGGAGATCATGGATTATTAGGGGTTCTGCGATCTCTCCGCCGCGGAATCTGCAGTTTGAGGAAGTGAGGACGAAGAGCTCAGCAAAAGCAGTTCGTGTTGGGGTTCTAGGGGCCAGTGGCTATACAGGAGCTGAGGTGAGTGTATTTGTCGATGTTTTGCTCATCAAATTGTCGTTATTCTTGTTGTGGTTTTATTCGGATTGTCGACGTTGTGTTTAATGTGTTGCATCATTGCAATCTGCTCACAATCCTATTATAAGGTAGGAAGAATGGACTCTACAGCTGATTTCCCTTTCGGATACGGAAGTAACTGTTCTGATGCTGATGTGGCCGTTCACGTTATTGATGCATGAAAACGAGATTATGTGTGAATAGGATGTTTGGCAATGGAATACAAGGAATTGTGTAAATTCTGACGGTTTATAGAGTTTGCAAGTGAACATTCTAACGGTTTATAGATCGCTTTTGGAGTTTGTTGAGTTCAAGCTGACCATACCATTAATCCATTTCAAGTTATCGTTAATTATGAATGCAATTGCCATGCCCCTGATCTTTATATTTAAGAATGTTTCTGCATTCTATTTTCAAAAAAAAAAAGAATGTTTCTGCATTTATGTCCATCCTTCATGTTACTTCACTCTTTTTTTTCTCTTGCCTAAAATTAGTTTCTAGTTGTCCATCATTGTTTGATTGCATTTCCATCTTCTATGACCTGCAACATATTACATTGTTATGGATTTTCATCATTTAAGTTCTATTTCTGTAGATTTGTTGGCATTGTGATATGTTTTGATTGATTGATTTTATCCAACAGATAGTCCGTCTCCTGGCAAACCATCCGCATTTCTTTGTCACGCTGATGACCGCAGATAGAAGAGCTGGTCATTCATTTGGATCAGTATTCCCTCACTTGATCACACAAGTAAATTACCTCATTTGTTTTGGGATTTATGTCCTGGCAAGCTACTATATTGTTATGGATGAAGGATGCTATCCTCTGTACATGAGATAGTTCAAGCTTTTCTTTCCAAGAAATATTTTGTCTTGTTGAACTTATGTTTTAAATGCCCCTGATAAGCATGCTAAATGTTATTCTATAATGAGTTTTCTTATTTATCTTGCTTTCAAATTGATCTGGGAATTTTAATTTTCAAGCCATGTATTGGCAATACTACTTATTTCCATCTTTTCTATGAGTTTTTATTTGAATAATCTGTAAGATGATTTTAATATTGTTGATGGTGAAATTTGCCCCTCCAGAATAGGCGGCAATTCTTTCACCTGGACGAATGGCTTCCACAGGTTTAGTGAGAGCTCTTTGACCAGACATCGACGGGCTATGGCAATATGAAAAAAATTAAAAGGTAAAAGCAAAGTACAATATATAAGAAAGTAAATGGAGACAAAGTGGAAAGCCTTCCAACCAAGCAAAACCATGGTGCCTTTGGGCGATTTGAAGGTTCCATTATTTTCTCTTTTATTATGCAATTGGTTTCGCAAGATAGGCCTAAGGCTTTTAGGAGGAGAATACAAGGAAAGGGAAGTTTAAGAAGTGGAGTTAATGGTTTTCTTTAAACTGTCTATTGATAAGTGTGGAGTTATGCTTTTTTATTGTCTTCTTTGATGGGAGTAGGGACTTTGGTTGGTCTTCTTAGCTTTTCTACCTAACTGCTAATTTCCCATACTTAAGCTTCCTTTTTCTGAGAAGCTTTGCCATCACCCAGGGATTCCTAAGCGACGACAGGCCAGAGAGGGGCCTTATTGGATGCAGTGCATGGCTAAGACTCTGCTCTGCCATTTGTGTATCGAGTGTACGGAGAGGTAGGACATCGTTGGCTCCTTCCTTACCTAACCCAAAGTTTTCTTCACTCACGCGATATTGAGATAACATCATTGCCTACTAGATGAACTGGGATGAGGTGATTCAGCCCATCAAACTGGATTCGCTCCTCTCTCTATCTCGTTCCAAGTCTTTCACTCCTTTCTTGTGCCCTATTCTCTCTAATCTTACTTTTCTTTGCTTCCATGTAGTACGCCCTTCCTCCTTTATAGGTTAATTAAAGCCGATGGCACAGTCATCTTAGGTTTAGCTAAGTGTGAAAGCTTCATTGCGATTATTACTACCAAAGGGTATTCTTTCCTAGATTTAGAGACTACAGAGGCAATGACCCTATCAAGCTCTGCCACACGTCAATGTTGTCATATCAGATTTGGGAGAATGTTTTGGCTTTTTCTTATTTCCGTACAAAGTGAGTTGCAGTGTTTTTGGCTAAGATCTTTAACCTATCTCATGGATGGACTATAGGATAGATCACCACACTTATAGGAGTTTAGGTTTGTTTCTTGGTTGGGATACTAAACAAGCTTAAAGGTGTGGGCTAGCCACTTGTGAACTTCTGTTTTTGCTAGAAGATCTTTATACTATTCTGTGAGATTTCCACAATGTCTTTAGGTGAGATTTAATTATTGACCGTTGAATGTTTAGTCTCATCTTGACTTGATATGACTTGCTCCCCTTGTCACGTGTGAGGCTCAAATTTCTCGGCTACTTGTCATATCAATAAAGATCTTCATGAACTTGGATATAAAAAATGAAACATCTCTAATTGGAAATCAATTTTAATGGATGATTCACCGCACAAATTGTATAGGATGGATTTGGATTGGGTTCTTTCCCTTCTCGTTCCTTTTTTGAGAAGGTGGAGCTTGGTGGAAACTATAGAATGAGGGAAATAAAAGAGGAAGGGCCCTGTCCATATCCACCCAATTAGATTTGTTTGCTGAATCACCCATTAAAATTCATCACCCAAAATAAGTTAAACATGTTGTTTAGCTAGGTTAACCAGGTATGTCACATACTCACATTACATATAAAATTTAATATTAAAAATTAGATCTATTTCATATCATGGACATAATTAAAAATTTAAAAATAACTTTATTCCACATCATACACACATGCCAAAATAATAACTAAATCACATTACATCCCTCACACATCTAGCGCCCTAACTAACTTTATTTCACATCACTCACAACTTTTAATAAAAAAATATCTTCATCCAAGTTTAACTTTAACCGTGTTAAAATTAACATTTGCAAACAGACAGTTCTGTATTGTTTATTATTAACAATAAAATCATCAACCTGGATTTATAGAATCAATGATAGCCTAAATTCAACATAATCCTACATTGGTGGTAATTTTACTACCTTACAACATTATGATACTTGTAGATTCTTTTCTCTTAAGGTGCCTTGTTTTATTTCACATTAGTATTTGTATCTTATCATGAAAGTATTTCCTTTTTCCTTTGTGCAGCTTATTTGTTTTGGAATTAAGTCAATGTCTCCATTCGCAGAAGGTTTTACAAAACCTTAGGCATTTTAATTTTTGAGCCATGTCACGTTAAAGGATAAGATGAGGGAAGTATGTTTAATGTGCTTTTGTCATGTATATCTTTGAACTGTAGAGGCCCTTGTGCATAAAGGTGAGGGGAACCAAGTCACCATGTTCAATGTAGGGAAATAAAGAATAAAAACAACGTGAGATATGATCATTAAACATATCATTGACTCACTCGTACTTACTTTTGGAGTGCTTTGCTTTACTTATATTGAGGCTTTGTATTTTTTGTTGTCTTTTCATTTCATTTCTATCGCAACTTTCTACTCGAGTAATCATGTTAGCTTTAGTTTCATGTAAGTTCATATACAGCAGTAGTTCTTTCCCCAATAAACTTTGTTTTATTTTGCACTGACGTTGTATCTAATAAATCATGAGGCATCATTCACTTTGTATAGCTAGTCTCAATCATCATTTTCACAAGTGTACTGTGTATGTTGTGTTCAAATTACATAGTTGAAGTGAATTTTAAGATTAATTGTGTTCATACTCTTTTGTAGTAGCCTTACCTATCTTTGTGAATGTTCTTTCTGCAATTAATTTTGGACTGATAATTTTTGCTCCATTTGCACAGAATTTACCAGACATGGTTGCCATAAAGGATGCAGATTTTTCTAATGTTGATGCTGTATTTTGCTGTTTGCCACATGGAACAACACAAGTATTTTACTTTCACGTTCTCTTGGTCTTTGATATGCAATAAATCTGGTTTTTCTACAATGTAGTTAACTTAGAATTTTCTGGTCCAATGTCTAAACCTAATTCATGACTATTTATGCAGGAGATCATAAAGGGCCTTCCTACGGCACTAAAGATTGTTGACCTGTCTGCTGTATGTACTTTTCTCAACTCTTATTATTCCTTGAGCATGAAGATGTCACCTAATTTCTTCCTATTTTTGATATACTGGCCTATAGCTCTAAAGAGATTGCTTTTCAGGATTTCTTTTTGTTACTTTTCAGGATTTTCGATTGCATAATATCGGGGACTATGAAGAATGGTATGGCCAACCTCATAAAGCTCCAGAATTGCTGGTACCTTTATCAATATTTAGGCTCCTGCATCATTATTGAATGGAGACAATCATTTCAACTTTTTTCCATCCTTCAGTTTTTTTATCTTTTTTGTTATCATTTGTTGTATATGCTTAGGCCAATTATATTTTCATTAACTATTTTCAAGATGACTAAATTAGCCCATCCTATTACAGTGTTATGCCAATATTAACACCGTTTTGAAGGGATAGATTGGTGTTCTTGACAACTCTTATACAGTAACTGATTCTTTGATTAATAGTGCATATGCCAATTTGAGTGATTAGAAGAGGAAATCTTATTATTTACTGAAAGAACCATTCATGTTTAAATTAATTTCCTTATTAGGTCCACTTATCCATATATCTTGTTTTTCTTTTTTCTTTTTTACTTTAAGTTCTCATTTAAGGTGCTTTATAAGTCCATCATCACCCTATAGAGGCTCCAATATATAAATATGAGGTGATCTATGTCAGTTGTGAAGGAAGAGGAAGTACTAGAATGACTTGAGATATTGTCATTAAACATAACCTTGAACCATTTGCATTTACAAAGAGCATTGCTTTCTCTAAAGCTAAATGAAGAAGAGAAATCTATATAGTTGATTGGGATTGAGGCTTTGTTGTTATTGTAGTAGTTTTTTTTTATAAATAACTTTTTGGTGTATGTGAGATGTGACCAAGAGTATAAAACATTTCATCCTTGATCATGACTAGGTTATAGCTGGCCCAAAGAGAATAGAATTTTTTTTTCTTAATGTACGATGAGTGTGGTTAGCATTTCTTTTAAAAAAACATTCATATGGTGATAATGCAGGTGCTATAATTTTGTAATTTTAAATGAAAAATTATTAGGATTTGTTAAGATCACCGAAGCTTCACGGTCCACTTGATAGCGCAGGTGCTATGAAGCATTTTATCCTTAGCCATGACTAGGTTATGGCCAAACTAAAGGGGAATAAGAATTTTTTTCCTAATGTATGGTGAGTGTGGTTGCCTACAAAGTCAATACATACAAATAAGATAAGTGTCACAGAAATGAGAATGCTATAATGGATGAGTGGATACGCAAAAGGATAAGATATAAAATGAGTATATTTGCGAGAATGTTGGGATAGCCTTAATTGAAAATAAATTTAAAGAGAGTCAGTATAAATGGTTTGAACATATAAATCGTAGACTGATAGAAGCCTTAGTAAGGAAAATTGGATTATTAGATCTACTCATTTAAAAGAGGAAGATGAAGATTGAAAAAGATATGACAAGAAACTATAAGGAGTAATTACATACTTGGAGTTAAATAAAGATTTGTTATTTGATAGAGTACAATGGAAATAAAGAATTCATGTAATCAACCCCACTTAGTGGGATAAAGGATTGGTTGTTGTTGTTGTTGTATGATGAGTGTGGTTGTTGTTTCATTTCAAAACGTCCATATGGTGATATAGCACAAGTGCTATGATTTTTGTGATTTTAAATAGGGAATTATTAAGATTTGTTAATATTGTTGAAGCTTCGCAGTCCACTTCATTGTCTCAAATCGTGCAATCTGCCAAGATTTCCTAACTCCTTTTAATTCTGATAGTTATAGCAATCATTCAGTTGTGTTTCCCTGCATTAATTAGTTTAAAAGGGTAATTAGTAAGCTTATTAGGACCAAGTAGATTGTGGAAAAATTAGAAGGCTTATATGGTGAAAGTAGAAACAAACGTTTGCATGAGTTGGCCTAATTCACATGCCTTTTTCTGTACTGATTAGTTCAGCGGTAGGTACAATGATGATTCATTTCTGGATGTATTGAATATAGGATAATTGATTCTATAGAAAATTGCAAAAGTATTACTCTTGATAACATAGAAACTTATACTTCATGAATCAGAAAAAACTTTATTTGATAGGAATATTAGCCAAACATGATTCATAAAACCAACCTATATGGTTGGATATGGCAATTGATGATAATGGCTCCAACAAAATTGTAAGGGCTTGTTTGGTTCAAGCTTTTTTTGGACAAGAAAAAAATATTTATTTTTAAGTTTTATAGGAAAGAAATTTATTTTAATATTGAAAAGTATGTAAGAACAAATGAAGGAATTGTCTTCTTGGTTTCTTGTATTTCTTGTAATCTGAAACTTTTTGTTTTCTAAACATTGTAATATGCCTGTTTCCCGGTGATTTTAAAATTACCTTCTTTTACTTTGTCTTTGAATATTTTTTTGTTAATTTTTTTAGAATTTCTTACACGTGGTCATATATTATCATCATATTTGTTGATTCTTGGAATCGGCATCTTAAGAAGAATAAAATTGTGTTGATTACTAGGTTTCACTACAGCACTTGTGCTAGCAATTTAAATGATCTTCAAATGCATAAATCACCATTATGATGTTGTTTTATGTTGCTAAGTTCTCGTCTACACATTTGTCCACGTTAGTTTATCGTACTTGTTAACAGTTCTGTGACTGACTTCAGAAAGAAGCAATATATGGTTTGACTGAGGTTTGGAGGGAGGAAGTTTGTAATGCTCGACTTGTTGCTAATCCTGGTTGTTATCCAACATCCATACAACTCCCCCTTGTTCCGTTAATAAAGGTTTGACCTTCCTGATCATTATCTTAATATTTTTTTCCTGAAGATTTGACTTAGCCTTTGGACTGATCTTGAAAAATGAGATTCTTTAAATTGCATGAGGTGTACTTAGTTTGATTTTTTGATAATTTGGGTACAGTTTCAGGAGCAATCTGTTATATTTGTGGATCCTCCAAAGTTAACCTCTGATTGCATTCTCGTTTGATTTGTTGTCATTTGGTTGGATGATAGTACGTTATTCTTGGAACAAAGAAAATTCATGCTTATTTTGACAACATTGTATTCTGTGTTGCTACTATTTCATTTTGTTTTCTTGTCTTTTGCTCTACTGGAATTTAAAACAATTCAGTCAAGAAAACATTTTTCTTGGCTGATAGTTAAACTAGTTTTGACTAAATTCACCTTGTTATTGTTGATTTCTATGCAACCGCTACAAGAACTTGCATGCCCAATCCTTGTGTCCTTGCTAAATTTCAAAGAACAAGTGTTCACAACCATGCTTAATTAAATTACTGCAGCAACATTCTCGCATTGCTCAGGGTGCGCTGATATCTTCTTGTTTCTAGTCAACCTCACTGCTCACTCATATCCTTTCTTTGCCTGGTTTGTTTTGAATCTTCCTGAAATTGCCCTTAGCGCTTATTAGGTTTGAGTTTATATGTAATGAATGCATATTGTGTTGTCGGCATAGCCAACATGCAATGATAAGAACTGTTGATCTATAATAGTAGATCTTACATAACTCTTGCATCTCTTACCTAGTGACATGGTGTATAAATGGCTGTAATTAAAAGGTTAGCATTTTGTTTTTCGTTTGCAGGCTCACTTAATTGGACTGAAAAATATCATCATTGATGCAAAATCTGGTGTCAGTGGGGCAGGTCTGAGACATGTTTCAAGCATGTTTGAGCCATATGGATATACTGATAATAAAAAGAGACTTTTGAATCACATAATTGTGCTGCCATTTGAACTGGTTTGAACAACGTGCTATACAGGGCGGGGAGCCAAGGAAGGCAACCTTTTCACAGAAATTTCTGAAGGAATTCATGCATATGGAATTACCAAACATAGGCACGGTACTCCAATCAAACCTCTCAATCCTTTCGCTTCAGGAAAAAAGTTTCTATAGCATTAGATTATCAACAATAGAGGAATGCTGTGTATGATGGCTGTTGTTTGCACCTCTTGTTGCACATGTTTGTAGGATTCTAGTTCAACCAGGTTATTTGGTAGCCAGCCCAATTCTTATTATGGAAAAGGACATTGATTGATTAGCAACATCATCATTAACCGTACACTATATTTCTTTAAGCTACTTTTCTCCATTCATTCATTTTAACTTCTATGTTTGGTGTTTGAATATGATTTTGGTAATCACATTGGCATTGAGATGGATGCGTGCTAAGAGTTTGGACATATTCAAGGAGTGGAAGATGCATCATAAGGCAAGGAGTGAAGTAGTTAGTGAAGGAATTTGGCAGAGAATAGGTAGACCAAACTTAACACATGCAGCATTTAACTAGAACGATTGGCCAAAAGATTCTTAGTGCTGTTTGCATATAGTTGGAGTAAGGCTATTAAAAATGATGATGGTTTCGTTTGCATGTCAGCTGGAATGTTATCTCAGGCAATCCCTTGGACTCATCCTTTCACATTGATTCTTTCCATTTTCCTTATTGTTGCCTCTTATGCTTTTTTTATTTTATGTTAAAGTGCCTGTCTATTTTCCTTTATATTTATTATGGATTAATCGCCTATCTTTTTAATTATGGTTTGGCATTCAAGTTCCTAGTTTCCTGCAGGCTGATCTTATATTACATTTTCACTAGACTTCAGTATTCTATTAGAACATTATAAAATTTCTGCAACCTATGTCATTTGGATAACTAGTAGATCCTCTTGTTCTTCCATGATTGTAGTTCCCGAAATTGAGCAAGGTCTACAGGATGCTTCGAATTCTGAAGTGACAGTCAGCTTCACTCCTCATTTGATGCCAATGGTAATCATACAGATTAGATTTTACTCGTAGCAGTTATCTTTCTTATCCAATAAATAATATATATTTCCTTTTATCCAGTTATCGGTCTTATTGTTTAGTCCCCGTCTTTGACAGAGTCGTGGAATGCAATCTACCATTTATGTTGAAATGTCAGCTGGGGTGACTCATGATGATTTACACCAACACCTTAGGACTGCTTATGAGGTAAATTTTTCCCCGCATATCTATGGGTGTTGTATCCCTGTTTTTATTCCCTCCAACTGAAACATGCAGTCTAGTTGTCTAACTACACACAGTTCATCGTGATGCTTGTAGTGCAAAGCAGAAAATCTCAAGGAAGATCAAGTTCTCATTGTGTTGATTAATCTCTTTTTTTATTTCTTAGTCTTTTTATGGTGTGCAATATGCTTTTACTAATACAATGATTGACTTTACACAAAACAACCTGTAGTAGTTTGGAAGCTAGTGTGGCTTCTACTAATTATTTCTTTTTCTTTCAATTCTCATTCGATCGAACATCTTTTTCACATTCCTGAAGCTAACATAATATATATTTGTGTTTATATGGATATGTGCCTATGGGTCTCATGGTTTTTATTCTGAGCATAAATGTATTCTCTTATATAGTGTTTTGAAATAATATATTGACATAATCTATGGTCTGACCTAAAAAGAGGAGAAAAATAGCACCTTTTTATAACTCCTTTTTGGACCTGTTTTAATTAGTTCAATTCATCCTACCCATAATGCATACCAAAGCAATTTTTTTTGGATAAACTCAATCTTCATATGATGTTTTTTGCACAACTTTCTAAAGGAGTTGTTTGTTCCACTCTTTTTTTTTTAATTGGGAAAATAAAAATAACCAAGATGAGGTGCCTTGGTGTATGCTCTTCGTAGATGATATTGTCCTTGTTGATAAAATCAAAGCAAAACTCGAGCTTTGGAAGAATACTTTAGAATCTAAAGATTTTCATCTTATTAGATCGAAAACTGAATATATGGAGTGCACATCGAAAACTGAATATATGGAGTGCACATTTAATCAAGAAAGAAGCATTTATATTGGTGATGTGTGATCAAATTGTCAAGAAGAGTGAGTGCTTTAGATGTATTGGATCAATCATACAAAATAATGGTGAAATAGATAATGACGTTATTAGTAGCATCCAACAAGATGGATAAAATGGAGAAATGCTTCTGGTGTGTTGTACGATAGAAATTTTAGAAAAATTTCATCTAAACTTGAGGGTAAATTTTATAAAACTGTAGTAAAACTAGTGATGATTGAATGTTGACCTGCAAAGAGGAAACATATAAATAAAATAAGTGTTGCAGAAATGAGGATGCTAAAGTGGATATGTGGATATATACAAAAGGATAGAATGAGAAATGAGTATATCCATGAAAAAGTTGGTGTTGCACCAATTGAGGATAAATGTAGAGAAAATTGGCTTAGATAATTTGAACATATAAATCGTAAGCCGATTGAAGTTCCAGTTAGGAAAATTGAATTATTAAATTTTGCTCATATACAATGAGAAAAAAGGAGACCAAAGAAGACATGAGAAGAAACTATAACGAGTGATCCTATTCACTTAGACCTAGATAAGGATTTGTTAATTGATTGAGCACAATGGAAATAAAGGATTCATGTAGCCAACCCCATCTAGTGGGATTAAAGCTTGGTTATTGTTGATGTTGTTGGAAAATAAAAATAAAAGATTTAATTCAAAAATAACAAGAGTAGAAGAAATAATGCCTTTAGAAATCGATAAACATGAGCTAAAGATGAGTTTATCAAAAAACCTTCTGATATAAATAACGGGTAAGTTGAAAATGTGCTAATTTAAATAGGGCCAAAAATGAAGAATTACATCAGCTACAACTAACATTGCAACCAGTTTTTAGATGGAGTGATCGGTGAAAGAGAAACAATTCATAAAGTTGATCTCAAATAACGGGAATAAATTATTTGGAGATAATTATGATGATCAATAAACCCCTTTCTGTGTTTTCAGGGCGAAGAATTCATTAGAGTACTAGACAAAGGATCAGTGCCACACACACAGCATGTGCGTGGCTCGAATTACTGTTTCATGAATGTCTTCCCAGATAGAATTACAGGAAGGGCAATCATTATATGTGTGGTAAATGAACCATATTCGTGTTGCCAATTCCTTTTCTTTTGATATATATATATATATATTCAATAGCATAAAATTTTGACAGTTGTATTATTTAAATTGTACTCGAATTTGAACTGTTAATAGTGGAATTCACTTTGCAGATTGATAATCTAGTGAAAGGAGCATCTGGTCAAGCTCTACAAAACCTAAATCTTATGCTGGGCTATCCTGAGAACCTTGGGTTGCAGCAGCAGCCTTTGTTTCCCTAGCTTATTTTGCTGGTAATTTGCTAAGACTTCCTTGATTTTCATTTTTGGAGGAAATTATGATGTTGGTTACTCTATTAGGCGCTCTCATGATTTCAGGCTTTTTACTACCCTTATATAAACTCTAGTATGTGATGGAGATTGTAGAAGAATGGCAGCAAAATGATGCATTTTCTATTATTTTGATTATAATGTAGTTTAAGTTTTTTTTTTTTTTTCCTTCCATATTTACGTTCTTGAAGTGGATATTCATTGTCATGGGAAGGAATGACGGGATAAGGAAAGAAGATGACCCGAAAGAATTGGAGAACAATTAGGGAGAAGGCTGACAAGCTGAAACATATTTCTAGTGTAACATTCTGTGATTCAAATGTAGAGGCCTTGTCAGATTTGGTTTTAGGAAACTATCTGATTTAAGTACTTCACAAGAGACACTCATCTCAGTACTACTCCAGCTCAAACATGCTTAATTTCAGAATATTTTATCGTTAGCCTTACAATTTTTCTCTAAAAAGCACTTTTATTATTTAGGATCATATATTGTACCTAGGGTGCAAAAATAACAGTCACAGGGCATTCAGCAAGAGACTTTGAGAAGCTTCCTAGAAGGAAGTCTTGGAACTAAAATCACAAACCTGGAGAACAAAAGATTTGGTGGAGAACTAGAAGAACTTACAAGAAGCTTTTTAAGGAAAACTCACAGGTAAAGGAGATATCTAAAGAATTGTGATAGAACATCCACAGCCCAAATGGGAGTTTGTGAGAGGCTTGCAAAGTGTCGCATAAATAAAGTCCTATGTTGCTACTATGCTTGAGAGACTCAGCTCTCATTAGGGCTGTTATCGATCCGATTTTGAGCCGAGCCAATATCGGCTTGAAATTGGATTGATCATATTTCGATTGACTTGAAATCGGTTCGAAGTCGATTGGGTTTGACATCGAGTCGGCCCGAGTCGATTCCAATTGACTTTGAGTCAATTTTGAGTCATTTTTGAGCCGGCTCGAAAAAATAAAATCTCAATTTTTTTTCGAGCCTATCTCGAGCCGGGTAGGCTCAGCTTGATCTTGCTTGAGATCGGCTCGGTTTATTATATATATTATATTTAATATATATTGTATACATGTTATATATAATATGTATTTTAATTCGAGCAGTTCTTGTGTTGGATCAAGCCAAGCTTATCTCGGTTCAAAATCATTACCGAGCTGAAATTTTGATTCGTTAGTTGGCTCATTTAGATCGACTCGATTTCGATTCGACTTAAAATTGATTTAATTTTCAATCTTTGATTCATATTAACACTCTTAGCCCTCACCACCTTATTTGTCCTACATCGCCATCGGGTTAGAGAAATTCATACCATATCACTTGACCAAAGAAGGGCCCCTATGGACAATTGTAGTTGGGAATAGGCATGAACAAGTTGGATTTTGATCCTGATCCGACTTGCTCCGTTTGCAATTATCACATCAGAATTTCGATCTACCTTGATTCAATTTGATATTAATCTCATCATTTAAATTATTAAACTTAAATTGCAAAAAATAATTTAAATTTTGGAGAAAGTTAAATATTTTTTGTAATTTCTAAACTAATTTTAGGAGATTCTTCCATCTGTATGATCCTTTTTTAGAAATTTAATAATTATTATAAGTTTCTTTAAATAATGGACGCTACTTATAGTAATGTCTGACTTAGCATAATTTTTTAAATATTTATATAACTTTATTTTTATCATATTATATATAAATAAAAATTGATTAATAGTTCTTACGGTTTTTTTTTTTAAAAAGAATAGATGCCAGAATATTGATAAAAAAAATTGGTTTTAAAATTCAATACGTGGTGAGTCAATGAATGTAGGTAACTCGGTTTGATTTGTTGACTTGTGCTTGTGGAAACAGATTCCGACGTGGCTCATTTGAAGGCTGAGTTGCAGAAGCTGCATGATGAACTTGCAAGGTCAGAGCAGCAGTATGCAATTTGATTTAATGTTATATTGCTATCATGTTTTGTTTTTTAAATTTTTGGTGATATATAGATATTTTTTTGTTGATATTTTAATTATTTTTTATAATATTATTTATATATATCAGTCAACTAAATAATAAATATTTATAATTAACATAATATGATATTAAAATAACATCAAACTAAACACTCATTTTATCACAAAAGCAAATATTATGTTGAAATAATGAACTAACTGAAGCACTACATTTTGTTACATGGTATTGAATACTGATTTATATAACAGAAACAGATGAATAAAATAAATTTCTTACAAATGAGAATATTAAAGTGAATGGATGGGTATACGTGATAAGATGAGAAATGAGTATATCTATGAGAAAGTTGAAATGACCTTAATTGAAAATAAGCTCAGAAAATATCGACTTAAATAGTTTAGATATGTAAAATATAGCCCAATTAAAACTTCAGTAAGAGAAGTTAGATCATTAGATTTTGCTCATATAAAAAAAGAAAAAAGAAGTTAAAAAATAAGGCAAAAAATTATAAAAAATAATCTTACATATTTGAAGATAACAAAAATTAATATTGTTTTTCATATTTGATTCATTTTTATTTCATCAAAATATGATTTTCAATTAAAAGTGTGCAAACAATAGTTTAAACTGACAAATTGAATCGAATCATTTAAACTTAATAG
Organism: Apostasia ramifera; assembly: GCA_019297695.1. Classification (NCBI taxonomy): domain Eukaryota; kingdom Viridiplantae; phylum Streptophyta; class Magnoliopsida; order Asparagales; family Orchidaceae; genus Apostasia; species Apostasia ramifera. The sequence goes on from JAEMOT010000156.1 coordinate 118,118, forward strand.
TTTAGTTTGGTTTAGAATCCAACGGTTTGATAATTTAATATTTTGAGTATTTTAGTTAATCGATTTAGGTTCAATTTCATATGTTTTATTAAATAATTTTACGTATAAATATAATATTTTTTATGTAAGTTTAATTATATTATGAAGTTGATTTATGCAATTGCCTCTAAATTTTTGCTACCTTCTTTGTTAGCCTATTATAGTGATACGATCGAATTATTTCATGTGTTTAGATAATTTTTGTAGATTGTTATTGAGAGTCAGTGATTCTTTATTTAGCTAAATTATTATTTTTTGCTAAGTTACTCTTATTATCTAGATATTTGTATAGCAGTATTTAATTATCATTACAAGAAGGCTTAGAAAATTTTTAAAATAAAAAATTAAATAAAAAATGTAATCTTAACTGAATCAAATCAAGCGAAACTAATATTTATTTGGTCGGATTAGTTTGATTTTTTAGATTTAAAATTAAATTAAATTTTTTATTTTTCGTTCGACCATCAAATTGATCGATTAAATCGAATGAACAGGCCTATTTTCAATCATCTAATTTAAAGCTTTTTAAGAAATTTATGCAAATTTAACTCGAAGCAGAGCTCCAAACTGGTTCGAAGAAAATTTCATACTGGTTCCTCAAATGTCTAAAATTTACAAATCTCAAATGCCAACCTTCTCCGCCGCCTTATACCTATATTTCGAAGCGCACCGCAAGTACACCCCAAAGTTCACCGCGCTCAGCCCGGCCAACAGCCAGTAGAAATACTCCAACCTATCCCTGTTCAAATCGTTGCTCTTCAGCCACCCGCCGCTAACCCCGTTCACCGCCTCCACTGCCGCCGTGCTCCCAAAGTACCCCATCGCTATTGCCGTCCACGAGATGGCCGTCGACAGCGATCTCATCCCCGCCGAGCTCTCCGCGTAGAAGAACTCCAGCAGACCCACCACCGTGAACATGTCCGCCGCCCCGAAGATCCCGTACTGGATCCCCAGCCAGAACACGCTCATCGGCAGCGGCGCCTCCGCCGGGTGCCGTCTCGCGACGGCCTTCCGGCGGCACTCGACCGCCCCGGCGATGGCCATGGAGATGGCGGAGAGGACGAGGCCGACCCCGACGCGCTGTAGGTGGCGGATGCCGGTTGGGATGCCGGTGAGGCGGCGGGCGAGGGGGACGAAGGCGCGGTCATAAAGGGGGAGGAGGACGGATATGAAGGCGAGGGGGATGACTGCGAGGGAGGAGACGGGGAGGCGGAAGCCGCCGGCGACGGAGGTGTCGAGGGTGGCGCCCTGCTGGATGGAGAAGGTCTGGAGCTGCGCGAGGCAGACGTTCATGAAGACGGTGCTGACCATGATGGGGATCATCCGGAGGAGGATCTTCACCTGCTCCACTTGGGTCACCGTGCACAGCCGCCAGGGGCCTACGCCGGCATCCCCCGGCGGCGGCGGGATGGCGGCGCGGTCAAGGAAGCGGAACTGGTCCGTGCGGCGGAGGGATTCTGTCTCGGCGGCGCAGATGGCGGATTCCTTGTCGGGTTTGAAGTTTTCGTGGAGCTCGTCGGTGATGGCCGGCGGCGAGAGGTTCCGGTTCCGGGCGGCGGCGACGAAGACCTTTTGTTAAGAACTCCAAAATATCATTTTATTCGGTACGTAACTAATTAATTAATTAATTAATTAATTTTGCTTACAACTGTCAAACTCAAAATAAAATCTATGCTTTCATCAAAAAAATAAAATAAAATCTATGCAAAAATTTAAAGTATTTTAATTAAGATTTATGACTGATATTAAACTTAATTTAACACAAAAATTAGTGCAAAATAAAAAATATTTTTCAATTCAAAACAAACTCGACTGAAAATTAAATAAATTAAATTTCAAGTTAGAGCCTGTTTCACTCGAACTCGATTTATTCGACTTAGAAACTAGCCCTAGCTCATATGAGGTAAATAATATACAAAATTATTTCATGATGATAATTTAAATTTAGATTTTTATTTAGGGCAAATTGCATATTGGCTATTAAGGTTTTAGGATTTTTGAGTGATGATTAACATATTTTGAACAGTCATTTTAGGTTCCTGTGTTGGTGAACTATTATTGTGCATAATTCTCCATGTATCTTAATACTTTGCATGCTCGATCTATACTAAATGTTATATTGCAGATGAAAGAACTTCATCACAGTAAATCATCAATATTGGAGATTTAAGTATTATGATTTATGATCTATTTACCAACATGTACAAATTCTAAGACATCAGAGATCTATGTGCTACGATTCAAAATATGGGACTATATGCAAAACCTTATAATCCTACGTGCTGCAGTTCACCTTTTTTTAATTTATTATTAAGGTAAATTACATCTATTGAGGGGAACATCGGCCAAGTGCCAAGTCATCCAACTTTGACACATGGTAGATTTGGATTGATCCTCTCATAGGTCATTTGAATTATGTTCCCAAATAAATTCGAAAGACCCACTTAGGCTAAGTCAAAGGCTGAACAGCTTAGAGCTAGTCGAACAGGGCAATCAAATAGATGACTAGCTAGTAGCTCTTATTATGTCATGGCTTTACCCTATGATATGATAGCCTCCTAAAAGCAAAGGGAAGGTGTCTATCATTAATGCTTGGATTGACAAGCGGTGTGAACAGGCCTTATCACTGCCCATGCTGCCTAGCTGTTTTATTATTAATGAGAGTCACTTAATCTACTAAATCTCACTCATCATTTTCTCACTATAAATCCCCACATTTATAGTGAGAAAATGATTCTAAGTTCTGATTCTCTAGATTCTACTAAGTGTTGGTCAAGCACTGTTCATCTACTTTCGACCTTAATCTTCTGGCTTTATTCAGCCATCTCTTTTCAACAGAGCCTCCTGAAGACAATTGGCAGTTTGCTCAGATCCTATTCTCATCCTCACAGGAAACCTTAAGGGAGACTCTCTCTCTCTCTTTTACTACTATACTCTTTATCATCTCTGCACCAACTCTCTAATCCTCTTCATAATCTTTAATCCCTAGTTTAAATTTTTCACCCAAACAACATTCAAGACACTATAGTTGGGAGTGCATTGCAAATTAGTTTCTAAGATTATATAAATATTATAGTTCTAGTTCTTTTTTTAGTAACTCGTTATTTTTTGCTAGTCTTTTATGATAGAAAATATGAAATTTAATTATTTTTAACTAATTTGAATTATTTATATATTTTAAAAGACCCTTATTCTCACACTTATTTAAAAATTAAAAATTTTAAATTTTAATTTTTCTCTTTTTTTTTTGCTTTCTCTCTTAAAAAAAATTTAAACAAAAAAGTATAAACATTAATATTTAAAAATTATATTCTAAAAATTTTTTAAGAAAAAGTTAAAAATTATAAATAATCTTACTATATATATATATATATATTAATTGACACCAAACGATATTACTTTTACAATCTCAGCGATCTAAATCTAGATTTTTAAAAATTTGAGATCAATTTTCAATACTCTCTCGTCCTCACGAGCTCAGATGTAATTTATTTTATTAATTAATAAATTAATGCACACATTTCTATAAATGAACTCAAATATTGAAGCCAATTATGATTTACTATGTCATCAGATAAGCAAAATTAATATTTTTGTTTATATGACATCGCACAGTAATTTCGTTGAATTTAAAATTTGAGATCAAAATTATTGAGTGTAGACAGTCCGTAGACCATTGTACACGTGGTGCATGTCCATTGGATGCTGAATTGCTCACACAATAACTTCTTCACTTTCTCTAATTTATGTTCTACGTACCTGAAGGATGCCGGTGATTGGGCTGCCGCCGGGGAGGTTGTGGCGGTAGAAGGAGCGGCCCATGAGGAGGAAGACGGTGGCGAGGAAGACGGAGATGGTGCAGATGCCGAAGGACCATTCCCAGCCGAGGTTGGAGCTGATCCAGACGAGGAGGGTGACGCCAACACAGGCGCCGATGGTGACGCTGAAGAGGAGCCAGTTGAAGAATGAGGAGAGCTTCGGGAGGTCGTCGGGGTTTCTTCCGTCGAACTGGTCGGCGCCGAGGACCGGCAGCGCCCCCTTGATGCCGCCGGTGCCAAGCGCGACCATGTATAGGCCGGTGTAGAGGAGGGCCGCCTGCGCTCCGGCGGCCTCACGGCAGCCGCCGCCACCGCCGGGGGATTTGCATGGCTCCGGGCGGAGGGAAGGGAAGTGGGCTTGGATTGTCAGCAATATGTATCCCTTTATGCGGCGAATGACGAAAAATAAGGATTTTGATTTTTTTTTTGGAAAATTTATTGCATAAATAAATATTTTTCGATCAGAAAATAAATAAAAAATGATAAATATAGTGAAAAAATAAATTTATGATTTTTTTTTATTTCTAAAATGAATTCAGAAATGGGAAAAAGATAATTTGCATTTGGGTCCTGAGAAAAGGGATCTATTACATACAAATATCAAAAAGTTGCAATTTGTGCTTTGAAGTTTTTTTCATTTTTATTTTGGCCTATTGGTTTTTGAGATTGGTTTTGGACCATCTGCCAATTGCCTTTCACATAGCATACCAATATTAAAGGCTATAATTATTAAACAAAAATATCCCAAGCCAAGTGTGTAGGATCTATTTGTAATAGCTACCTTAGACTAAAGACCTACATGCAATTTATGCATAAACTTTTTTTTATTAAAGTAATCCATCTTTATCCAATAACCCTTGCCATTACTCTATCCAACAACCTGGCTCTCTCTCATTTCTCATCTTTAGACTCGTTATTAAATTCTTAGTCAACAAATTTATTACTAGCAAGGTGGTAGCTCTGACAACATATTAGCTAAAGAGATGAGAGAGAAAGAAGTAATTTTTTTTAAACTTCTTTTTAACTTAGAGGGAGAAATTTTGTTTTATTTTATTATCTAATTTGATGAATGGAACTATATGCGGTGCAACTTGATCCATGACGGCTTTAGGTGTATTTTCCAAAATTTTAGACTTCCACACAATGGATAGCCCACCTTAGAGACCGGGATGAAATTTACCTAATTGACATGACTGTTGTGTGATTCCTAATAGCTTATGCTTCAATTTCTCTATACTCCGACCTTAGCTCAGTTGGTAGAGCGGAGGACTGTAGTGCTATGCAGATAAATCCTTAGGTCGCTGGTTCGAATCCGGCAGGTCGGATAATTTTATTTTCTTTTATTTTTCATGAATTTTTTACGATGAAAGTTTTTATTTTTTAATAAAAACAACTTTACATAATTATTTAAATTTCTGAATATGGTGTATTTTATTTTCTCTAGTTTTTTGCATTAATTTTGTTATTCTTTTCCTCGTTTATTTTTTTTTAATTAATATAAGTTTATTAAAATAAAAAAACACTTTTTTAGAATAAACTATTTTAATGAAATTATTGAGCACAAGAAAAAGCCAAACAGGGAAATTATGCATAAAAAATATAAAACAGTCAAGGTTCTTTGTGTATTTTTTAATTTTTGTAAATTTTTATATTTTATTAGGTCAGCATTTGATGAGAAATAAAATCATTCATTTGGTTGGGAAAAACACTTCTAAGTAATTATATCATGAATTCGTACTCGAGTCAAGATTAGACAGTCCCAAATTTGATCCGTTGACAGGCTTATAGCTACCTCTTCCTGTCGTTCTCTCTTTTAGGCCTGTTAAAAGGCCTGATTTGAATTGGACCGAACCTGATTAAGGAAACTGCGAGATAAGCAGCCAGCAGTCTTTTTCAATTAAGGCAAAAAGACATAAAACCGTTCTACTCAAAGCAAATGAAGAAATAAAATATTTCAAAATTCATACATTTTGGCTGCTGGTAAGCCACAGACAACATAAACGATGTGAAGCTTCAGTGATTACTGAACACAAAACTTGACCGACTAGATGCCTCTATATACTGGCTAGGTCATTTGCACTCATCAAGAGAGACATAAACCCAGTGACCATTCCAGGATCATAAATAATACAGAACATGGCAATACAACTTAGAACATTCCGAACCAAATCTACCATTGAACAAACATGACAAATTTTGTATTATTATTTGTTCATAAACTATGTGCATCTACAAATTGAAGTATTTATGTGTGTATGTGTGCATTTACAAGTTGAAGTATTTATGTGTGTGTGTGTGTGTAAATTTCGTATTATTATTTGTTCATAGACCATGTGCATCTACAAGTTGAAGTATTTATGTGTGTGTGTAAATTTTGTATTATTATTTGTTCAAAGACTATGTGCATCTACAAGTTGAAGTATTTGTGTGCGTGCGTGCTGCAATGATGCGTATCTAAATATCTATTTTATCAAATGTGTAACATATGGATTTATGAAACATAATTCTATCAAGGCAGTCTGTATCCAGTTAAGATATTATGAAACATAATGCTGTCAAGACAGCCAGGATCTAGTTAAGACAGTTAACTAAATTCCAGGAAAATGGTCTAATATGGCAGGAGTCCATGGGCAGGCCTTGAATTCACCGTCTAGGCTTCTAAAATACATACATGACGTTGATTTAGTCTATTCTGCTTCTGCTGCTCATAAGTATAATGCATGAACGATGGTCAGGCCAGGATTTGATGACATGAAACAGAGCCTGCCTATGAAAGGATCAAGTCAAGACTCAAATGCAATGTAAAGAGCACAAAAACATTGCAGGTGGAATGAATCAATTTAATAATTTGTAAGAAATTCGTTTGACTAATTATAGTGATATTTTCTATTCAAGCCTCCCCATTAAATGATTATTAGTCGTATCGCAAATTTATATAAATTAAAAATTTAATAACCTGAGTGGGTTGACTTTTAAACGAGTCCGAACATTTGTGAACCAGATCCGATCCATTTATTTATAAATGAAGTTGGTTGATAGATCAAAAAAAATATTTGAATCGAAACCTAAATTAAGTTAGATTATAGCTCGATTCATTGATAGGCCCAACCAGCGAGAGTAAACAAAAAAAAAAGAGTTTTTTAACAATATTAGGTGAAGTGTAGCAATATCAGTAATTTGCCTTAAAAATGTTAAATATTATTTTTATTTTTTATAAATATTTATATGTTGGTTTTTTTTAAAAAAAATAAAATTTTAACCATAGAATGGTTTATATTTCAAAAAGAATATAATACGAGCATTAGATGCCCCTAATGTTCTTTACAAGTGACGTCATACATCTAAATTTTTACACGTAGCTCTCTCAAAATTGCTTAATTTACAAGAAAAACCTAAAATGGATATTCAAATTTTTGGCAGGCTTAAATATCAAAATAACGGAGGGGTAAATGTGCAAATTTTTGAAGCACCACTTTTTACTCACCAAAAACTCTACGCAGCCGAAGAGGATGCACGTGTGAAACCTGGATAAGCACGTGTCTGAAATGAATCCACCAAATAGAGCAAGGAGAAAGGCGGTCCCCAGATAATTGGTCAACGTATTGGCCGACTTGGTTAACCCGAAGTTCATGTACGAGTGGAAGTAGATCACAAGGCTGACAGCGTTCGACAAGAATGCCATGTTCTCCAATCCAATCATCACTTCATTCGTCAAAATCCCATTCAAAAAAAAAAATATTCTTATTACTTGCATCGATACATAAGACTGTTATATAAAGTAAAAATAAATATAAGAAGTTAATTAGTAAGACTGACCGTAGATGAATAGAACAGCCCGTGTCCCTCCGACTTTGACTGGGGGAATCTGGTGAGCTTCTCCGCTCTCAAGCAACTCCTAAATAGCTCGAAATCACCCGTCATTAGCAATAAGACTAAAAATTTAAGCCTTTATTGAGGATTTGATATACCCACCATTTGCCCTTTCATTTTGGGATGAAGGACTTCCTCAATTATGTATCTTCCTTTGGCAATAGCACACATTGATCTTTTCTGTTCTATTTATGGAGTGAGGGAGAGAATCTTGTGTCAATCATTCCTTAATAATGCAAACAAATATAGAGAGGCAAGAAAAAAATTAATAGCAAAAAATAAAATAAAACTAGTGAGTTAATGAGATAATATTTTAAAAACAAAGTAAATTGCATCAGAGCTTTTGAGATTTGAAGAGCATTACAAATTGATCTTAATTTTTAAAAAATCTCGATCTAAGTCTATGAAGTTGCAAATGCTATGTAGTTTTGGTCTCAATTAAGATATGATTATTATTTTTTTGATATGCCATAAGATTATTCTCATTTGTTAACTTTATGGTTTTTTAGAATATAGTTTTAAAATATTCATATTTATATTTTTTTATTTTAAATTTTTAGTACAAAGAAAACAAAAGAAGATCAAATTTTAATTTTTTGTTAAATTTTTAAATAAGAGTGAGAATAGAAGGTTGTAATTATCCTTTAAAATATGTAATGATTTAAATTAATCCAAAAATAAACAAATTTTTATCTTTTTATCAATAAAACTAGTGAAAATGGTGAGATTTGGGGACTAAAAATGAAGCATGTTTACAATCTTAGGGACTCAAAGTAAACTTTTAAAAAAATTGGGACCAATTTGAAATGATGTTCCAACATAGGGGCCCGGATGCAATTCATCCAAAAAAATTCCTATTTAAGTCACTTTTAAGGATAAATTATCCTTGGATCCTTGAGGTTTAGCACATAAGTTCATTTTTTGTCAAGCATTTCAAATAGGTCTCTTCCTACTACTTTTGTTTTGAGATAAGTCTACGAGCTCCCAAATTTATTTATGTGATCCATTCGTCTAGTTTTATTTCATTAGCGATGGTTTAAACGATGCAACTAATTAAAATTCATTCGATTAATTTTCTCTTATAAGCGATGTCTTAGACGATGCAACTAATTAAAATGTTTAGCTTTTCTCTAGTCAATTTTCAATAGTAATATGATTACTTAAAATTAAATTTATACAAGTTAATATCATTGGCATTAAATGACTAAAAGAACTTACAAAATTGTGTGCAAGGATTCAAAAAAAATATTTGAATGTATATTAAAATGAGAGAATTTACTCTTTGATTAATGTTAAGGACTTAAAAAAGAGTACTTATATGTACATTAATTTGTTGGCATGTTGGTGGCACTTCACATATAATCCAATAAAATAAATAATAAATAACTATAATTATAACGAGGCTAATGATGTAACAATATAACCCAAAACTTAAGAAAAATGCATTTTATGAAACATATTTTAAGTGGCTCTTAATTTATTAAATTAACTATTTTCAGCTTGCGATATATACATATTTTTAATTTATTTATTATTTTTCAAATTTCCTAATCTTAATAGTTGATCAATAATAAAAATTTCTTCTGACATCTGAAGATGTTTATCTTATGAAACAAGATTATATCGATGTAATTTTAATTTTAGTATTCAACTCAAAAGATTTAATTTGAGGTCTTACCCACACGAAATGAGACTTATAACACGAGTACCCTAATTTAATGTACCCTTATACTCATTGCCAACATCTAGCTGAAATTGATTAAGTTGTAGGCTTACCAACTTTTTTTTTTATTATTTTTTTGATAGTAGTAAGCATACCAACTTTTGGTGATAATGAGAATTAAAAAAAAAAAAAGGAAAATTTTGGTGATAAAATATATTGAAACAAATAAATTTTGATGTTTGACTAAAAGATGCTAAGTTTTGGTAACTAATTTGAAAATTTATGTTATCAATTAGGTTCATAAATAGATTAATACATAGGGGTATATTACTAATCTATCCTTATAGTTTATCTAAAAATTACTTTAGTTCATTTTTAAAAAAAAAAAAATTATTTAGGTTTTTAATATTTTTTAAATTTTTTTTTAATTCTATAAAATTTAAAATAGGGAATTAAATATAAAAGCAAAATAATTATCTAATAGGTCCTTATAGTTTAAATTAGAGATATAATTAGTAAATTATTTTAAAAAATATGAACTAAAATGTAATTATACTGGGGGCTATTTTGAAATTATTGACATTCTTACATCGTGTTTAATAGGACTAATGTGTAAATTAGCAGTTTTATGTGACATATGAGTAAATTGTTTATTGAAATATCGAGTTCATAGTAAGATCTAAATAGCAGCCTCATGATCAGCCGTGCATCAACCCGGCAACACGAATCTTGAGGGAAAATTCAGAGTGACGTTATCTTCTAGTCTACTATTATTTTGGTCTGAAAGAAATATAAAAATAAAATATTTGACTATTGTTTGATTTTCTTTAGAACTTAAATGGAATTTTTTATCACATACATAACACTCCATATAATTTAAATATAATAACATAAATTCATGCAATTTAATAAAATAAATAATTACGTACATAACACTCCATATTATTATAATTACTTATATCACACTTTTTTTTAAAAAAGTACACGGCAGCTTTAAAAAAGATATGTGGAATATAATTTTTAAGTATTTAGCGTGTAATTTAAAAAAAAAGAATTAATACGTAAATATGATGATATGAAATATTATGTATATAAATGTAACTTTATAAAAACATAAGTCTTAAATAAATAATAAGTGATAGAAAAATTGTAAGAGAAATTTGATTTAATAATAATTTATTAGACATAAAGTATATGGGCTCATTTTGATTTTTCACTTCAATTTTTCATCTATTAGTTATGAAAATTCAAAAAAGAAAGTAATTAATGTTGATTAAAATTTTTAGCATTCAATTTGGATAATACGTGTAATATTTCATGATTCAAATATAGAGGTGTCATCTGCTTTGACATTTAAAAACTATAGACTTAAGTAGTTTTTAAGTCGCTTAACTACGAAATTTGACATCAGTGACCTCACTGTTTTTGCCCTAAAGGACGCTTTTATCATTTGAGATTACGTTATGTATTTATACAGCTTGAGTTTTTTTTTTCTTTTTCTGATATAGGATAATTCATTTCTATGCTCCTCTCACGTTATTAATCAGCCTAAAAGCTTATCAAAAACTGCACTTCGCTCTATTGATTCTCTTCTTTTGGAATATCACCTGTGGTCACCCTACATCCTCTTCTGCCATAGCATCACAATACATATGAACATCGATAAATTGACTCTAGGAACACAAACATCAACTTTTTTTTTTTAAAGATTTTGATAAACTATCAATATCATCGTCATGATTTTTTCTGAGCAACATGAGTTTTTCACGTAAAAGTCTTGCTATTTTTATTTTTCGCTCTTTTTCACTAAATTTCTCAATTTTTCTGATCACTCTAACTTTTTAGCGAAACTTTCCATCAACATTTCTTGTATATCCGGTTTAATGCTCTCACTTTCACTTCAGCTTTTCTAGAGGTTTTTTTTATCGTGCTAAAAATCAAAATCTTTGTTGAAAACATTCCAGTACAATATTTGCGGGATAATATATGATAAGTGTTTTTTAACACCTTAAAAAGGTAATTGATCGCGAATCAATTCGATGGTTGACTTAAAAACGAGTAACTTTCGGAGTTTAGCTCAACTCTCTCAAAATCAGCTCGATTAACAACTATCTTGCCATTTAATTAAAAAAAAAAACCTTTTGTCATGATTAACCTCATTAAGATAATTACATGTGTGAAAAAAAAATTAAACGGAAACAAATTTATTGTCAAATTAAATTTAGATAATTGCTTTGATAATGACAATAAACTAATACATTGCATAAGCTACAAAATTTATTATCAAAATATTTTTTCTGCCTATCAATATTAAGAAAACATCTATTAAGTTTTATAAATATAAAAAAAATATTTTATTTAAAATCTCCAATTTAATATTTTTATAAAAAGATTAAAACAACCAATATTGTGAGAAAGGGCAACTATAAAAAGTTTTTCATAATGATAAATAAGGGTAGAATTTAAAAATAATAATAATAATATCATCTAATTCTCCAAAATTAGAAGATATTAGTATTCAGATGAATAATTTTCAAATTTCTTCACTTAAATCCCTACATCTAATAAATATGTCATTGATAGACTAATTTTAAAATTACTTTTTTATCCTCTTTTTATTTATTTATTTATGCGTTCTAAGAGAAATAAGAGATTAAATATAGGGCAGATATAACTTCTAATAAAAATGTGATAGAATTTATTAAAAATGATATCAATGAAATATTTATGGGTTGAAATTATTTTTAAAATAAAAAATTTTTAAAATCATAAACTCGCATGGTATTACCATCAAACTCTAAGGACCTACATAATATTTTCCTAAAAATTTCCTAAAATTCAGATATGTAATTAAGCAATTGATGTAAAACATTTTATGAAAAATGATGAATATTTAGAGCATCATAAGCTGGAGAATATTTTTTTTTTAATTAAAGGCACATTTGTTCATATAAAATATTGGGTAATTTGCATTTTATCTTGCATGTAAGTCTTAAAAGTTCATATTTATTGTATTTAGATCCTAAAGTTCTTTTTGTTGTGTGAAGGCGACGAAGATTATGCACGCATGCAAGTGAGTCGTCATGTGTTTTAGGGTTAAAAACTAAAATACCTTATTTTAAAATACACAAACTCCCAAATTAACTATTTACCAATGACAGAGGCACAGATTCGATTACTGTGCTGTGTCTCTTCTCACGTATTTAAAAGCTTTACTCGAATATAAGTTATGAAATCTCCTGTCTATTTCTACATTGCTTAAATGCAATAAATATTTTTTTACCGAAAGAAGATCCTCACAAGGTAATTCACCACCTCCTCACTTTCACAAAGATAAACATAAAATTTAGAAAGATACTTACTATATTCAAAATATATTTTATAATATTTATATATATATTTATATTATATATTAAGGAAATTTTTATTATTATATTAATATATATGTACATTTCATAAGTAAATTATTATTATTATTATTATTATTAATTTTTGTCCGTGATGAAAGAGTTAATGTCATCCACATTAGTGATGAAAGCAATATTAATTGATTCTTTCATGAAGATCCTTCCATGATTATATGCTTATAATTTGGCTTCATACGCATATTCTTTATTTAATATCCGAATTTTAATTTTTTTAATACTGTATTTCGAACATAAACAAATGAGAAAATTTTATATCCTGAGGTAAATTATTTTCAGATTCCTAAGGTTTGAGGTCACTTGCATATAAGCCTTAAATTTAAATTTGATACAATTGGAACCTTCCATTTCGGTTTTCCACGTTTGGGCCGTTGTTTGGCATTAGAAGCCGGTGGAATTACGGAGGTCCCTTTAAACTTAATAGTTTTTATGAAGTTTTATAATCTCAAACGTTTTCTCGTGAGTGAGAGATGCAGAGGTGAATTTTTGTTGGAGTCCACTAGTGTTGCTTAACGTATTCCGTTTTGAATTGACAAAAGTTATATACAACAACAACAACAACAACAACGCGCCGTTGCCGGGTCCCAAGTCCCGGATGAGAAACGCGGAGGGTTGCGTTAGGCAGTCGACAGCCAGCGTAAAACTTGTCGAATCAATCATGACATGACAAAAGTTATATAAAAAGAAGAAAATCATGTGTAGCAATTACTAGAGTGGTTAATAAAACAAATGAGAAGCGTACGTTATGACTTATGATAGTAATTATTTTGAAAAAAAAAAAGAGATTAATCAACGCACATCACTTTTTAAGGTTTAAAAAAAAATTATTAAAGATATTTATACCCGCTCATTCAAAGGCAATGTAAACTAAATAAGAGGATCGATAAAATTCGTGATTTTATGTAATATAACCCCCATCGAAAATGATAGTTAAAAAAAGCACTTGAGACTTAGTTAGATTGAGTTTAAAAAGTTGGGACCTATATGTAACTCACTTACAATCCAGAGAATGTGAAGCTAATTAATTTGTCCACATCTCTATGTTGTATTTCTTTCAGTGAGTGGCATATGAAAACCACATATTTTATCAAAAAAAAAAAATATTAAACTTGCACAAAAGCTTAGCTAGCTAGTTTAGTTCAGCCCAAAGCTAAAATAATGGTCGATTAAAAATTAATAATAATAATAATAATAATAATAATTTTATTATATTTTATATAAATTCTAATATAATTATTTTATTTTATTTTATGTACTCAATTATTTTTAATAAAATTATCAATTTTATTTACATTCTTAAAAAATAAAATATTTTAGTGTAAAATGAGAAATAAAGTTGATAATATTATTGAAAATAATTGAATATATGAGATAAACTAAACTATTAAAATTTGTGTTGGGTTGAATAAAAATTTATTTATTTATTTATTATTATTAATATTTCTAATTGAATTATTTTTATTTTTAATCGAGTATTATTTTAGTTTTCGGCACGACCAAAATAATCGTATATAATTAGATTTTTTGTAATTTTTAATTAACTAAATTAATTATTTAATTTTAAATAATATATAAATAGCTCATTTAGCATTAACAAATAGGCCTAATACAAGTCATTATCTTTAATTACTAAACCATTTTAGATATTATTTTCACCTAAAATTTTGATTTAATTTTTAAATTAGCCAAATTAATCGATTAATTAAAAAAATATTCTCGATTGACTCCTTTTGTAAATGACAAAGAAATTTTTTTTGTACGTTATCTCAAATTAAATAACTAATTTAATTAATTTATAAATTAGAGTGATTCAATTGGGGAGAGCCCAAATTAGGGTTAAAAAAAGAACTATACTTATATTTTTATTAAAATTAAAAATTATGATAATATGATTGAAATTTAAGAAACTCGTGTATTTAGGTAAGCTCTTTTCTAACTGATAAGGAGATCACTGTAATAAAAATATTATATTAAATCACGTCTTTAAATTATCATGTTCTATAATTTTTATGTGCAAAAAAATTTTGAGAAAGAAGGAAATAAAAGTTTGACAATAACACGGACACAATTAGTCCAACAAATCAGGAGTAAAGATTCTAACACAATCTAAATTCATGAAATATTCTTAAATATCATATATGCACTGATGGTAGAATTGGGGGTATATTGGGCTTAATTGGGCCTGGTTATCCAAAAATATAAGCCCAATCTCATTTCTCTCACTCAAAATTGCACCACGTTATTAATGTAGAATCTAATTATACAATAATATGTTCGGAGAAAAATAACTAGAGGTCTAAATTGAGCTTAATATATAATTTAAGAAAATTTATATTTATTACTTTCAAATAAGTTTTTTTTACAGACGATATCTCTAAGTCAAATAATTACTGGTAGCACCTCCTAAGTTCAATATGTACAGATGATACCTACTATTTTTATAGGCAGCACTCATACTTTTACTTTTATTTGGAGGTGTTGTCTGTAAATATTGGACTTAAGGGATATCATTTATAAATATTTGATTTAAGCTGTGTTGCCTGTAAAAAAAAAGGCTTTGGAGATGACAGATGTATATTTCTTTGTAAGTTAATGGAGTTTTCTCTTATACATCGACCATCAAAATTTATTTTTAATTAGTAATGTGAAAGAATTCTCTATCAGTTTCAATAAACGACCACTGGACCGACTGAGCGTCCACTATTATTTATAGAATGCATTGTTTCAGAAATTGCTAAGGATTTGAGGACTTAAAATGCTGGTAATTTAAAAGTTTATCAGCCTAATAAATAATTTATAATAAAAGAAAAATATATGATAAAAAAATAAAAAATATGTAGAAATTCTGCTCACGATTCACAGTTAATTTTTATTATTTTTTCGCTAACATAGTAATCGATATATATATTTTTTTAGCATCAAAATAAAAAAAAAAACATTATATATTTATATTTAAAATTTAATCAGATATATTAAATGGAAAAAAAAGTCAAAAGATTCAAGTCACGCGCGAGCACGCGGGAACAAATCCGCGTACAATGCTTGTCTGTGCATGTTTAGAGAGTTGTCCTTCCTTATTCCTAACCGTTCGATATGATCAAATGATACCCAATTCGCCCAGTGCATTTGATCATGAATTTTCAACAGCTGCGATTCAGTTGGTCAGAGAGCTCCATAGATCGTTGTTCAGGATGAAATTTTCCGCCGCTAAGGACGCGGCGGGCCGGCGGCCGAAGCCGAAGTCCATTTGAAACTTTGGCTCTGTTTGGTAATAAGAAAAAAAAGAAAATTTGATTGAAATTTTTAGAAATTTTTGAAAAATATATATGATATGAAATAAAGTAAGTTGGTTATATTAAAAATTATGTATGATGTGAAATAAAATTGATTGATTTATTGAGAATTGTGTTGGATGTGAAATAAAGTGATTGTTTAATATTGAATTTGTGTGAGATGAGATATAAAATAATTTTTTAAGTTTTTTTTAAAATAAATTTAAAATTTTAGCCATGATTTTTAGTCCATTGCCAAACAGGGCCTTTAGTTGGACTGGTCTATGATTAATTACATGTCAATCCCTTAAACTATATATAATTATATATTAATATCTAGGACCAGACTCATATGTTGACTTTCAGCCTTTTATTTTTTATATTTTGATTAATAGGCTATATTATTTCTTTTTTTAGATATGTGTAATATTTTTAAAATAAAAAACACCTTATAAGCTTATTAATATTTAAGTCAACTTATAAATAAAATAATATCTAACTACATAAAAGAAAATTATAACTCAATTATTAAGTAAGATGCAAGATGGTGATATTTTTTAATTTTATGTTGTATTTTTTTACATATATATTAGGGCAAATTTCACTCAGTTCTCTGAGTTTAAGGGTTATTATCACACAGATTTACGTTTTTTAAATTATATCATCTGGTCCCTAAGTTTTCAAAAATTATCATCTGGGTCTTTTTTTTATTTTTTTATTATTAAAAAATATACAAAATTATCATTATATCCTTATCCTCTCAATCTCCACAGATCCGGCAGCCGCGCCGCCCCGCGCCGCCTCCGGCGGCCTCGCTCGGCCTCACGAC
>JAEMOT010000156.1:143022-160329 GCA_019297695.1 Apostasia ramifera
ATTCCATTGCCCAAGTTCTAGAATATTTTTCTTAAATATACATTTGTTCTCATTCTTTAGGTTCCACCATAGAGTCCGAGGACAGGATTTTGACTTATTATTTCTTCTCCAATACTTTATCTAAGAATCTAAAACCATTAATCGATATTGGGTAGTCAAACATTCACTTGGAATGACTTTACAATCTTTACAATCCAAGTGAACTCGTTTCCTTATAAGAAAATAATCAATCTGAGTTCTTGAAGTTCCATTCTTGTACGTGATAACATGCTCATCTCTCTTCTTGAATAAAATATTAGCAATTAAAAATCATATGCTGAAGAAAACTCTAAAATAGTTTTACCCTCCTCATTTATCTCTCCAAAATCATATCCACCATGAATACTATTAAATTCCTCAGCAACACTTCCAACATGTCCATTTAAATCTCCTACAATAAATAATCTTTCCTCCTGAGGTATCTCTTGTATTAATTCTTCTAAATTATTCTAAAATTTTTCCTTTATGCTCGCATCTAAGCCAACTTTGGGAGCATACACACTTACAATGTTAATAATTATTCCATTGATTATAATTTTTAAAACCATAATTCTATCACAATTTCTCTTAACTTCCACTACGTGATCCTTTAAGCTCTTATTCAGAATTATACCCACTCCATTCTTGTTTTTATTTTTACCAGAGTACCAAAATTTAAAATCTAAGCCATCAATTTTCTTAGCTTTCCTTTCAACCCATTTTGTTTCCTGCAGGCACAAAATATTAATCTTTCTATGAACCATAATATCCACCAACTCTATTAGCTTGCCCGTCAGGCTGCCTATATTCCAAGTTCCTAATCTCATCCTACTGACTTGAGTTCTAGTATGATGGACTAGTTTCTTTATCCTCATCCGTCCATGATGTGGGGACCCTTGCTCATTTTTCACTACACCCGGGCGCCGATGCAGCGGCCCTTGTCCATTTTTCACTGTATTCAGGCAATACAGTGCGTCGCTTCCAGGGAACGCTCTAGCTTTAGCGCAATTTTCTAAAGGATTCATGTCATGATTGATTTGACAAGTTTTACGCTGGCTGTCGACTGCCTAACGCAACCCTCCGCTTTTCTCATCCGGGACTTGGGACCCGGCAAAATTGCTAGTACTTTATTAATTGCTTGGACTTTTAATTACATCTATTAATTTTAAATAAAAAGATATAATTAAAAGTTGCTAGTACTTTATTAATAAGTATCATATAAATTATTAAATTCACTTAAAATTTCCATAATCATATACATTAGAACTCACTACAAAAAATCTCTAATAATTACTGATATAATTTTTAAATACTTTTGTTAAGTTCTAAAATATTATTATCATTAATTTTACATCATTAATAATAAAAATAATTAAATACTTTCAAAATAATATTTATATATGCAACAAAAATCTTTATAGCAACTTTTTCTATATAATCACGTTCATATTCATGCTACTAGTTATTATGAGTCAGATATTTTTTAAGATCATATTATCTTAGGCCTCGTTTGGTTCGAGCTTTTTTTGGACAGAAGAAAAAAATATTTTATTTTTTCAATTTAATAGGAGAAAATTTTATTTTAATATTAGAAAGTGTGTAAAATATCAAATACTTTCAATTCTAATATTCGCATTTGTATTGGATGTGAAATAAAGTTGATTTTTATAGTTAAAATTTGTGCTGAAAAAAATATTACCTTAAACCAAACGATGCCTAAACATGCTCTTAATTTTTCCAGCTACCTTATTTATCGCCAGTCTATTTTATGAAGAAAGTTAGGACATACTACATTAGAAAATAATTAGAATATATAAACAAAATATTCTATTCTAATTGAAAATATTTATGGCGAATAATGAAAGTATGTTATAATTAATTAAAGTTCTACATAAGCTTTTTAATTTTTGATAATAAATTATAAAATCTATAATATTTATTAAATATGTTATTGTTTATGTAATTCTTTAGACAAAGAAATGCATTGGCCTCTTTGAAATGAAAATTAAAACTGAGTGACTTAATAGAAATTATTTGAACAAAATGGACTAGTTTGAAATGAACCTCTAACCTGAGGATCCGAAAGTAATTTACCCACTAATTTGAAATATTTAATATTAAAAAATCAAAAAAGTCAAAATATTGTGCAACACGTGGCTGCACTCCAGCTTATTAGTTATCACACCTACGTCCTCCAGTACCGTAAGCCGATAACGTCGAGTTATATTTGAACTTTTCAAATTTACATCGTGAATAATTTGAGTTGACCATCTGTTACCACTAGACTCAGCGTTGAATTTTAGTCATACATGCGATATCTAAAGGCTTTTTCTATTTATCATCATGCACGATATTTTATTCATCGATTACGATGTTGGACTAATCATACTTTGTTTTTACAGATCTCTAATATTGGCATTTGATCATCCACAGTTTTCTGTGATATCAGTCACAATGTTTGACCATTCACAACTTTCTGTAATATCAGTCACGAGGTTTATTTATCTACAGTTGTCGCTGTCCCACAACCTGATAGAGACTACACGTCAGCATGATTTTCACTAAGTATAGATTCCCGCCAGTCACATAAACTGAGGACCCGTGTGCTCTTGCTACTATCGACTGTCTTCTTGGAGTTGGCAATGATGGAGTCAATGATATGGAACCGATGGTTATAATATTCCGGCTCAAAAATTTGCTAAACTCCATTACAGCTTACTTATAAATACCTATGGGCAGAGCTCTAGAGGCAGAGTAGTAGAGTATATCGTGACGGACGATCAGACTCACGGTCATTGAAGATAAACTAAGCGTATATTTTTTTTCTTTTTTTTGTAGTGGTTCTCTGACCAAACTTTTGAGCACTAGTGAAATACTTTTTCTCTAACTCTCCAGTGGACATAAGGGAAGCTATTCCTAAACTACCTTACTGTGATTTTCTGGATGATTCTTGGCTCCTCCTTAGTGTCACTAATTCTTTGGACTTCCATCTCTCTCCGCCAACACTATTTAATTTTGAGTTAATTTTTAAGTTAAATCGGGTTTAATTTTTTTATTTTATTTTTATTTTAATATTTATTTATATATAATATATATTAAATGTAATTTTTGTTTAAACTTAAATATAATATATTCATATAAAAAATATTCTAAATATGAATTAAGAAAATATAAATATACATCATTTTATGAAAATTGATCGATTATGAATTAAATTAATTTTATTTTGAAAGAATTAATTTTAAGTAATTTAAAAATCAAGTTGTACTTGAATCAAAGAAAATGCTAGCAAATTTGAAAAGTTTCAAGTTTCCAAAAAAATACTTGAGAAATTATTAATGGTTCACTTGCCAACCCCACTGTTCCACGTAGGTGAACAAGAACCGTCACATGCAAAATGTCATAAATAATTTTAAAATATTAAATAATCAGATGATTTATTATACTTATTTTTTAAATAAATACTATCTAGATAGCAGTATAACAGATAGTCCTAATTGATATTATCAAATAGTTCATCATATAAATAGACCGTTTTGTCCAAATTTAATATTATTTATGATATTTTTGTGTGGAGTAAATACGTGTTGTGATTTGATCGTTACAAGCAATAATTTTTACATCTCAGGCCTGGCTCGTACTCATGAAATTGAAGATTTCAAGTTTTTTTTTTTTGAAAAATGACAAGACATATCATTAAATTAAATCAATAATATAAATATTATAGAAATTAATTAGCATTCTCACAAAAAAAAAGTTATGTTAAGTGATATATATATAAAAAATAAAAATAAAATATTTATAATTTGTTCAAGAATAATATTTTTATTTAAATTTGTATGCATATCTTTTAATAGTATTGTTAGTATTTTATTCAGAGTTCTTGCTGATCCTAAAAATGATGCTTCACGTTCTGGGTCTTCACCGCCTGCGATGGATCTGCGGGAGTCGATCGCTCGCCAGACGAGCTTCTCGCTTCGTCTCGGGAAGACCGTGAGCTCGGCGCTTGCCCGCGATTCTAACCTCGTCTTCTCCCCGCTGTCGATCCACGCCGCCCTCGCGCTCGTTGCCGCCGGATCCAAGGGGAAAACCCAGGAGCAGATCCTTTCGATCCTCCGCTCCGATTCCGTCGACGACCTCACTTCTCTCTCTTCCCAGATCGTTTCGTTGATCCTTGCCGATGGTTCCGCTGCTGGCGGACCCAAGCTGGCCTTCGCCAACGGCGTCTGGGTCGACGCATCGGTTTCGCTGAAGAACTCTTTCAGGGAGGCGGTCACTTCGGCCTATAAGGCAGAGGCGAAAGCAGTCGATTTCCAGTCTAAGGTTTGCGGGATTTGATAAGCCCTGTCGTTCACTGTTTTTACTGTCAGTTTTCTACTTCATTTTCTTGTTGATCATGTTGCTTTCGAATTTTTAAGTGCTGTGTGATGTCCTAGTGCTATGAATTGAGATAAGAATATTAGAATTTGCAATTTTGTTCAATATAATCTCAGAAAAATATCTGCGATTTACTAGTTATGAGCATCCTTTGATCCACGGCGATTTACTTTTAACTGTGCCTCAGTTTAGAACTCCTCTTTTAGTGCATCATTAAAGATTCAAAAATCATTTTCTTATCGTTCTATCATTAGTGCCCAACTACTTTCAATTTACTGTTATCACCCAAAATGAAGATTCAACTTTTTAGATTATAGAGAAAACTTCTTGTTTGATTACTGAAATCAAGAACAACATATGGGAGGGAATTGGATTACCAGATGCACTAGAAGTTATCTATAGATGAAATCTGTTATTCCATCACAAGAGCGGATGAATGGTTGGAAGGTTTTATTCAGATTGGTTAGTTTAGCTACCCTTTAGAATAAGGGTGCTTTGGTTCAATGTTAAGTTATTTGAAGAAATTAGTTGTTTTGTTTGGTGATATGTTTAAATAGTATTATAAAAATTTATAATATTATCATTCTAAAATGAAATTTAGATGTCACTCACAATTTAGTGACATCTAGATGTCACCATAATTGTATTGAAGAAATGTAATGTTGGATTACTTTTCTATTGTCAGCTTATGATATAATGGTATTGAATAAAATAATAGCAATTAGATTCCTCTAGTTTGGGTCTATATGCAATTGGGTCTCTCTAGTTTTCAAATTAGTTAAATTGGTCCTTTAGTTTGAGACATCATGCAATACCCAGTAAAAGAATATTTTCTCTAATTATTAGATCAAGTAGAGATTATGTTCATATGAAATATTAATGTAGTTATCAAATTAAAAGAACTAGTATACTAATTAGAGAAAGTGTCATGGGTCTGTTTAATAATACAAATAGACTTATTTGCGCATTATCTTAAATTAAAAAACCAACTTAGTTAATTTGAAAACTATAGCGACCTAATTGCACATAGGCTCAAAATAGAGGGACCTAGTTGCTATTTACCCTTAAAGACAATAATTTAGGGATACTACAGATACCTAGATAACATTGACATCTAGATAACATAAACAAATGTCCCCTAAATGCATTCTGAATGCTTCAGATGATATCCAGTGTTCATTGTAGATTGTCATTGACCATAAGATTACATCTGACTTCTGGGATAAATTTACTTTCCAAATTTGAGGCTTGATATTCCTTGGCAGGAAATAGTTCCCCACTACAGGGGCAGCTAATATTGTTTTGATGAATTTGTTGAGTTGGAATCACCTATGTTTGCTTCAATCTTATTTAAATGATATGTCGCCAATGTTGAAATGCTTGACATCATACTTTCTTTCCTATATCTTACTGCTTAAATTTAAGTTCACTGGTGGTATCTCAAAACTCCTTATGTTCATTTTGATCAAAACTTCAGATGTCAACCCATTTTAACTGTTTGCTTTGGTTATCTTGAGATGCCTAAAATCCTTGAGTATTAACAGCGGTTGAAATTTTTTGGCACTTGTTAATGCTTGCACTGTGGAAGTCATGACTAGACATATCCAAGATGAAGTGCCTTGGTGTATGCTCTTCGCAGATGATATTGTCCTTATTGAGAAAACTAATAAAGCGAAACTAGAGCTTTGGAGGAATGCTCTAGAATCTAAAGGTTTGCATCTCAGTAGATCAAAAACTGAATATATGGAGTGCACATTTAGTCAAGAAAGAAATACTTATATTGGAGATGTGACAATTGGTGATTAAATTGTCAAGAAGAGTGAGCGCTTTAGATACCTTGGATCAATTATACAAAATGATGGCGAAATAGATAATGACGTTATTAGCAGGATTCAAGCAGGCTGGGTAAAATGGAGAAATGCTTCTGGTGTGTTATGCGATAGAAAAATCCCATCCAAAATTAAGGATAAATTTTATAAAACTGTGGTAAGACCAGCGATGATATATGGTGCTGAATGCTGGCCTGCAAAGAAGAAACATACAAATAAAATAAATGTTGCAGAAATGAGAATGTTAAGATGGATGTGTGGATATACACGAAAGGATAGAATGAGAAATGAGTATATCCGAAAGAAAGTTGGTGTTGCACCAATTGAGGATAAACTTAGAGAAAGTCGGCTTCGATGGTTTGAACATCTAAATCGTAGGCCAATTGAAGCTCCAGTTAGAAAAATTGAGTTATTAGATTTTGCCCATGTACAAAGAGGAAGAGGGAGACCAAAGAAGACATGGCAAGAAACTATAAGGAGTGATCTTAGTTACTTAAACTTAGATAAAAATTTGGTAACTGATAGAGCGCAATGGAAACAAAGGATTCATGTAGCCGACCCCACCTAGTGGGATTAAGGCTTGGTTGTTGTTGTTGTTGTTGTTAATGCTTGCACTGTCAACCTTCTCCTTGTTATTCCCTTTTCTTTTCGTTCAAATTCAGATCTGAAACCTCATGCCTTCTTTAAAGGCATTACAACTGCAAAAAGAACTACTGTTCCTAACAGAAAAAGAAGTGATTTTTGTTTGTGTGCGCACTCGTGGGTTGTTGACGAGTTTAGTGAGAAGTAGGATATTTTCACGAAGTATAAATATGCATTGTTTGCTTGTCTTCGTAAGTTGCAATTTTGCGATTATAAATGCTTAGCTTATTATAGAGATAACTAAATGTGTTTATGTTGTGACTAATGAAGGCAGATGAAGTTAGAGAAGATGTCAACTCTTGGGTTCATACTCTTACTGGGGGCCTCATCAAAGAGCTTCTTCCACTAGGATCTGTGGATAGCAACACTAAACTTATTCTGGGGAATGCTTTGTACTTCAAAGGAGCATGGGATAGAAAATTTGATGCATCACAAACCATAGAATCGGATTTCTACCTACATGATGGAAGCACCATTCAAGCTCCATTTATGACCACCAAAGATAAGCAGTATATCTCATCCTATAATGATTTCAAGGTCCTCAGGCTTCCTTACAAGCAAGGTGAGGATAATAGGGAGTTCTCTATGTATATCTTCCTTCCGGAAGCTCGCCAAGGACTGTCCAGCTTGATCGACAAGATGGCTTCTGAATCTAATTTCTTAGACTACCACATTCCACATGAAAAGGTTGAACCCCGAAAATTCAAGCTTCCTAAGTTCAAGATTTCATTCGGGTTCGAGGCGTCAGAAATTCTAAGAAGATTGGGTCTGAGCTCTCCTTTTGGCCCATATGCTGAGTTGACGGAAATGGCGGATTCAGCTGTCATTAGTAACAACCTATATGTCTCGTCAATTTTTCACAAATCGTTTTTGGAGGTCAACGAGGAAGGGAGTGAGGCTGCTTCTGCTACAGCTGCTGTTGTTACGTTGAAAGCACTATCCTATCCTTTGGAACCTGTGGATTTTGTAGCTGATCATCCGTTTGCTTTCTTGATTAGAGAAGATATGACCAAAGTTGTGCTGTTCGCAGGCCATGTGTTGAATCCTCTGTTGGAGTAAGTTTGTATCACAGTGCTGCATGCGTGTTTTGATGTATTTGTTTTTCCTTCTTGTATGAATCTGTTTGCTCTTTTGATAGCACTTGCGTTATTAATATTTGTGAGTATTGTGATTATCTTTAGGGAAAATTGTATTTTTAACTTCAGCAAATAGGTCTTCTCTAGATTGAAAAAGATGTGCAGAAAGGTTCTACCGTCGTAATAGTTGACATAGATAATTTTGCCTTCAATATAAATTTCTATTCGCTCGCAAGGAAGGTGCAACAATGAAATTTAGGGTTCTTCAAAGGAAAAATTGACTTTCTTTGTTGGCGTTTAATTTATTACTATCATGCAAGGTTCTATTTGCACATAGTTTCAATCTAGAAGATTTATTTCGTCGAGATTTTATTTGGCATTGTTGTGTTATCTAAAAAAGATGTGTTGGATAGCTGTATACTGTATAGAAAAAGTATTGTCATATAAAGTTGTTTTTTGTTTGGTAAAATCTATTATGAAAAAGAATTTTTTGATTGAAATTGTTGTGTTGTGAACTTTTGGAGCTATGTCAAACACCGTGTTTGTTCATCTTCCCCGCTCTGCACTTGCCGATAGTTTACCCGTCAATCTCCCCTCACACAACTTTTCCGAAATACCTACTTATGTGCTTCTGTTGTGGAGCATCTCATCTGTCTATCTCCCTTCCTCACAAGGTCTCCCGAAAAATCTTAGGCTTTTCGTCTTTTTATTAAGTTGATGTAAATCTCGCAATTGAAAGAGTAAATATAAAAAGAGAAATATGAGATTGGTATAAACGCTCACAATTGAAAGAGTAAATATAGAGAGAGAAATGTGAATAGAGAGGGGAAAAAATAAGCTATTTCATAATATAAGTGTGATTTTGGATTTATTATAACATAGAATAATTAATTTTAAAAATAAAAATAAATTAAATATGTTTAGATTATTAGAAAAAAATTTCAAATTAAATTTCATTATTAATTGGGAAACAAACATATCTTAAGCACGGAATTCTAAAAATTATTTTGATTATTTGGTATAAGTTTATAAATAAGTTTAAAAATAAAATACAGGTGGTATAAATAACATAACAGTATTAATAAAAATTTTAAAATTTTCAATATTATGTTAATTGATATAAAAAAATAAAAATTTAATTTTCCATAGTATGATAAACTTGCTATATTAATATTTAAAAAATAAACATTTTTAACTAGACATATATTCATATGTCTGAATTTAATAGTTATCCATACAATTCTCAGGTGCTACAATTAAGAATTGAATCGAATCTTTCAATTACAAAAATTTTTAAATCAGAATTGAATTAATCTGAATTAGGATTTAATTTCAGTTCATTATTTTATTCTTTGAAAATTTTTGCACATCCCTAACAATTAAGAGTTATTTAAATCTAACTTTTTTTATTTTTAAATAGTTTCTCGTTTGGTTCGAGTTTTTTTTATAAGAAAAAAAATATTTTATTTTTTAAATTTAATGAGAGAAAAAATTATTTTAATATTAAAAAATATGTAAAATGTGAAATATTTTAAATTTTAATATTCGTATTTGCATTAAATATAAAATAAAATTAATTTTTATAGTTAAAATTTATGTTGAGCAAAAAAAGTAGCTCCAACCAAACGAGGAGGAAGAGTTGTTAAACATTTTTTTTAATGTCTTATTTAGTTTGGCCCTATGCGTAATTAAATTCTTTTAATTTTTAAATTAATCATGTTGATTATCTAATTTAAGTAAA
Organism: Apostasia ramifera; assembly: GCA_019297695.1. Taxonomy (NCBI): domain Eukaryota; kingdom Viridiplantae; phylum Streptophyta; class Magnoliopsida; order Asparagales; family Orchidaceae; genus Apostasia; species Apostasia ramifera. Next base: position 152,706 of record JAEMOT010000156.1, read on the forward strand.
TACTTCTATTGGTATTAATAAAGTGACTTAATGAATTATATTTTTTAATTATTAGATTAATTTGATTAATTTAAAATATATCAATATTTCATATGGACATAATGTTCAATTTAATTTAGAGGGCGTTTGATTCACTGTTATCTCGGTGTTATGTTATTTAATTTAGATGTTGACATCTAAATTAAATTTTTAATTAATAATTCTATAATTTTATAGAATGTTATTTATAGATATTATTAAGGGGGCGTTTGGTTCAGTGTTATCTCAATGTTATGTTATGTTATCTTTAGAAAGTTATTGTTTGGTTTAATGACATCTTTAAATAATATTATAATTAATTACAAAAATGCCATTACATGCTGACATCTAGATGTCACCCCAAATCGAGCAACATCTCAAGATAACACCGTCAATTTGTCATTATAATGTCAATAACTTTCAACTAAACAAAAATAATTTAGATAGCATTGATATTTTCTAATATCATAACATTAAACCAAACAAATATCCATCGATGAATAACAATGAATTTAGATAACATGACATCTAAATGACATTGACATTAAGATAACACTGAACCAAACGCCCCCTAAGGGGCATTTAGTTTGTTGTTATTTTAGTGTTATGTTATGTAATCTAGATGTCATCCTTTAACTAATAATTTTATAATCTAATAAAAGATTATTTATAGATGTCATTAAACCAAACGATTATTTTCTCTAAATAACATAATATAACATTAAGATAACATTAAACCAAATGCCCTCTTAGTAATTTAAAAAATATTTTTTATTAAGTATTTTTATTAATATCAAAAAATTTATTTGTATATTATCTCAAATTAGAAGGCTTACTTAAAAAATTAGTGGGACCAATTCTACGTAGGTTAACATTAAAAAGATCTAATTGCCATTAACGTTAGCAACAGGAAACGGTTGTGGCAACGGAGAAGATTCTGCAAACTTTGCGACATTCATGTTTTTTCTGCATCCCTTACTAACTCCGCTGCTTCAAGCAGAGAGAGCATGGGAGAGATGTGTGAGAGAGAGATGAAGTGGGCAGCAGCCCCCTCCACTAGCGATTGTCCCCCGCTCCACCACCAGCAGCCCCTCTCGGTCTCCAATGGCGGTGATGTGTGAGAGAGCACTTGGGAGGGAGGGAGAGAGCGGGTCCGGGGGGGAGGGGAGTGGCAAAATAAAAAATTTTAAAAAGCGATTGACTTGAGTATAAAAAATAAAGATTGACTCATTTAATTATTATATTAAAATTAAGAATTAAAATATTATAATTTAAAAAATATAAATTTGTATAATAATATATCTTAAATTTAGGAACTTGAGTATAATTTACTTTTTTTTATAACACCAATTTTTTCTAACTTGTGTCAGGGGTAGATTCAGTAATCTTCTCAATTTATTCGAAACACATTTAACCAATTTAATTCGATTTTCTCATGATTTAAACTAAACTAGCTCATTTAAAACAAAGTCAATATAGCTCAATATTGACTTTGACATTATTATTATTTTATGAAAATTGATTTTAAAATTATTCATAATGTTTGAAAATCAGTGTTAATTTTGCACGAAACTCAACTTATTCGGAACATACCTTACTTAATTTAACTCGATTTTCTCGTAATTTAAACTATTTTTAAAGCCAATATAGCTCAATATTGGCTTTGATATTATCCTTTTTTATGGAAATTGGCTTTGAAATTAATTATTTACAATTTTTATAAGTGTATGTAATATATATAAGGCCATGATGTATATAACAACTCGCAAAACAGTATTTATTTTAAATTGAAATAAGTATTTATATATTTATATATTTATATATTTATATATTTATATATGAGTGTATCTTTTAATGTAATATTACAGGTAATAAATGTAATATTATAATTACATTTTTATTTACTATAAAAGGATGATAATTTATTTTAAATAGACTTAAAACTTATTTAAAACACGAATATTTTTTTAATACGATTTAAATTAAAAGTTTTTTTATTTCGTGTTCTACTAATTTAATGTAGTAAGAGCTTCTTTGAATATTAGGAGATTTATATTCGAATTATATTATTATTATAATTTTAATTGACATGAGAAAATTTTTAAAAAAATCATAAAAAATGTTAAACAGTTACTTTTTTATATAAAAAAAACATATTTTTGAGCACAGTTGTGAAAATTATTTATAGGTCACAGAGTTCTACTCTAATTAAAAGTGAGTCCAACAATAGCCCTATTTTTAGGTGCCCGGACGCATTTGCTTTCCGATGGTGAAAGTGACCGCCTGAAATCTCTCTCCCTATCTTTCTCTGTCGCCATGGATACGGTGGAAGCTCTGATAGCGCACATCCAGGGCCTCTCGGGGAACTTCGAAGAGATTGCGCACCTCCACCCTCTACTCAAGCAGTCCGAGGAGTTGCTCCGTATGCAGGCTTCTCGTCTCGCCCCTTTCCTCGATCTACTCGATCCCGCCAAACATTCCCTCGGCTATCTCTATCTCCTGTGAGTTTCCTCACCCCACTCCCTTCTTATAGTTCTTCTTACACAGCGACATTCCTCCGTCCGTCTTTGGATTGGTGGTTTATGTTCCCTTGGGTTTGCCGGTGGGTGTTGGCTGCCATGACTGGTTTCCTATTTTTGAGGAGTTTAGGCTGTTCTGTCTAGGTCACATTTTTGTTTTTATTTATTGAATGTTTAACGTAGCTCTCATATGAAAGATCGACTTATTGTGCTAGTTTTGGATTTGACTTTTCTCGAGTGAAGGCCATATTCTACTACTTGATTTAGGTTAATTAGTAGTTCATTTGCTCAATAGGTTTGCTAACACTGCCAATGTTGTTTGGCTTGTGTGGGGAGTTAAATCAAAGTCTAGATAATCTTGCTTGATTAATATGCATTCTTTAGTCCATCTTGAAGGTCTAATTTGAAGAGTTTTCAGAGTGGTTTTTGAACACGTTTCCTTAAGCAAGAAATCAGATGGAACATAGCTTGCTAGTTATTCCTGTATTGACTAAAATAAAGTGTAAAAGGATTTATCCTTGATGTTGTGAACTGTAAACTTAACTAGAAGGGGCTGAGAATATGTAATTTTTTGTCCATTATCTATGTAGCCAACCATGTAAAAAGAGGAAGAGGCTTGGAAGAGGAATGCCAAAAAAGACATGGCAAGAAGCTATAAGGAATGATCTTACATACTTGGAGCTAAATGAGAATTTGTTATTTGATAGAGCGCAATGGAAATAAAGGATTCAAGTAGCTAACTCACCTAGTATGATAAAGGCTTGGTGGTTGTTATTGTCTTCGTTGTCTATGGAAAAATGAAATCTCAGCATTGGCTCTGATTTGGTATTGCAAAAATAAGAAAATCTCTGGAATCCTTGAATGATGGAATTTTATGTTCATAAAATCATCTTGAAAGACAGTTAGCAGTTTTTTTCATTTTGTATTTACTCATATGGTACATTTTAATATGGACGTTTATCTTGGGAAAAAAAATTTTATTGTGTGAAGCAAGGTCTGTCATTTAATCTTGGATGCAGGCAATTTGGTTTATCTATGCGTGGTGCAATTTGAGTTGTCATGTTCTCTTAAAGTTTGAAAAATGTGAAATCTCTGCTTTCTGTATATAAAAAATGGAATCATGTCAGTGCATGATAGAGTGATAGACAGTGTGTTAGAAATCTCCATTTAATTGTATATCTCATGTCATTGTCCTTTTTCCTTCTTTTAAATTACTTACCATTGTGCTGGTTCTCTTGTATGTGAGTCATTGTCTTTCTTAAAACTGTTGGCTGAAAGAGCTTATATTATGCTAAATTCTTCTCTAGTCAAATGCAACAAAGAATCCAAGCGTCAAGATTATTATCAGTAAATTGATTATTCTATGACTATTATTTACTTAAGTTGGCGTATTAAAAATTTCTTTAATGTGCAAGAAATTCAACCAGGCTTTTCTCGATCTATTGGACATCAAACACGAAGTAAAGATGTCTTGGAAGAGCTTAGTGTCCGCGAACTGTCCATTGCATGATTGACATGGATATTTGCTAACAACTGCCTTTGCAGTTTGTAATCTGTTAGTGATTTCTTTGTGCCTTGAAAATCTCTGCTCTTTGCATGTTTGGCTGGTTTAATTCCTCTTAATCGAAATTAGATTTGTATGGATGCATGTAACATCCATCGTCCACAGGAGGCATTGCTAGACAAACTGCTCTTTGTCCCAGTAGTTTTGCATACCACTTATAAAAGGAATCACATTTCTACGTTTACCTTGTTCATCATAGTTCCACACTAGTAACAGGATGTTCTGTGGGTATTTTTTATACAAGCAAACTACCTTTTTCATTTTGTTTATTTTAGATTTCCTTCATTCTTCTGTCCTATTCAGTGTTCGCGGGTAATCCTAGCAAGGTGGTTATTCTGTTAAATTGTTTTATGACCTCTTATCATACTATAGTTACTCTATATTTTCCACTATTTGTCAGGGAAGCTTACTCATCTGGACCGATTACAAGGGAACAAGCTAGTGCTCTTCTTATCTCATTTGTTGGATTTATCAATTCATGTTCCGCTGAACAGATACGTCTGGCACCTGACAAATGTATGATGATCTGATCAACTTTTTTTCATTTTCTTCTTCCTGCATAAAGGATGTTTATAAATGATTAATGTATACCTGCATCTCATTCCTGCAGTTATATCTGTTTGCAAGAGATTAAAGGATCAGGTGTTGCAGCACAAGGTGCCAATACAAGGGGTTGCTCCATTAAGGACTGCTGTTCGCAAGCTTCAAATTTCCTCTGAGCATTTAACTACCCTCCATTCAGAGTTTCTTCTTCTTTGTCTGCTATCAAAGTGCTACAAAGCGGGGTTGAATATATTGGATGATGATATATTTGAGGTTGATCAACCAAGGGACCTCTTCCTGTATTGCTACTATGGGTGAGTCAATCGCTACTTTCTTTTTTCTCCCTTCTAATTAAATGAGACTCATCTTTCACTAGGAATATGAAGGAGCATGGGATTAAGTGAACAAATTGCATGTAGAATTGCTATTGTTTCCCTCACTTTCACGGAGAATTTCAGATTATAAATTGTATAAATCTTAATATAGATTTATACTCTAGGTTGAAAATGGGCATCTGTATTAACGTACACTATGTTGCTTGCAATTTGTTTATGTAATACTGCTACCGATCACATGGTACATTCTGAAACAGAGGTTGAACGTGAGCAGTTTCCTTTTCTCCCCACTATCATTATTGAGATGAAACACATTGAGACAATTGTTATTTCCTGTCATGCTTTGGCAGTTAAAGGCATGATACATATTTGTGAATGTGAACAAAAATATATTGGAAGGTTGATTTGGCTTAATATTTTTTGTATTATATAATTATAATATACAGTGATAGGCTTATTCTTTATTTTTTATTTTTCCATTTTTTTTCTTTTTGGTTTGGAGCAAAAGTATGTTATAGATTCATATCTGCGTTGTGATTATGTTGTCTTTGATGAGCTGTATTTCCATTGCTTGTTGCTTTTAGCCTTTTAAAGATAAATGCCTTTCTCGTTACAATGATGAATTTGTGTTTTTGTTTTTTTTTTCATTTGTAAGATTGTAGTTGTTCTGATTCTGCTTATGGGTATCAGTTGCATTTGTTTTTTGTCTGGTGCGTTAAACAAATTGAATGATCACTACAATAACTTTTTGAGTGACAGGGGAATGATTTATGTTGGGCTGAAGCGTTTCCCCAAGGCTTTGGAGTGTCTTCATAATGTATGCAACTATGGTACTTTTAGTATGCTTACCTTTTTTTCATTTAATTATTATATTTATAAAATTCTCTGTTACAGGTTGTTACTGCTCCAATGTCGGCAATAAATGCTATATCAATAGAGGCATACAAAAAATATATTCTTGTTTCTCTTATTCACTTAGGGCAGGTTTGATCACATCTCTTGCATTAACCTTTCCCTAATATTCTGCGTCTTCTTGTACCTTTTTTTCATGGTCAGAAAACCAAGTTTTCATATATTTTTAATAAATGGAGTTGGGCTTCCCTATTCACTTTATCTTTATGCTCTGAATTCCTTCAACCATTGTTGGGTTAAAGTGTTGTAAATTTTCACATAAGCTTGCTAGAGTTGATTCAGTACCAAATCAAGATAGCAAGGAAGCACGTTCAGTAAGGATAACATTAAAATAATTTATATCTGAATTTTGGCCTGGATCTAACCTAGTCCACAGTGATTTACTCGTCTTCAGCGGTAGCTAATCTTGGTTCAAACTAGGAATGCCCATATTTTTACCATTTAATGACTCCAAATGGTCATATGAGCTTTTTGAAAATTTTATTTTAAATTCATTGAAAAAAAGACTTAAAAATGATGCGTTCTCAAAATAAATGAATGCATGCTCTGATTTTAACATTGACTGAATGTTATTTTTCAAAATAAAACATTGTCTGTGTTACATGAGTGTAATGGTGCATTGTCGTCATCTTATTACCCATCATGCTAACGTATGAAGATTTTAGGAAGCAGAATAAAGCCTTTCAGCAATGCCATAACATCTAACTGTTTAAGCCTGCGTAAAGTGTTGGGAATATGATCTTGCTTGGCAACACAAAGCCCAGGATAATTCCTCAACAACGCAAAAAAAACAGATTGAAATCACAAGCTACATCGAAGATCTGATGCAAATCTCAGAAGAAAGAATAAGAAATAAGAGAACACCAATTTTACGTGGAAAACCTCAAATCCGGGAAAAAATCACGGCCGCATCAGAGAAAATTTTCACTATTCTTCAAAAGATCTCCAAAGAGAGTGCAAAGATATCTCATTCTTACCCTCTCAAATCCTAAAATAGCTCACAATGATTAGACTTGATTAAGATTGGACGTACATGAGGTATTTATAGAGAAATCTCATAACAAATATGAGATAAATGTAAAAATCTCACAACAGATGTAAAATCCCCATAACAAACATTTGTTATGTCAACTATTTTCAATCTTCATGCTGTAGAAGATCTAGACTCCACACTCTTATCAATCTTCCACATGGAGACTTGATCTTCGATGTACGTAACTAGTACTTATGATGCGGGACAGATGAATAATGATGCAGTTTAGAGATCAGTAATTTTATAAAGCAGAATTTCACAAACTAATGCTGGAATTTCATAGGACAATTTTGTAATGACAAAGAAATTAATTAAACCCGCAAAACTGATTTCTTTCAAAATTTTAAATAAATTAGATCGAAGGTAATTGAAAAATTACTAATTCAGATTAGGGCGCAATCCGATTTTCAACAAGTCAGAAACGGGGAACAGGATTAAGGTTCTCATAATATTTAACCAATAGTAATTGAAAATCACTCAATAATGAAAGGTCGCACAGGCGGAACAAGTTCGAGCAAATCACAAGCGAGTAGAAAAATCCAGATTATTCGATTTACCAGATTAAAGGTTTTGTTAAAATTCGTACCTGAGCCAGAAAATTCAGGGACCACGATGTAATTTCTCCAAATAATTAGGGCAGCCCACGCACGGGCGCAAGTGAGGCGGGCGAGGCAGGCAAGGCGGGCGAGCGGGAGCGAGC
>JAEMOT010000157.1:0-25000 GCA_019297695.1 Apostasia ramifera
TATCATGCTATTTATTCATTTGATATAAGTTCATGAATATTGTTGTGTATGCATATAATAATTATCTTAATCTCAAAATAATAAATTTGTGATCATGAAGTCTTATTAATATTTTATGTAGCCCATAGCTAGTTAATATCTCCTACTGAGTCCTGTTGGTGGACTGATGCCGTTTTCGGCACTATTTTTATAGGTTTAGTACAAGCATAAGAGGCATGGGTGAGAGACAATTAGAAGATTATTTTAGATTATTTGTGTTCAGGATTTTATATTTATTTATGGTGTAATGTACTAATTGTATATTGAGGACAGATTTATATTAAGGTATAGTGAATTTATTTGAGGATAAAAAAAAAATTAGGTAATGGCCGAGGTAAAAACCGAGATCGTTACACTTATATTAATATATTAAATTAAATACTATATCATAATTATAAAATAATAATATAATTATATTACTCATGTTAATAATATATGTTAACTTAATTTTAAAAATCTGACTGACTATTTAATACCTTACAAATAAATAAAATTTATATATTATTGTATTTTAAATATTCAAAATTATTTAATATATATATATATATAACTATTTTTTAGTATTTAAATATATTAAAATTATCTTCAAAAATAATAATTAATTTTGAGATACATGATTTAAATATCAATTAGATATGATAATTACATAATCACAATAACAAAAAGCATATTATATAAATGTAGCATACATATTATAATAATAAAAATAACATTTTAATGTTCAATATAAATAATACAATTATAACAAAAATATAAAATATTAACTAACATAAATAAACTAGAAACTATCTAAAATATTAATTTTTAGCAGCATCATCTTCTTTAATGCTTCACATAATCAATCTTTTTAAAGTATTAATATCAAGTTCCTTCAAAGCCGCAATGTCTATTTTCATCTTCATGATTTTTTTTTTAATTATAAATTCTCTTTAAATATTTTTTTTTTCAGAATCCTATTGCACATTTTTTTTTCTTAACTCTCCCCTCCATAATAAGTAATAGGTGAATGAACATGGGGACCAAAACAATGCTCTAAGATCTCCATGTAAGATGTATTTGGTTGTGCAGATGTTGTTGCTACTAACTCGTCCTATAATAAATAAATATATATGTTGACATTAATTTTTAATAAATTATACAGAAAGTAATATATTCTTATATATTTTTTAATTGAGTCTTCATCAATTAATTTATCTTCTTTCTTTCTTGTCTCGTAGAGCATTTCGGTTGAATTTGGTGGATATTTATAAACTCCACTCTAACACACAATCAAAAAGTGAATATAAAAATATTTATAAATAGTCAAGACAATAATTGAAAGTTAATCTTTTCAAACATAATTAATCTAAATGGCTTGCTTCCTGTTTAATGCATAGCTTTCTGATTTTTCCTAATTTTTTATTATGTCTGCTCAATTTCTAAAAGGAGAAAATAATATAGATAAATAAACAATAAAGAGAATAATTGACGAATTATCTTATATATATACATATATTTATATACATATTTTTATATATAAAAAGATGTTAGAGATATGTTACCTATTATGAAAAAAAAAGATTCATTAACTTCACTCACTTATTAAATTTATATTTAATAAGTGATATTTAATTGGATGTGATTTACATGTTAAGAGTTAAGTATAATTAAATTAAGCAAAGTGACTTCAATAATATGCACTTAATAATTTAATAATATACATTTTATGAGACATTTGATAGTCACTTCATCCAATTATCGAAGTATAATTACAATTCTATGTCAACTTGATGCTAGCCTTTAATATCTCCATAAAGAAATTATGAAAAAATAAATTCAAATGACTAAAGATTTATAGGAAAAAGTAAACTGTGATTTTATCATTATAAATTGTAATTAATAAGTAATTTAAAGTAACATTTGATATGAAAAATTAACTTTTATGATTGTATAATACATTTTGATAAAAAATTAAATCTTGGACCATACAAATAAAAAAAAGATTAACACACAACAAAAATAAGTTTTATTTGAAATTCTCGACCCGAAAAATAATTTTTAATAAGCCAATCCCACTCTTTCATTCATAAATATTTAGGAACCTTTGCAAGAGCTGTTCGTAGAGTTTTTTCTTTTAAATATTTTCTATTCAAATTCGCCTTCCAATTGCTCCATAAATAACGCATGTGGGACAACACATTTCCTTTTTCGCTCCTCCATGCCATCAAAACTATATTTTACCTATATATAGTCAATATAGTAAAATTCAAAGAATAATTATATAAATGTAATTAAATAAAGTTAAGAGATAAACTGAACTTATAGTTACACACAGCTACATTTTTTCTTTTTTTGAGTTTGGTATCTCTTTCCAACTTGGGACTGTAATAAGACAAATTTTTGTATTCCTTACAATATCACGAATAAGAAAACGTATGAAATTTTTCGCCATAGCTCTATACATATAAAAATGAACTTGAAGCTTCTTTGTTTTTACGGCTACATCTTGATCATCATTTTCAGTTTTCTTTTTTTTTTCTTCATTTCATCAATTGGATTGATGCCTAGAATTTGCAATTAAAAAACAGTAAATATCTAAATAATAGATTAAATCATAAATTTAAAGAATATAATAACATCACCATTATCTTGAATCTCTAAGTCATCCATCCCTTTTTAATATTATTTTTCAAGAAAACTAGCACATTGAACTATTTTCTTCTCCTTAAAAGCCTTCATACTTTATTTTGCTTATAATATTCTCTACATTATATATATGTTGACTCATATAAATTAAAGAATATATCCTGACTTTCACTATTAATGCACATAACACATGAGATTATATTTAAAAATGAACAATAGTTGATGTAAAGATTAAGTCTTACCTCCATATTGCATAGACTTTTCCGAAAAATTTCAAACTCATTATTTGTGAATCAATTTTTATTGAGCTATAAGAAAAGCAGAATGTATACTAGTTATTATCAATATATAAAAGTTAACATTCATTGGAAACACTAATACTATATTAATTCATACTATATTTTTGTAATCATCTTTGTTTAATTTATTTGACGGTAAAATCATAAATTTGTATATGTAAAAAAGAATAAATATACCACAACTTGTATCATCCTTTTATTGTGGTGCTTATATGAGACAAACACTTTCAGATGTCAATTAAAACTTAACACATAATAAACTTATCATAAAATAAAATACAATTTGAAGTATAAATATTGAGCTCAAGAAGTGGAATGCTTGATATATACTCCATTGGTTCTCTTCTTCTTTAAGATCAAACATATTAATAACAAACCTATAATCTTAATATAATTAATACTAAAAATATTATGATTAATATATTATTTGAACTATTTGAAAGTAAAACAAATGTATCTACCTTTGAATTTGAACTTTCAAAAATTTCTGATCAGATAATTGTCTCAATGAATTTAATAAAAACATGACAGTATCATTTTCAAATCTATAATTTAACCAATATATTATAAGTAAATACCAATAATTTCTCCAAAAATATTACACCAAATAATTATAAAATAATCTATGATTAAAAAAAATTACACAAACTATAATAAGTTATTCATACCATTTAACAATAGGAATGAAAATATATTACTTATCAAATATTTGAGGATCCTCTCGAATCTATTTATGTACATTAGAACATTGCGCAGGCACAATTGAATTAAAAATTCATAATGAATCCATACAATAGACTAGATTTCTCATTTCAGGTGTGAATGTATATAACAAATGCCTACATTGAGAAAATATGATAAATAAATGTAAATATAATAACAAAACATATTTAATATAAATAACTTATGTGATCACTGTATTAAATATTTTTGAATCCACTTTTAATGTTGAGCTTTCTAGGCTTCTTGTTGTTTGGTCACTCAATTTCATCTTTCAAAAGAGCTATATAATTAAATTATTATAAAAATATTAGTATATACTGTCATTGTAAATATAAAGAATATCTATATGTAAATATAAAATAAGTAGATATAATACAATAAAATAAATAAAAAATTATAGTAAAAAAGAAATTATAAAATATATTAGTAATTAATTCACTATGAAAGAAAAAAATATCTCAGCTTATAACTTGATTATTATTTTTGCCTTTTATCTAATTTTATAAGCTCATGTCTTCTCTTCTTATGCTTGGGACTAATAGCATCCTTAGCTTCATTTAAATTATCCTGTTCTTCATTAGATTTCATGCTTGTAATACTTTTATGAGTATCCATGTCCGTTGTTCTAATAACAATATTCCAGCATTTATTTACAATGTCAGGAATATATAAAACTTTTGAAGCTTGAAAAGCTAGCACAAAAGGTTTATTTGTCTTTAATAGTATCTGAAAATTCACGCTGACATATTCATATTTATTGACCTTAATACTTTTTTGAGGTTTGTACACATCACACTATTCGTAATGAAAAAGAATAACTTTTTGAGAACCAACATAATCTAATATAAGTATTTCTGTTAAAATATCAAAGTAATCTACTCTCTCATTATTATTTTTAATTTCACTAACTACAAGAACACCACTATTTTGTGTTTTAAAATCTTTATCATATGCATTTACATGAAAGCGATAACTATTAATGATAATTCTTATGAAAGATTTCACATGCATAGATGGACCCATAGACAAATACTTCATGTCTTCAAGATAATTAATATTAATCATTTTATGTTTAACCTGATGCAAATATATAAAAGCAAATTAGTTAAATTCATGATGAGAAATATAAATTTTTTTTTTATAATTATAAATAAAGAAAATTCAAACTTATTTTAGATTCAAATCAATCACTGAAAGTAATGCTCTTCTCCTCAGCTGATTGTACTCTCTATTAAATGGTAAATATTGAGGATTAAATTTTATAAAACATTAAAAATTATATGGCATAAAAAGTTAGAAATTTACTGATAATATGAATGGATTTTATCTGTGTTCTTAAATATATAAGGATATACCTGCTCTCATGCATTCAACATCATCCAAAATCTTTGCTTTTCACGCACCAATCGTCCATCCACCTTGCGTAAGAACTGATAACCTACCATTGGCTTTCATAATACTTTCATCATTATTTTTCTCTATGTAATTGTATTTAGTTTCAATACTGTCCAAATAGCATGCACATAAATCCATACACTCTAATGTAATAAATTCCTCTGCAATTGAACCTTCTGGTCTTGCTCTATTACGAATTAAACTCTTTAAAATGCCTAATTATTGTTCTATTAGAAATATCCAATGAACTGAATAAGTTCTGAAATCAATGCCTTTATTGCCAAATGTACTGGTAGATGGATCATCATATCAAAAAAGGATGGTGAAAATTCTCTTTCAAGCTTGCACAATATAAAAGGAATCTTAGATTCTATCACATGGAGCTTTTCAACATCTAAAATCTTAGCGCACAAAATGGGAAAGAAATATGATAACTCTGCAACTGACTACATAATTTTATCATTTAAAAGATTTTGTATGATAAGAGGCAAAAAATGCTTTTAAAGCATGATTGTCATTTTATTTTATAATGAACTTTTAAAGCATGATTGTCATTTTTTTCGAGAGTATATACAAAAAAGAGATTATTATAGCTTATGCATGTTCTTCTTGTCAACTTGAAGATGTATCCACTAAAGCTCCTGGCCAAGAACACTTTCATCATCTCATTTACAAGTGGGGCATTTTGAATCTTCATGCTCCAACTTAACGGAGAGTATTAGATAATATCGAAGCTATTTAGGTTGACAATATTCTCGATAATATCATGAAATAATTGATACCTTCGGAACATTGACAAGAGAGTTCTTTTTTTGTTTCATTCTAGTTGATCTTTCCTTTTAAATAAAGAATGTCTCAAATATGTTCTTTTTCTTATGTATTACATATATTTTTGTAACGTGTGCTTCCAAATTTTATACGTTCTCTCACATCTACAGCTATTTTGATGATGTAAAAATTATATCAAATACTATATTCTCGTGACAAATTCGAATCTCTTTAAAAAAAAAAAATTATATGTACACAAAAATAGCCGATATTCATTTTAATCATATTCTCTTGTATCTACATAATTTGTAAATAAAATCATCAAAATTACATGTATGCTATAATAAAATTTTTTGAATATTATTTATATGTAATTTTTTTCATAAAATTTGAATTATAAGGTAATATATATTTAAATTAAAGTATTTAAAAATTTTATAGTATGCACGTAAATGCTCTAATTATGTTTATTTTATATTATAAATAAATTTTATAAAATTTTAAATTTTTGTTCTCATATTTTACTTATATTTTAATATAATTATTAAATTATTTTATATAAATTTCACCGTAATAAAATTAACTATATTATAATTTTTAAACGATAATTTAATCATTTTATCAAACGAAACGAGCTCTACTCTGTTTTTTTGTTACATTTCTTAATTCAAAGCCACGTGGGGTTAGCCCAAGTGCTGGCGTGCGGGGGTTGTACTAATTGGGATCAAATACCAGGGATGGAACAGCGGAACAGCGGAACAGCAAGATCGCAGCCCATGCCCATGGCGCAGAGGTGGGCCCGGGCCGATCATATCCCGGGATGAACTCCTCCGCAGCCCGACGGAGACCCAACTTTTGTTCTCCTCTCGCTCGCCCTATTTTTTCTCCCTTCTCTCTCCCCTCTCTTTCTTCTCTCCTCCGGCGCGTTCTACGGCCGCCGGAGACCGGCGATCTCGATCGATTCGCTGCTACCCAGTTAGATCTACTCTCGAATCATCCCTGTCGTCTCTATCTCTAATCGTCGTCGTCGCCGGTCACAACGACATGGATGACTTGGGCATCCTCGCCCGTGACTTTGGCATCCGTCCGCAGGGAAAGTCTGCTCCCATGTCTGCTTCAAAATCCACCGCCCCTTCTGGACCCGGTCGACCAGCCGCTGCTGAGCCGACCTGGAACAAGCCCAGATCCGGCTCCAGCTGGACGTCTACGCCTGCAGGCGAACCGCTCTTCAGCGGCAGCGCTGGCGGGGGGGGGATCTCCGGCGATCGTGTCCCCCCCTCCTACGACGACGTCTTCGGTGGACAGCCCCGCAAGTCCTCCACCCCGCCATCGTTCGATTCCCTCTTCGAGGGGTATAAAGATCCGGCTCCGAAGTCTTCGTCTCTACCAGTCTATGATAAGCCCGTATATGACGACGATATATTTGATGGCGTTCCCGGGATGAAGAGCTCCTCTTCGGTCCAGTACGAAGACGTCTTCGCATCTATGGCTTCTGCCGCGGAACGGGTTTCTTCTCCTCCGTATGATGATCTTCTCGGAAGCCTAGGGAAGGGAATGCCGGAAACCAAGGGCTTAGAGACGAAGGATAAAGATGCTTCAGCGTTCGAGGAGCTGATACCGGGCTTTGCCGGCAGCATTCCGGCACAGAAGAGGTAGTGTTCATCGAATATTACATTGCTGTTATTCTGAGATAAATGTTTCTCATTTTTTTGTTCTAAATGCTTGCCTTTACGTTTGGGTTCTTAATGGCATTTCCGCGAACATTCCTTTTTCTTAAATTATACTCGGTTTATGGTTAAACTTCTCATTCTGGTTCTGCTGTTGGTTGATATTGACTTCTTACGTTGCGATGCTTGCCTGATGTTGATTATGTGACAAAAGAAGGTTTGCCCAAAAAATTTTTGATTTCGGCATTTGTGAAATTGCTTATGCCTTTCGTTTCGGGCTCAATTGAGCAAGACACTAACAATCTATTATATATGGTGGAAAAGAAGAATATGATGGAACACATCCTTTGTATGTTGTTAAATAGCACAGACTTTGTCTAATGTTTAGCCCTAGTGGCTAGTGTCTTAACTTATTGCTGATAGTGTTAAATATGGATATGTTGTTGTCTTGTTGATAATAAAAATGGTATTTTTCAAGTTCAAATACAATTAAATTATTTCCGCACTTCGCAAAATCATTAGTCACATTTCTCACAATGTTCTAACCAATGCATGTATTGCACATTTTTTTAACAAATGATTGTCTCAAGAATTTCGTGAAAGGTTGATGTTGGCGGAGAAATTCTTTCGGGAGATTGGGTTCAGAGGAGGGATCTTGGCCTCAGAGAGACCTATTTTTGTGTTTGTGATTGTAAAAGAAGAAAGAAGACGTAACACAAACAATCAAACACAAATAAAGAATATATAGATGTACACGATTCATAAAGATCCTCCAATATCCATGAGCCAATCTGAGAGAAATTTTACCAGTGAAAGAAACAATCGTTGAAGGTGAGATACACAAGGTCCTTTAGGCCTCAGTGAGAATAATAAGGAGATGAGTGAAGAGGGAGAGGTCTTGGAAGATGTGCTTTGTGGAATCCCGAGTGACTCTCTTTAATGAGGAGAAAGTGTGGATTGTTAGTTCTACTAATGAATACTTCTTAGGAGATTACTAATCCCAGTACTACTCTAGTTCAAGTACACTAAACTGCGGAGTATTCCATCATTAGCCTCATGGTCTTACCTCAAGAAGCACATCTACCATTTGAGATCATATTATTTATTTATACAGCTCAAAAATTTTCTTCTCTTTCTAATGTAGTATGGTTTATTTTTGTATTTCTCTCACTAATTATTCGGTCTAGAAGCCATTTAGGAGCTACACTTTATTCCAACAATTCTCTTTTCTTGAAACATCACTGATCAATCATTACTTGCCCTCTTCAACCACAGTTCGTATCAGGTTTACCTGCTTCTACTTCGTTTGTTCTCGAATTATATCGTTTTGTGAGAGGTTAGCCTTGATACCATATTATGATATTTCATATCCCAGTTATAAAGGTATTGTCTGCTTTAGCTTTAAAAAACTATGTGACTTGAGTACTTCCTTGGGGGGTCACTCATTCAAGTACTAGTTGAGGTATTGTCCACTTTAGGTTTAGGGAACTGTGTGATTTGAGTACTTCCTTAGGAGTTACTCATTCCAGTACTAGTTGAGCTTAAATATGCTTAGTTGTAGAGTTTCTTATCATTAGCTTTATAGTTAAAGGCTTCTTATCATTTAAGATTATGTTATTTACCTATGCAGCTTCAAAACTCCTATCTCTTTTTGATGAGATACAATTCATTTTTGTACCTCTCTCATCACTTATCATTTGGATTAGAAGCTTGCCAAGAGACACTTTGTATTAGTGATTCCTTTTTTTTGGGACCACCCAATAATCACTCTTCGCTTTCTTTGGCTACGGGCTGTCATAGCTCATCTGTATGAGCTTTAAATTTGATTAAGTGAAAAGTACTGGTGGCATTTTTTGTGTGAGAACTTCATATTTCTTTTCACTGATTTTATGATTTTGAAAAGTTTAAATAGTCTTAATCTAGTGTGTAAATTTTGATTTACCTTCGATCTACTTTATATTTTAAATTTTGTAGCATTTTACTTATGGGAATTCAGTGTTTTGGTTATTACATAATTGACTTTGGTTTATTTCTTGTAATCTCCTATGAAATATTTTGAATTTGACTTGTCAATCTTAAAATGCATTCATCTTGCATCAATTTAGGAATGGTGATTTACATACATACCCTTATTTCTTCTTCAATAACATATTAAATCTCTTATTATTTTTTTTACAACTTAACTCCTCAAATTTTTTGAAAACAACATATTTAGGTCTTTTTCGAGATTATTTGAAAGTTTTTTTTGGCTAATTATGATTGTTTAGGTGCTTGTTTCCAATGACATGTATATACAAAACTTCTAAATTTGTTTGTGAATATATATGTACCACTAGTTTTCATTTTTAAAATTTTGAGAGGTTAAGTTGTAAAATAAAAGAATATGGTATTCAATGTATAATTGAAGAATTAAGGGGTATGCATCTAAATTCCCCTTTTGTTTCTTTGTTATGATTCACTATCATATATAAGTATTAAGATTTATTTTTGTTTTGCATCTGACATTGTCATAGTTGCATGCTCACTTCATCTAGCTTAGAGTATACGTAGCCAAGTTCCCCTTTATCTTCGAGTATGGATCTTGATTTGCAAAATGAATTGGCTAATATAATGGGTACGTTTGATGACTTAATTGCTTAGATTTGTAACTTGACGAATAGGGTTACTACACAAAGTAGAGATTGGATACAACTCTAGAGACCTGCCTATCGTCCTATTGCATGCCCTTCATAATCGGGACCCTTCGGACTTTGATGAGGGTAATCTTGCATAGTATAGAGGTACAGACTCCTGTCTTGATGGAAATTAGATCATAAGGTGTACTTAGAATGGTATGTTGGAATGAACACTATTTTATGTGGAATACCATTGATGATCAATGGAAGTTACGTTTTTTAAGATGAAGTTTACCACAATATAAATCATTTTATTTGGCAAAACAATAATATATTAATTATAGAATAACAACAAATCATTATATAGTAAAAAACATGAGCAATCAGCATAAGTACACAATAAAACCTATTTCTAGCATTCAACAAATAAATCATATAAAGTTGTTTCCCCTACCTCAGTTTGAGTTATTAAAATCTTGTTGCACAAAACAAATCAAATATCTTTTTTTCCTTTTTCTCTTTCACGTTGTTTTTCTTTGTTGACAGCAGAACTAACCTAATTATAATTCTCTTTCAAATTAATATAAACATATACATTTATTGCATATATATATATATATATATATATATATATATTAAAAATCGTTATCTTTCGTGCGCACGTTTCTTCTATTTTCCGCCGCAAGACGCTGAATACAAACCAACTGACTAATCGAACTCTGTCGATGAGCCACCAACTAAGTCAAATTGTTGTGTCTTCGCCGATGCTCACAAAGAATGGAGGAAGAAAAAATGATTGAAGTTTTATTATTATTTTCCTTACCTTCCCTCATTTTCTTCTTCTTCTTCTTCTTCGTCCTCCTCCTCCTCCTCCTGGTGCTGCTGCTCCTCCTCCTCACAGGTCACGACAGAGAGGGCAGCCAGCACTTGCAAAGGAAGAAAGCTCTCCATTCTTATCCATTTTAATGGCATAATTGCATTTTGGTCCCCTAATTTTCACGTTCTTACAAATAAGTTCAAAATTATTACTCTTAGGCACTAAAACTTAACTCATTTTTAATATATTTTAAATCTCATTTTGAGTTACATTATATTATTAAAATATTTATAACGTTATTTAACATATCAGTTTTTTTAAATATATTTAACACAACATTTAACTAAACATTATAATTAAAATTTGAAATTTAACACCTGAATATTACAATGAGTGATTCCTTGACCTCAAGTCCGTTGACGGCCCGATCACTGAGTTGCTCTTGCTGTTAAGCCTGCCGGTCTTGCTAGAAAATCGTGCAAACATCGCTACTTCCACTAATCAACCCCTATTGACAAGTGAAGATAAAAGAAAAGCCATTATAGCCAACCATTTAGCATGTTGTTATAGGTGCCAGGGACCTTACCATATGGTTTTTGAATATTTTTTTAAGATCTTAATGATTAACGAGATTGTGGATGACGCTTCTACACCTCAGGATGATTTAGTGCGTACCTACGATGCTTACCCTACTATGGTTGAAAAATATGAGGTTTATGAAGATGAAGAGGGATATGCTATCTTGAGGGTTATGAAGAGGAATATGAGTAGATTCTACATTTATTGAGGTTATAATATTATCTTGTCCTCGTACAATTTGACATTTATAAGGACAAAATATGGTGTGAAGTACTATTCATGGCAATTGTTACTATGTTCTTATAGGGTGACACTGGCTATATGATTTTAATGCCACCTTGTTTGCTCGTATAAATAAGTACTTTTTTACATATCAAGATAAAAAGATGGTGGTTGGTTTATCCCCATTGTGAACTACTCATAAAAAGATTGCGACTCCTAAGCAATTTGAAAAGAACTAGAGTTTGCACTTACTTGGAGTATGAGAATTAGAGAGGGAGGTCAATGATGGTAGTTGTGTTTGGGCTGATGTTCATGAGGTTAAGAAAGTCCACCTACTGAATAGCCTCCTAAGGTGACTTCTCTTCTTAGTGAGTATTTTGATGCCCTTCTTGATGATAGTTGATCTCTTTTCCTTTATGCATAATATTCAACAAGCAATTGCTATGGTTTCAAGGTCTACTTTGTGAAGTTTACCTCATTATTGTATAAACCTTACTAAGCATGCTGAATTAAGAAGGTAAGTAGATCGTCTGCTTAAAAGAGATTCGTAAGGGAAAGTTTGAGTCATTATGCTGTTCATGCCTTTCTAACTCTTAACATGAATAACACTTGGTGGATGCACATGGATAGCTGCACCATCAATGATATTACTGTGAAGTACTATTTCTTATATTTAGTCTAGATAACATGCTAGACATGATGTTAGGTGCTACTATTTTCAGAGATCAATCTTAAAAGTTTTTACCATCATATCAAAATTAGACCCATAGATAAATGAAAAATGAACTTTATGACCTTTTGGGTTCTTTAACTCTCCTATTGCTTTTATGCAACTGTTGACTCATGTATTACAACCCTTTATTGGCATATTCATTGTTGTATGCTTTGACAAAACTAGGGGTGAACATTTAAACTATCTTCATCAAATCTATTAGGTCGTTAGGACGAAAAGCTTATACAAAAACATAAAGGTATTCATTATAGATCGAGTAATCTTTTTAGGTTTTGTAGTCTCTCCTGAGGGTATTTTTGCTGATCTCAAGATGGTGAAAGTCATATCTAAATGACCAATACTTAAGACTTATTTATTTGGCCAGGTTAAAATTAATCTAGTTTAATTTAAACAGTCATATCATATCACACATAAAAATTTAATATTAAAAATTAACTATATTTCAAATCATATACATAATTCAAAATAAAAAATTAATTTTATTTCACATCCTACTCATATACCAAAATAATAATTTATTATATCACATCCTTCACATATTCTAATATAATAACTAACTTTATTTCACATCATTCACTACTTTCAATAAAAAATATCTTTATTCAAATTTAATTTTAACCTTGTTAAAATTAAATTTTGCAAACAAACAGGCCTTTAGTATTATTTCTATAATACATAGCTTTTATGGATTACCTACCTTAGTTCTTGTCACTAATAGAAAGGAGCATTTGAGTGAACAAAGGTTGCTGATAGAGTCTTTAATGAAACCAAAACTCGTATTTCTGAACCTTTTATCTTAAGACTTCGAGACTTTTCTAAATTTTATAAAGTATTTTGTAATGCTTTGGGCGTGGGAATTGGTGGGGTGCTGTGCTCGGAAGTTGGGTTGTATAATAGTTTTGTCAATAGGCTTATAGGCATGAGTCCATTTGAAGTTGTACATGGTTGCAAGGTCTAGGACTAATATAAATAATTAGCCCGTGGAGTAGGCTTATTTAAAAATTTGAAGAAAATTATATTGAATGCATATGTTCTGAATTTAGCACAAGATCTTGGGATTAGTGTTTTTTTGGATAAATTAAATTTGTTTTTGATGCTAGAACTAAATTAAATGCTTTTTTTTTATGAAAGGATAAAATGAGAAATGAGTATATCCGCAAGAAAGTTGATGTTGTGCTAATTGAGGATAAACTTAGAGAAAGTCGGCTTAGATGGATTGGACATATAAATTGTAGGCCGATTAAAGCTTCAATTAGAAAAATTGAGTTATTGTATTTTACACACATGCAAAGAGGAAGAGGGAGACCAAAGAAGACATGACAAGAAATTATAAAGAGTGATCTTACTCACTTAGACTTTGTTAATTGATAGATAAAGATTTGTTAATTGATAGATAAGGATTTGTTAATTGATAGATAAGGATTTGTTAATTGATAGATCGCATCAATTGATCCAAACATACTAGAGAGATTCCACAATGGAGTTTATTGTTATTTAATGAGATCGAGTTCCTACCATCACTAGAGGATTGATGCAGACACCTTTGGGCCTTGGGGATTTTTATGGTCGAGTTTACTAGAGGCGCTAGAGCCGATTTTCGCACTCCCTATTTTTTTATTGAGCCATATTCATTTTGATCCTTTTGATTGTGTTAGCGCTATTAGATCAA
The DNA here is from genome assembly GCA_019297695.1 of Apostasia ramifera. NCBI lineage: Eukaryota > Viridiplantae > Streptophyta > Magnoliopsida > Asparagales > Orchidaceae > Apostasia > Apostasia ramifera. The sequence goes on from JAEMOT010000157.1 coordinate 14,152, forward strand.
TTTAAGTTGAGTTAGTTTAGCAATAATTAGTCAGACCTATTTGATTAAGAAAATTAGTTTGTGTTATTATCTACTAGCTACATTAAGTCAATTTGCTTCAATTTAGGTATCTTATTATTTTAAAATTAGTTTTTGTTTAGTCTCATGTTGCCAATTTAGAGTTGTAGTGTTGATATGTTTCTATTTATAGTACTGAAGTATGTATATATTTCTTTGTTGTATGAATAAAATAAAACTTGCCATTTTGGTTCATTAAATTGGATCGATTTTAAATTTTGGAAAAGGGCTAGGGTGTAAAATTCTTTAAATCTCTAATTTTATTTTCTCTTTCTTTGTTCTACCAAACTCTAGCCGTCGACATTTTGCATCAGCAGTCACATTAAAGTGCCATTCTGTCATTTTCCCTCTAGGGTTTTATGATTTTTGTTTGCATTACTTTTGATAGTGCTAAACATAGATGTGTAATTATATGGAAAGTTCTCAATTTTATTTTCATTATTGTTATGCATAACTTTTAAAACGCATGATACGCATACATAATATTGGCAAAATATGTGTCAAATTTAATTAATTTATTTATTTTATTAATTGTATATTAGCTTGTCGTTGAGCTTGCATATTGTATGGATGCTACTTGGTACAATCATCCAGAACATATCAGTACATGTTATGGACATATTTTATGCAAACAATTGCCTTCATTGTTATATAAGTTCCAGTTTATTGTGATTAGACCTGGGCACACGCTCAGGGGCCCTCCCAACCCGACTTGCGAAACTTAGGGCTTGAGCAGTAATCATAATTTTTTAGAGCTCTTTTGACCTGACTTGGCCTTCCTTGATCAAATTTAGGGTTAGGCCTTGACGGGACATTGGGGGCCTAGCCCGACTTCATTTTTTTTTTCTTTTTTCTTTGATGAAGCCGATCGCCTGGCCTTCTCCTTTGGGAGAGAGCCCATGGATGCCGAAGCTCCCATGGCCGAGTTCGCCACAGCCGGCGCTTCAACTCCCTCACCATGGCTGCCGCCTCCACCACCACCTCGGCTCCATCCATGCCGCGAGGTTCGTCCGTCGGTTGGCAACTGCCGACGAGCCACCGGTAGACGTCAGTAGGGAGGTGGCCGCCACCTACGTTGCTTCAACTCCCTCGCCATGGCCGATGTAGCCTTTCTTTTTGTCATTTGGGTCGACCTTAGGCCCAGCTAAGTCGGGATTGGTCATAAAATTTTGACTTGAACATATATATGTATATATATAGGGTGCATTTTGGCCTGGCCCTATGTTGACTCAGCCCGATTTGATTTGGCCTGAGCCCGGTCAATGCCTAGTTCTAATTGTCATACATCCTGTGTTTATTGGTTTTATTTCCATGCTTGCTTACTACACTAATATGTCTTTGAGGACCATTAAGCAATTGAGATGAATTTTAAGTTCTTTTGCAGTGAATATTCAACATTTCGCGTGTAAAGGATGTCTTTGTGTTCCATTTAAAGAGTGCCATACATTCTGTACATTTATCTGAGATATTGTTAACTGAAAGAAGTTAGTGACCAGTCTTTGCGAATATCAGCTTTTGATATTATAATTTGTTTCCTATAGGCACAGTGTTGAGGAAAATCATCATGAATCAGCTAAACCGGTCACCACCATGACAGAAGATCCATTTGTAGTTTTGGAAAAGTCATCTTCAATGCATCAAACATCTAGATCTTATGATGATCCCTTGGAACACATGGGAAAGTCTATGAGCTCTAGAAGCACAAGAAATTTTTCTGTTTCTACAGGTGTAGGCATTTTTGATGATTTTGATGGGCTTGTTAAATCCGTTCCCTCATTTACTCCTGACATAAATGATATTACAAAAGAGAAGAGCTCTCGAAAAGCTGACCAGAGCACTAGCTCTGCATGCAGTTTTGGTGAAATGGAGCCACCTCCAAGATCTTCAATGGACACATTTGACAATGCTGCATTTAGCATACCAGCTACTAAAACTTCTGATTCTCAAAAGTCTCTTGATAGTCAGAATTCTCAAAACTCAGGGCCAACTCCTAATGCATTTGAACAGAATTTTCCATCAGATCAATCACCAAAGTCTCATCAACATGCAGAAGCCGTTGATGTGTGGCTCACAATTTCAGAAATTCCTCTTTTTACAAAGCCCACTACCGCTCCACCACCCTCGAGGCCGCCACCTTCTATCATAGGCAAAAAATCACCTTTTAGGAGGTTTGATGAGCCTGCTTTGCCAGTTTTGAGTGGCAGGAGAAAGGATACTGATTCTTTACTGCAATCGAATCAAAGCAATTCTTATTCTATGGATGCAGTAATGAGATCAAGCACGTCCATTGATGAACTAGAAGATTTTGCCATGGCTAAGCCTCAGAGATATCCTAGTGAACGAGCTGATGTTTTTTCCACTGAGGAGGATATTGATGCAAATTTGAGGGATGCTATGGGCAGAGCTGAGGCAAAGTTTAGGCATGCTAAAGAGGTGAGGGAAAGAGAACGAGATGCAAAAACTGCTAGAAATAGGGACTATGTTTCTCATGAAAGAGTTGAAAGAGCAGTGCCAGATTCTCATGAATCAGAACATAGAGAAAAACAAGAACAATTAGATCTTGAGCGGATACGAAGGGAAAGGGAGGAAAAAGAGGAGCAAAAGAGACTTGAAAAAGAAAGAGAACAACAAGAGCGAGAAAGGGCCAGACAAGCTGTGGAGAGGGCGACAAGAGAAGCACGTGAAAGAGCTGCTGCAGAAGCTCGACAGAAGGCTGAAAGGGCTGCTGCTGAGAAAGCTCGCCAACAATCAGATCGACTTGCTTTTCAGAGGGCGGCTGCTGAGGCACGAGAAAGAGCTGCAAATGAGGCAAGGGAAAGAGCTGAAAAGGCAAAGGTTACTGCTGAAAGGGAAAAAGCTGCTGCAGCTGAAAAGGAAAAAGTTGCTGCTACCGCAAAGGAAAAAGCTGCAGCTGAGGCTCGAGAAAGGGCTGCTGCAGAGAGAGCTACTGCCGAAGCACGTCAAAGAGCAGCTGAAAGAGCTGCAGTTGAGAGAGCAGCTGCTGAAGCTCGGGATAGAGCAGCTGCTGAAGCTAGAGAGAAGGCAGCTGCTGCAGCAAGAGAAAAGCAAAACAAAGCTGATGATGACCTTGAGTCTTTCTTTGGCATGGGGTCTCGTGCCAGCAGCGCACCTAAGCAAAGGGCAGCAACCTCGGTAATAATTTTGTGCTATGCAGTCTGCTTTTGTACCTGATTTTATGTGCCTATCTGTTGCTCATTAGGTCGGTGTTTCAGGAGAATATTTTTGACACTCGATTCCCAAGCAGTGGATCTTCAGAAACAAGGAGTAGCTCTTCTGTGTCTAATATCAATATGAAGAAGGCATCTTCTGTAACAAATATTGCAGATGATTTATCTGCTATTTTTGGAGGTAATGTTCTCTGTTAGGCGGACTTTGCAATTCTTGCCTACTAGGCAGCTCCTGAATAATTCTCATTTATTTGGTCATGTTTTTTCTTTTGTAGGTCCCCAGTCTCCTGGAGAATTTCAAGAAGTTGAGGGAGAGACTGAAGAGAGAAGACGAGCCAGATTTGAGCGTCATCAAAGAACTCTTGAGAGAGCGGTATGAGTTTATTGTACCGCAGCCTTTTAATGTGCTATTCCATGTAATAGAGTTTTTGCTTGTGTATATATTGCTTGCAACCAAGTATGTAACTTGTGATGTTAAGTTGGTGGTTCTTATTTTGTTGTTCAGGCAAAAGCTCTGGCAGAGAAAAATGAGCGTGATATGCAAATGCAGAATGAGCAGGCAGAAAGACATGTAAGCATCTCTATCATTTGAATATGAAATTTGAATTCCCACACATTAGAATATTTATATTTAGTTCCAGAAACCCGGCCTATAATTTTGATAGCATTGGACCTAGCTAACTTCTGAAAGCTTGTCCTGTCATTACAGTTCTTATTTATTTATTTATTTTTTTGAAACATCTTATTTTACCTTTTTTGTGTTCTATGCTGACTCCAGAGAATCGCTGAAACCGTGGATATTGAAATAAAGCGGTGGGCTGCTGGTAAGGAGGGCAACTTGCGTGCTTTGCTATCAACACTGCACTATGTAAGATAATTTCTGGCCTATGATATTGTCAGTGGTTTTGGATTTTCGTGACAACTTTTTGTGCCTCTTTTTTTGTGCAATATGTAAGTTAATTTCTGATCTAGGGATGTAGGTGAGCCCCTTGAGCTTGTCTTGTAATTTTTCTTAGGACCCAGTTTATTTTATGAATCAAGCTATACAATTATAGTAGGACCATGCCAAAAAATGAGCTTGAGCTTGAGCTTGACCAACATGAACTTGTTGGTTCAATCAACTAAACCAACGAAATGTATGGGCCAAATTATGATATATACACATTTTTACATGTTCTGTTATGTTGAAAAATACAATGTGTTGAAAATTATAATTAGAAAAAACAATTCCCTAACTTTCCCATTTCCCATCTGTCAAATCATTACTTCCTCACATCCATTTTGTTTCACCGTTTCCTCCTTGTCCACACCTTCGTCCTTAGTCTACTCTATCTCACCTCACCACAATCTTTATTTAATTATCTTTTCTCTTCTACATGTTCATAGGCAGGTTGGCCTTAACAAAATGGCTTTCCTGATCAAATCTGTTGATCTTGATTCTCTTGAATTGCCTGCAAGGTCGAGCCTGGCAAGGCTAAGTGATGTGAAAATATAAACTTTGAATTATTAGCATATAGATGTATAGTTGGATAACTTGGATATATATTAGTCTGCTTCTTAAGGATTGGGTAAACTTCAGCTAATCTTTGCCCTCTCAGCTACTGTTCTCAGCTGCACACATTTCTCTCCACCTTCTCCTCACTGTTCTACTTTCTGCTCTTTAAATTCCATGGGACATTTGGACTGAAATGCTCACTGTTTGTCTCACCCACAATGCCTTACGCACAGTTCCTTGTTTGACTTCTAACATTTTGCCACACCTCTTTTGTCTTTCTTCTTGATTGTCTTTGCAACTCTCCTCCCTCTTCTGTAATTTTCTTCTTCAGTGAACTGGTTCTATTTTGGCTAGCTTATCAAGTTGCTTGTTAATATCAGCTTGAGCAAAAATTAGAGGTGCCGAGCTTTGCTTTTTTTCAACCCCAAAATCTGTCTGCCTTGAGCTTGACTCCCTGAATGATGCTATTTATACGAAAATGTCAATTGCATTTGAAACAGGTCCAGTAGGAACTGCATACCTGTTGAATGCTTTATATGTTGAGCATAAAGTAGGTATTCACTTGAAGTGCATTAATTATCCTTTCACCTTTCTTGCCCTATCTAATTCATCTATGTATATACAGCTAAGCTAGAAGTACACAACAATGTTTGATCCATAAATGCTCTCTAATTGTTAAGCAGCTGTTGCAAAAACCTTGTATACCGTTGAGTTGGAGATTTCATGCTTGAAGATGATGTGGAGCAACACCAGTATGCTCACCCAAATTGTTTATCGCCATCCTAATATCTGGCGTGAATTACTCAATTTCTAATTTTCAAAACAGTTCAATTTTGGGCTCGGGCATTTTTAGTGATTGTAAATAAGTGCGATAGTGGTTCTTTATAACGGCTAGGCTAGCTATTGAAGGTCTGTCAGGATTAAACCCTGTATGATACCCAATCCTTATTACTCGTTTCTCACATTTTCAACGGAAACATTATTTCCTTGGGATTATTGCGTATCCTTTTAAAAGCATTTTTTATGTGCAGTGCGATTATCCTTTTGCAGAAATTATACATCCTAGTTACATGTACAACTTCCATATAGGTACTTTGGGAAAAAAGTGGGTGGGATCCTGTGTCTTTGGCCGATTTGATGACCGGTGCTTCTGTTAAAAAGGTTTACAGAAAAGCAACCTTGTGCATTCATCCTGATAAGGTGCAGCAGAAGGGTGCAACTTTACAGCAGAAGTATATTGCTGAGAAGGTGTTTGATCTTCTCAAGGTACGTGCTTTGCTTTATCAACAATATATTGCGGCTTTGTTTAAAATTGAGGGTTTTAATAGTTTTTATGAGCTTTTCAAAGGTATACGTGGATTTATTGTAGCAATATTTGTTACTGCTGGCTGGGTACATAGTGACATTTTATTTTCTTTAACATAAAAATTCTTGGTTTACTATCTTCATTGTGAGTCCCTGTTGCAAGTGTAATTATTCTATGGCTGTTTTATTTGGTCAATGCCATCATTGTTTCCCTGCGATTATTCACATGAAGTTCATGACCGTTTTAAACTCTCTCTGGGTTACTTGATTTATGTGAAGGTGGTCAGGGCTGCATTTCTGTTTTGTAGAGAAATCACAGTGCGTGATGGTATTATTAAATTATATATTGAAGGTGATATAATTAGAACTATTTTGAGACTGCATTACTTGTTTAAATGGTGTCTATACTTTTTCCTTTTCTGGCTTTGATAATCCTTTTAAGGATAAATTGCCCTCCGGATTGCTTTATTCTGTACATATAAAGGGATGGGCTTCTCTCTTCCTAAAATGAGATTATCAATTCTTCTTGTGTTTGATTTTCATGCTAATGACCTCTAAGGCATTGTTTGGTTGGAGTATGTTTTAGGGAGATTAAGATTTTTTGAGATAGAGAGAAAGAAAATTATTTTAATGTTTTGATGTGAAATAAAGTTATTTTATTATTGAGGATTGTGATAGATGTGAAATAAAGTTGATTTTTTTATTAAATTTTATGTAAGATGTGAAATAAAGTAAAGCTTTAAGGTTGAGAATTGTGTAATATGTGAAATAAAATTGATTTTTAATATTTAAAGTGTATGATATGAAATAAATATAAAATTGGTTGGAAGTGTTTTTGGAGAGGTTTGGAGATTTTTTAGTCCCGAATCAAATGAGGCCTAAATGTATGGCCTGGAGCTGTGTAATCTTTGCAAAATGATTAAAAGTAGTAGGGACATATAATTTCATGCATTTCTACGATTGTTTGATTGATTGAGTGCATTTAAAGTATTTAGACTGGGTGAATTTCTAAGATTTGGTGCATTCAAAACTGTGTCCTCATATTAAATAATAATCTGGTCTTCTTCTAATTAAAAATGCATCTTCATGGATAATGCTTCCAGACAGAAATATATTATGAGCCTAGAGGAACCCATACCATTTCTTTTGAGCCATTCTTCTTCTGTATGATCTTATGCATTATTGTTTATTGTTCATGTTGCATTTCATAGCTCAATTGCTTTTACCTGCAAAGCCAACAGTAATGCACTGATCCTTCCTGTCACATGTAGCATTCTCAAAGCATGCTGTTTGCTATGCTGCAAATTATTTTCTTGCTCGAACACTAATTGCAAAATTCCTCTCTGAATATCATCACCTTTCAAGTTTTTGTGTCCGATAACAGGGAAGACTTTTCCGTCATATTGAATCAATCATATGAAATGCTTATTTTGACCGCCATTCTTGTGTTTTCTTCTAACTGGAGCCTTGAAACTTGAAAGTTCGTTCATTCATTTTGGCATGTGCTGAATAGTTAATCAAGTTATTATTACTGCTGCTTCTTAAGCATGTCAGGCGGACGCCGCTGATCTTTCTTTCCTGTAAACTATGTCAAAGAGCTAAGGACGTTACTACATATCGCAATAAATCAATCAGTAGTGAGATAGGGCTCTAATCCTCTAGATTATCTAGTGGATTATGGGTTCAATCCATTGGATAATTTATTGATTAAACCACTAACCCACTGTTGGTTAATTTATTAGTCACTTTATTGGGTTACAATTCAAGTTTTAGAGGACCCTTCACTGACTAACTTAATTCAGATCCTTTGTCAAATAGGTTTTCAAATGCTACTTGAATATAAATAAGTCTTCGTGAATATGACTATAATATTAACTAATTAGCAATACTTTTTTAACTATAATAATATGCAAGAATTAATAGTAGTTTCAATAACTAGAACGTCCACAAAAATTATTTTATACTCATTTTTGGATTTAACCTGAATTGTATTTTTTCTCCTTTTTTATTCATGGGACAAAACTGTCTTGCCTGTAACAGGAAGCCTGGAACAAGTTCAACTCGGAGGAGCTCTTCTAGTCAGCCAGTATTCAGTAAGAAAAGCATTATTTTCTCTATCTGCGCGAGCTGTCGGAGAGGTGTGCATCCTGTAGTCTTTTAGCATTAATTTTCTTTTTTGCATATTAAAATTATCATTTTTTCAAATTTTTTTTTTTTGTGTTTGAAATGAAATGATGCTTCTAAACTACATGCTGCTCTCAATGAAAGAAAAGAAAAATACAAGACCTGTTTGTTGATGCCTGCCTTGTATATTTGTCAGGCCTGTAGCCTGATGCTTATTGTAGAATTAGTATGAACGAGGGATTTCAACATACTTTTCTTTTCTATGCTTTGCTCTATTCTACTCCCACTTCTGGGATTATTAATGATGATTCTTCTACTTCGTTTTCCATGCCTCTATTCTTCTATGACGCACGAATTTAGTATGTTGGACAGTTTGCACTAAGGGGCGTTTGGTTTATTGTTATCTAGATGTCTATATTATCTCTAAATTATTATGTATTTGGTTCAATGTCATTACATTAAAAATGGTAATAAAAAATCAATACAATCTCATATCTTTTCATAACAATCAGGGTGACATCTCTATGTTATTTTAGAATGACAAACTTGTAATTTTTTTTACACTGTTATCTAAATATGTCATCAAACTAAATACTCGATTTCTTTAAATAATATAATATAACATCACATTACCATTGAATCAAATATCTCCTTAAACTCATCTTCTCTCTTTAAAGTTATTCAAAATATTGTGGTAATCAAATCGGTTCTTGAAGACAAGTCTTCAACTCCTTGTTAATCAGGTGATCTGCTAGTAACTGATCTGACAACCCATTTAATTAAGTTGAATTCATAGTTAGTTTTGAGAAAATGTAAAACCCATTTTATTGTGTTCCCATTCATTGTAACACACCACCAAGGCCATTTCATACACAATAAAAAAACATGTAAAACCTACTGTGCAGGAAAGAAGATACTGAACTCTCTATTTCTGTAAAATTCAATGCTCCATTTTTTTCTCTATTTTTAGCCCCCCACTCAATCATAGTGAATTCTTCGAGTCGTCAAGCATGCCACCATTCTTTAGTTGTTTCTGGATTCTCACATCAATAGATTCATGCATGAGATGAGAGAAGCTTCTAGCCAAGGTTTTAAAATTCGACTTCAGTTTCAGTTTTAGGCACAAGATGAAAGTATCAGTTTCGGTGGTTTCGATTTTTGTGGTAGTTTCAATCGAGTTTTGGTAGTTTCGATTGAAGCTTATTGAAATTGTTGAAACCATCGAGTTTCGGTTGAAACCAAAGCATGACTATCTACAATTAGTTCTAAATTCCATACCAACGATGTAGCAGGCTTCAATTATAAATCCTTCAAATTTGGCATCTTACATTCAGGCAAAAGCATCAATAACACTTGGAAAATTATTGGGTTTGTTCGGGCGCCCAATTTCCTCCTGTCGTGTGCACTGTAGGCTCCGCTCTGTGCATGTGTCGTGAGTTGTTGTTGGGCACCGGAAGCCAAAGAAAGTTGCATGTTCTCGTGCATCCAACTCTTTCCTGCCATCTGCACTGCAGGCTCCCCACGCGTGCATAGCAGGCTATGCGTAGGTGCTCGAATGGTCGCTCAGACTTGATAATTGTTGTGCTATTGTACCAAATGTTATAATAGCAATCCCCGCTCCGCCAATATTTAATTTTTTGTGCAGCAAGCTGGCGCAAATTAGGTCCTCGAAAGGGAGTTTAAGTCTCTGTCAATCATCCCAATAATAACTTTTTGAGCCTTTCTTGAAATTTAATTTTGAGAGATGACCCAAGCGGAAGCAATAAATGTCTTAATGGTATTCTATTCCCAAAAAAAAAAAAAAAAAAAAACTCCCTCGATGGTAAATATTCGTCTATAGATAGTTTTTATCAAAGTTATTCCTCCTTATTAAGTCTAAATAATTCAGCTACCCAATATAGGTTGTAAATGAGTCAGGTTGATCTAAAGTCATTTTTTCAAGTCAATTAAATAGCTAACAATATTAAAATAAAAATTAATTATTTAATTGAAATTGGATCATTTTAAGTCGGGTCTATCGGATCCAAATTCTTTAGAATTGGTCCTATTAATTATAGTCAAAGCTAGCAAATTTCTCTTTAATATTCCAACCTGCCCTTGTTTGGTTCATGTCTAATTTATGCATGGCCATTATTTTCATTTTTTAATAAAAAAATATAATTTTTTTTTGAAATATATATATATATATATAATAAAGAATAAAATTAGTTAATCGAATATTAAATAATTTATTTTATTTTTTTAAAAAAAATAATTTTACCCAAATAGTTTTGCCTCTATCATCGTCTGTGATCTATTTCTTAACTGTGATCTTATTTGTTTGAAATCTGAAAGTGCAGCTTAAACAAAATTTTCAAGAGAAAATGAGGCTCCAAAGGAAAATCCGTTTGTTCAAAACAAACTTTTTATGAAATTTAAACTTAGGATATGAAATTCTGCTCAAGGTTACGTCACCTAAATTTTCTAAAATTGTACATTTCATTAAAATAATTTTTGATTACATATAAATACATCATAAAATTAGCATAAAAAGATAAAATTATTTAAAAATACTGTAATAAAATTAAAAAATATATTAATTTAAATAAAATTAAGTAAAAATCATAATATTATAAAAAAAAATGAATTCTTGAAACATTAAAGTGACATACGTAATTGTAATTCTATTTTGCACAAAAAT
>JAEMOT010000157.1:32352-110735 GCA_019297695.1 Apostasia ramifera
AAAAACCTTACCTATATTAGAATTTAAAATTGAGTTAAATATAGCCGCAAGATTACCTAATTGATATCCTAACTATAACTAAAACATACCTATGTACAAATAACAAAAAAATTATATTTGTATTAAAAAAAAAGGAGATCAAGCCAAGTCGGTCCAATCAGACCATGGCTTATAGCTCAGCCCAATAAACTTGAGCCGAATTCGATTCAAGCTAAATATCAGTTCAAACGCTAAATGACTACTCGTCTTCGAGCCAAAACTCTCACCACTATCTGCGAGGCTTCTTCATAGGAACTAACTCTATCAGCTACCTTTGCTTTGATTACAACTACAATTTTTTTGACACAATAGCAAGTGTGGAGCAACACAAGTTTGATAAAAAAAAAAGACATGATCAGAATCAATAATAAAGCTGAGAATCAAGAGAGCACACTGTGATATATTTGCTCTAAAGTTTTTTGAGATCTTTGAAGGAGATTATTGCCAGGGTTTACTGTATCCACTTAGAGCATCAAAATAGACGTCAAAAGAAGAATAACCAGCAGCACTCTTTTGTCAAAGAAGCACACCAAAACTAAACAAAAAACTTACTGCCAATGGAATTCTTAATGGTGAAGGCCTCCATCCACGCCTTCTTTTTCCTCCTTGGCCTTCCGAGCAGCTGCTCTGATTTGGCGCTGCTCTTCTTTGTATATTCTGTTTCTCCTTTGAAACTGCAAGCAAAGAACTGGCCAGATGAGCATATTTGGATTTTCATGCAGTAAGAATACTTTCTCACAGATTGCATAGAAAATCAGAATGCTGTGATTAGCATAAAATAGTAGAACAGAAAATGAATGGGTAAAGATTAAGAAAATGTAACAGCATTTCAGACACGAAATAGCGGACCGTAAAATATGGAACAGAGAATTACAGAATGGATAAAGAGAAATCGTCGCGTGCCAAGAACTATAACACCTTCCAGCTAATACAACCTTTATCCCATTAGGTGAAAGTCAACTGCATAAATCCTTTAGCCTTTGTTTGATTGGAGACAAAAAAATCTCCCAAACTCTTGTAAAAAATTTTCCATCAATATTTTATATTTATTTCATATTATACATAAATATAAATTTTAAAAATCAACTTTATTTCATATTCTACGCAAATCATAACCTTAAAAATTAACTTTACTTCACATCCCGCATATACTCTAATAAAAAAAATTAATTTTATTTCATATCTAACACAATCTTAAATAATAAAATACCTTTATTTTACATCATAATATTAAAATATATTTTTCTTTTTTTATCCCGCATACGTTTTGAAGCTTCCTTGCCCTTTCCTATCACCAGCCGTATTAAATAGGAAGCTTCTCCCTACCTTCCTCCCCATTAAATAGGAAGTTTCCATCTGCCTTCCTCCCACCTCCCCAACCACTAGCCGCCCTATTAAATTCACTTTTTCCTATAAATAATTCCCAGAGCCCTCAGACGGAACCCACAACTTCTAGTTCATTTATCCTTAGTCCATCTTGGTGCGACTTTCCCTCTTCTTCTCCAACGACAAAACTCTACCAGAATAGGTAAGTATTCTGGTTTCACAAGTTTAAATTATATTCGATAATTTTTCTTATTGACTTAATTTGCTTAGTTTAACCGATCATTAACCTGTTTAACCCATATCAACCCATTTAACCAATGTCAACCCGCTTAACCCATATCAAACCCGAAAAACTCATGTTGACCTGTTAAACCCGAGTAAACTCGATTGACATGAGTTGACCAGTTTGACCCGAGTTGACTAGGTTTGACCCGTTTGACCCAGTTTGATCCGTTTGCCCCGAATTGATCTGGCTTGACCCGAGTTGACCTAATTTGACCCGTTTGACTTGTATTGACCTGTTTTGATCCACTTGACCTATCTGACCTGTTTTGATCCACTTGACTAAATCTATGTACTCTGAGTCAATATATTAAAGGGTAAATTGCAAGTAGGTCCCCGTTTGATTATATGTGCAAATAAGTCCAAATTGCTCAAATTGGTCCATTAGTTTTAGGTAATGTGCAACTAGGTCCAAAATTCAGATTTAACAATAAAAAAAAGTATGAAATGACATTTTTACCCTTAACATTTTCTATTTCTTCTCTTCTCTCTCTCTCTCTCTCTCTCAGGGGCAGCCGGATCTCGGCCAGCTTGTTCTTCCCCTTGCCGGCGCCTCCAATGGCATTGGCATCGGAATACAGAGTCGCTGCTGCCTTGCTCTGGAGTCCGAGCGTCGACGTCTCCTTTCCAAAACGCCGTCGTCGATTGCCAAGGGCAGCGGAGCCTCAAAGCGACGGCTCCTCCTGCCACTATCCGAAAGCTCTTCTATGCCGCAGGCGATGCTGTAAATTGCCAACACTCCGAGGAAGTGCTTTGTGACGTTGGTGACCTTGGCAGAGCAAAACCACGCCACCTGCGAGGGTGATGCCCTAGCCGGAGCAGCGTCGATATCACCAACTTCACCCCTCCGCCACCATCGTCCCCCCTCTGCATCCGTCGGCCTGCCCAATCCCTTGACCCGACGGACGCCCAAAAATACGCCAACACCACTGCCTTCATGCGCTCCCTTCCCGCCGACCATCCCTGAAACTTCATCCAACAGTCAAACGTCCACTGCGCCTATTGCGCCGGCAATCACCTGCACAACAGCCAGAACATCACCCTTGAGGTGCAAATAATGATCTTTTTTATGATCGTGATCAAATCCAACGAGTTAATTAATTATAATTTGATTGTTAATTAGTTTTCATTGTTCTTCGATCGCCAGATTCACTTCTCCTGGTTGTTCTTCCCATGGCACCGAGCTTATCTCTACGTCCATGAGCGCATTCTCAGCAAGCTCGTCGGTGAGCCCTCCATGGCCATACCGTTCTGGAACTGGGACCACACCGACGGCATGAGCGTTCCGGCGATCTATAGGGTCCCATCGTCCCCACTCTACAGCCCCACCCGCAACCTCACCGCCCTAAACTTCACCAACCTTGGAGGCTACTATGCCGACAGCTTCAACACCACCCCAGAGCAAGGCAGCGATGACTCTGTATTCCGCCGCCGATGCTGTTGGAGGCACCGGCAAGGGGAAGAACAAGTTGGCCGAGATCCGGTTGCCGAGAGAGAGAGAGAGAGAGAGAGAGAGAGAGAGAGAGAGAGAGAGAGAGAGAGAGAAAGGAGAGAGAAAATCTTAAGAGTAAAAATATCATTTCATACTTTTTTTTACTGTTAAATCTAAATTTTGAACCTAGTTCCACATTACCTAAAACTCTAATATAAAGATGATATCAATTATATCCTACATCCTCTGCATGGCTTGATGCTGATATTCTGTTGAGCTTTATGCCGAGATATTATACTGGATTATGTTGGACCCATGTATCTTGAGATATATGATAATATGATGTGCTGGGATCCTAGTAGTTGACGAACGACCTTTTGGACGCATGGAGTCGTGTGGAGGACATACCTGCATTCTATTATTTTGTTGTCACATCGATAATCTATTAAAGCTGTTGTCACACTAGTGATGTATCTGCTACTTCTGCTATCCACTGGTGACGTATATCTGTTGATTTGATCATTCATCAATATAAAATCTATACATATTAATATATAAATACAAAATATGATACATGACAATATTATAAGGTGACAAGATATTATAAGATATTTTGATATCCTGATCTATTGGGAAATTGAGCTATAAAATCACACCTGGCCTATTATAAGATGAAGGTCATTTACTCTATCTGTGTAACTGACTGTTATCTTTCAGATAAATAATCTGCCGCTAGAAGAAGACTGCAAAATCTCAAAAAATGATATTTCCCTACATTCCGTATGGCCCTACTGATATTTATCATTTATCTCCCAGTTTGATTACTTTATCTTTCTATACTTTAGTCTAAGATTACCCTGGGTGACTTGCCTAGTGTTTGAAGTTATGTAATTCTGTCTTGAGATTAATAAAAATATCTTTTTCTTATAATCTGTTCTGTAATTCTGACTATAAATCACCCCTTATCTTATGGACAATTGATCCATAAAAATGAGTGTGACAAAATTAATCTCTGATATTGTAACATTAGTTTGTGAATATTCTGCTAAATAAAATTTGCTGATATCTAAAGTCTGTCATCATTCATCTGTCCCGCATCACATAAGGAGTGATTGTATGTGTAACTATGACAGACAATCTCCTGAGGCATATAAATATAACTAACAAGAATACCCAAGTGAAACTCCACTGTGCATCATCTCAAAATACAGAAACACAAGGTAAGCACGTGTTTTTCAAGAGCTAGATCATGCTACTAGCTCAAAGGTCCAAGTAAAAAGGGAGACTCAACTGCTAGTACCACATATTTGGATAAAATAAATAAACAAAATGATATTTTATATCTTCTAGTATTAATTAAAGTTACCATAAAAGGTATAAACTTGGAATTATAGCTCATGGGAATTTCAGATATAATTTCTGCAGATTGATCTCAATAATTGATTAAATAAGCATCTTACAATTTCAACTAAACATAATAGATTAGTGATACATTATGGTATTGCTATCACTAAACCTGGAATAAACTATTTATGCAGCATTTTATTGGTTTCTTTAACCAAAAGAAACAAAGGGATATTGAAACTATCTAGGAAACTACTCAATCACGCAATTTCTTAGAAGCTAAAGCGGACAATATCTATGGTGGGTTGGGCTATTACATATGATATCAGAGCCACTCCATGTGACCACCTGAGCGATGGTGGGAAAAACCTCGGATAGGATACTGAGTCCCATAAGGGAGGTGCATGTGATATCTCATTAGAGATGTACCCTTAGGCAAATCCTATATTGGCAAAAGCAAGGGAGAGATATGCTGGGTATATATGAAAATACGCCAACATACCCTTGTAGGCATTTTAAGGCAAAATCGTGAGGTTAATAACACCTCAATAGACGTCAATAAGTCATAACAAGAGCCTAGATGACCTAACCAAATCTAAAAAATGGAAACTAGTCCAAAATTGAATTGTATTGATCCAACATGAACAATGAGTTGTATTTCAAAACACTAATGATACCTTATTGTATCTGATAAATACTCTCTTGGAATCGTGGTAACAGTTTTACTATAGTTTTGATCTTCTTATTGATTCAGGTTCACAGATTCAAATTCAAGACAGATCGCAGATTTTTTGCAGAAACTTGATCATGGTTTAAAACCCAATGACATTTCTTCTAGGTCTACTGAAAGGCTCAAACCATCTCTTCAATTTACATTAAGCAAATGCTTTCTTTGGAGTGCATAAATGGCAAATTACCACTTTTAAACCAACGAAAAAGCATAAAATTGGTCCAAGAACCATGCTAAAGGGGAAGCTTGTTTGGAAGTATATGCAAAGGCATCAATATAATACATTGGTAAGGAGATTATTGCATAGTATTCCATTCATTCTAAAACTTGCATCACAAATATAGCGTAGACAAAATAGGTGAAACAAATAGAGTAAAACCCTTGCCTATGAAACTTTCGTGAAACTCCAGAAGTTGGCATTGCGTAAATACCCATTGTTGCTAATCCCATTCTAGGAAGCCAACTTTTGCTCTAAAAATAATGCTGATTACTGAAACTTAAAACTCAAAATAAGTATGGACACTTTTCTCAATTTGATTTATTAAACCTTCAATGAAGAAACCGTGTTCCATTAGTAATTCATTTTCAACATAGCCAAACTTAGCATTAATAAACACAGATGGTAAGACCATGTCAGCAAGAAAATCTAGATCAACCTAACCATTATGTTACTAAGTAACAAGAAAAATGCTTCACTGGTGGGGACACCACGATCGACTATCAATTCATTCCTGGCAAAGTTTACCGTCGACGGCCGAGATCTAGCCACACTGCTTCGATCTGGATCGATTGACTATTAGGATAGATTTGGAAAGATGGTTGCTGCGGATCGCTGACTTGGTGAATTGAAAATCTCTCATTCTGATTGACTGGAGGTTTCATTTTGGGATGATTTTATTCTCACATTTTTTTTGTATTAGTTGTTTCTATTTCTGTGATTGTTATTTTAGGCATGTTATCTAATATTTCCTCGTTTGTGTAGGAATTTATTACATTATGTATTTTTTTTTATTCAGTCAGTTTGTATGGAGGTCTACATAAACGCATCCCTTTTATTCTTATTTTTTTCTAACGCTGAATAAACTTGATTTGTGTTTCCCTTGGGATTATTTGAACTTGGATAGATTCGATATCCCGGATAGGAAAGGGCTTGGGCCTTGGGTGAGAATCCCTAAACTCCACCCGCTCCAGCTCCTCCCCTCTGGGTTCAATTCCATTCATTTTACATCCCTCAGCATTCATCTCACCTTATCCTCGCTCACCCCGCCTGCTAGTCATGTTTCTGCGTCCAGCTCGCTGACTCTGATCTGACATGGACGCGTCGTCGTGCCTCGACATTGCCGACGCGATCGTGCTTGTTACGCCGACGCGCACACTTCGGCTCCGCTCAACGCGCTCGCGGAGCGCTGCTTTCCTCTGTGCGCTTGGCCCCTCAGCGGTTCGCCTGCTTCATCGCTCCAGCGCTTGCCAGCAGCATCGCGCCCACAAGCGCTTGCCCGCCGCGTTGCGCTTGCACCGAGCTTGCCTGCCGCATCGCGCCCATACGAGCCTGCGCATCGTCCGCGACCCATCTGCGCGCGCCTGCGATCGCCCTCGCGCTTCTGCCGCCCGCACGGGCAAGCTTTGCTGCTGGCCCTAATTTTGAAAATTACATCTTGGTCCCTGGATTATCTGACTCGGTTAAATCGAACACTTTGGATCATTCTGCTCGCTTGTGACTTGCTTAAACTTACTCCACCTGTGCAACCGTTCATTATTGAGTGCAATTTAATTATTGTTGGTTAAATATTGTGAGTTCATCATATTCCTGTTATCCCGTTTCTGATTTGTTGAAAACCGAATTGTACCCTAATCAAAACATTCGATCTAATTTATTTAAAATTTTAAACGTAATTGGTTTTGCGGGTTTAGTTAACTTCTCAGTCATTTTAAAATCAATTTCTGATATTTTAGCATTAATTTATGGATATTCTGCTAGATATAATTTTTTGATTTCTAAATTACATCATTATTCATCTGTCCCGCATCATTCACCCTCTTAGTCAATGGGACAAATAACAATGCATCATACGACTTTGGATAGTCACGAATTTGAAGGATTAGACCCTCATTTGTGTGGTACCAGCGTCAGTTGAGTCTTAAATTTGAGGGTTAACTAAACTTTATTTTAAATGAACTCTATCGTTTTGTTTCTTTATATTGCTTTATTTCACTTTTAATACCCATACAAATTTAAAATTTACAAATAAAATCTTACATTTTGAGGTATTTTGATATTTAACTTTGACCCACATCTGAGGCATAGCCTTAGCTAAGGTTGCACCAAACAGAAACTTAGCCCATACCTGGTTTCTTACTACTTTTATTGCATTACATAAAATGGAAAATACTGGTTGTTCTATCTGGATCTGCATCGGCACATTTGGCGCGTATACTTGGAGGTCTACGTGGCATGAGCACCAGGGAAATTTAGCGGTAGACGCAGGGTGAAAGGCTGTCGCAGGGTGAAAGGCTGTCGCAGGGCGAAAGGCCGTTGACGAACAACCCTTGACGAAGTACCCATGACGACACGACACGACACGGTGACACGACGATGTTCCACAATATAGAACACGGACACGGCATGACACGCCAAATACAATAATAAAGTTAATTTATACTTAAAATATATATATATATAGCATAATACAAATTTAAATTTTTAAATATAAACAACTTGTAAGTAGCACTCAAGTCTCATAAAATCAAGATGAGAACTTGAGAACAAACGTGGTCGGCATTAAAAAGATTTGAGATATAAATTTTGGGTTCACTTTGAATAAAAGAAAATACAATTTTGCTTATTAGGACAATCACAGTGAGCACGACAATAAGAGAAAGTAAGAGCTCTCGGTGTTGAAGATGAAAAAAGGATAAATGTGAAGCTAGTGTTCTAAATTTTTTGCGATTGATTCATTTTCGTAAGGCTTAGGGCAACAAAGGAGGAAGAAATTTGATTTAACTTGGTTAACTTAGAATTTTGACTTATATTAGGTAAAATTTTAACAATAATAACAGATATATTTTTAATTTTATTAAATAAAAGTTTAACAATAATAAAAAAATAAGAGATATATCCATAAATTTTATTAAAAATATATAATATTAATAAATAAATTTAATATTAATATTAAATATATTCAATTCCATCTTATGTATGCTAGAAGTGTCCTGTATCTCTGAAGTATCCTGGAAGTGTCTCAAAAGTATTCTAGAAGTGTCTCAAAAGTATCTTAGAAGTGTCTTAGAAGTGTCCTAAAGTATCCCAAAGTGTCCTCGCGTGTCCAAGAAGTGTCCTTTAATTTTTTTTAATATTATTTTATTAGGAAACGCCACGTGGCGTGTCCGACACGATGTCCTTGCGTGTCCTCGCGTGTCCGTGTGTCCGACACGGACACAACATGATTCTTGAAGTGTCTATGCTTCATAGGCTGTAACAGTAGTACCAGCTGCAATACATGGGGGCAGCGCCCACGCACGCGACGCGTAGGGCGTCGCGGTGCCCCCCATGTTATACATTTTTTTAAAAAAAATTTACCGAACCGGACCGATTCAACGGAACCGGTCCGGTTCCGAACTGGTCAACCAGTTCCAGCGGCGCGGAATCGATCCGGTCTGGTTCTAGACCCCGGAATCGGTCCGGTTTAACTGGTTCTTACTGAACCAAATCGATTCCGGAAAGAACCGGTCCAATAAGCAGCTTGAGTGGACGACATGCCGAAGACGCTCATTGACGTCAGGATCCGAACCGAAAAACGCATCCATCAGGAGGATGCAAAAGCCCTCAAGGCAAGCTCCAAAGAAGGGCAACACCTCTAAGTTGAAGTAGAGTACCACCAGGAGAAATTTTCAAGACCGAAAATTCCCCCCTCATGGGAAGTGCAAGTTTGATGGTGATTCTACTCCGCTTCGACACCAGTGTACATCATTAAGGAGATATTCTCAATCCTTAAGGATAAAAGGTTCATCCAGAACCGTGATGAACGACAACCACCCCAACTAGGCGAGGACTCGACGAAGTATTGTAAGTTCCATCAGCATTACGGCCACCTCCTGCATGAGTGTCGCTCCTTTCGGGCACTCGTTAATGAATACATAGAGAAAGGCTTCCTCACCAGCTACAAGAAAGTCGAAGAGCTACCGTCGAAGATGGCACGGGTACTGTTCCCCAGGATGAACCCTCAGCGACCTCCCCATCGGTCCCGGCATCATCAAAGGCTAGCGGAAAGAAAGCCGTGTTGTCGATCTTCGGCTTTGATTACACCTGCCCGACTCCGAGGCGCCCACAGGTATGCGTCGTCAAAGCCCACTCGATTTTGCCTGATGTTACCTTCAATACAGGTGACCTCCTTGAAGGAGGCGGTAATCGCGACATTGCTGAAATCGAGGGATGTGACGTCCACCGGACTCTGGTCGACACCGAGAGCTCAATCGACATCCTCTACTCACGCGCCTTCAACGAAATGTGTGTCGGCCACTCCCTTCCTCCTTTCATGACCATATCTAGCTTCTCCGGGGACGTCTACCGACCTGTAAGATACGCCACACTGCGCGTCGCCCTCGAAGATGGCTTCAGGAGGGAGACAAAGCAAATTAACTTCATCCTCATCGACGCGCCCTCTGGGTACAATGCAATTCTCGGGCGTTCCACACACTGTTCGGTGTCGCCACCATCAGAGGCGACAGAGCTGGAGCCAAAAAATGTTTTGAAGTCAATGCTCGCCTATATATAGATCACTTGGACCCCAAGGATCACACCCTGCCTCCTGTTGACTTGAATGATCATGTAACCGTTGCTGACAGAAAATCTATATTAATCTCTAAAGACTTTCCTAAAAATAAAAAGCCTGCTCTAGCAGCACTACTTTCTGAGAACTTCGATGTCTTTGCTTGGGGACATAAGGACATGCGAGGGATAGACATAAGCGTAGCCGAACACCAGTTGAGCCTTAAGACTTATGCAACTCCTATCGGGCAGCAAAAAAAGGAACTTTGGAGTGAAAAGCAGCGAGCAATCAAAGAAGAGGTCGAAAAACTACTCGTCGTCGGCTTCATCAGGGAGATCGCATACGCCTCATGGCTGGCCAACATCATCGTCGCAAGGAAAAGCTCGGGAAAATAATGGATGTGTGTAGACTTCACTAACCTAAATAAGGCCTACCCCAAAGACTTCTATCCCTTACAGAAAATAGCAGACTCGTCGACTCTTCGGCGGGGTATTCGGTGATGCGGCATACGACAAATTCCTGAGCAACATGGTGTCAGTCAGGGGGATCGAGGCGAATCCCAAAAAGATATAGGCTATCTTGGAGATGGACCCTCCCCGAACAACCAAGGACATACAAAAATTGAACGGGAGGGTAACCGCCCTCAACAGATTCATATCTAGGTCCGGTGAGCAGTGCCTCCCTTTCTTCAAGGTTCTTCAAGGAGAATGTCCGGCCTGGAACAATGACTGCTAACAGACTTTTGAGTCACTGAAAAAGTATCTGCTCTCGCCACCACTGTTCTCCACCCCACCCAGGAGAGGACCTCCTCCTCTACGTCAGCACCACTAACAACTCAATGCCGGCGGTCCTCGTACGCAAAGAAGCAGGTCAACAACACCCTACTACGTCAGCCACATTCTGCACGGTGCCGAATTGAAGTATCCCCTCTCAAAAAGCTCTCTTTTGCACTGATAGCTATCGCCCGCAGATTGCACCACTACTTCCCACTCTATCAAAGTGGTAACCGACCAGCCTCTTCGCAGAGTGCTCCACTCCCTCGAAGTCTCCGGGAGGTTGTAAAAGTGGGCCGTGGAACTCTCGGAGTTCGATGTGGAATTCCTTTCGAGATCGGCTTCAAGTTGCCGATTTCGTCGCCGAACTTACCACCACAGAACAACCAGAGCCTCTGGAGAACCAACTGCCATGGACCCTCCATGTCGACGGAGCCTTTGGAGAACACACACAAGAGATCAAGATCGTCCTCACCAGCTCCTGGGGGATACGGCTCGAAACATCAGGGAAGATACGGTTCCTATCACGAACAACCTGGCTGAGTACAAGGCCCTCATCGCCGGACTCAAGTTTGCTAGAGGTCTTGGAGTGCAATACCTCCGTATTTACGACGACTCCAAATTGATGATAAACCAATTGATGGGGACTTACCAGACGAAAGATGGGTTACTCAAAAGGCACCTGCAGTTGGCCAAAAGCCTCCTACAGTATTTCACCCAGGCTCTTCCATTTCACATCCCCCGCGAAACGAACTCTCTCGCGGATGAGCTGGCCAAGGAGGAAAAGGGAGATGCCAAAGACATCTTGGCCCTAGCTTATGACGATCATGCAGTCTTCGATGTCAACTCCAACTCCAGAAGCTAGATGGAAGGAATCCAGCGATTCCTTCAGACAGGGGAGCTCCCGAACGACAAGTGCGAGGCTCGAAAGCTTCACCCTCCAGGTACGTCCTAGTATAAGGGCAATTATTTAGGCGCTGCTACTTATGGCCCTTGGCGAAGTGCATCTGCGGGAAGACTCGAAGACAGTGCTTGAACAAATCCATTCCGGCAAATGTGGGACCCACACCACCAGACGAAACCTCGGGCTGCAGGTCCTGAACTATAGATACTATTGGCTGAGCGTCCACAAAAATGCCAAAGAGTTCAGCCGAAAGTGCCCCCAGTGTTAAATCTACTCAAACATCCCAAGGCAACGCACGACACAACTGCAGCCCAAAGCAAGCTCCTGGCCCATTTCGTTGTAGAGTCTCGACTTCTTGGGGCCTTTTCCAAAATCTAACAAAACATGCGCCACGTGTTGTTGGCAACAGATTATTTCTCCAAATGGGTAGAAGCCAAGGCAATAGCGCAACCGGCCGATGTAGGTGTCAATAATTTCATCTGAACACAACTTATATGCCAATTCAAGATCCCGCTCTCCCTGATCTGCGTCAACGGGACGACCTTCGCAAGTCGCGCCGTTCGAGACCTTTGCTCCGAAAATGACATCAATCTAAATTTCGCATCAGTTCGTCACCCCTAGTCGAACGAGCAAGTCAAAGCGACAAACAAGAACTTCCTCAACGCGCTAAAGAAACGACTTGAAAAAGCCGAGTCGTCTTAGGCCATTGAACTACCAGCAGTGATTTGGGGACTCAATTGCACGCCAATGACATCCACGAGTCAAATGCCGTACTCCCTCATTTTGGCGGGGAAGCACTCATCCCGATTGAACTAGTGATATACTCCCCCTGTGTCGAACACGCCAGCAGCTTCTAACCCCAAGCTCTCTTTGAATGGCAACAACAGAACGATGATATCAGGAGACTCGAGCTGGACCTTCTCGAAGAAAACAGGTAATTAGCCGCGCTCCAGCAAGCCGAACACAAGCGGCGGATCACGAAATATTACAGCAAGCATGTCAAGGAAGCTTGATTCCAATTGGGAAGTCTCGTTCATCGTCCGCAACGTACTGGACTCGAACACTTACAAGTTAGCGTGACAATATGACACCCTCCTTCCAAGGACATGGAGCGGGAATGATCTTAGAAAATTCTATTCATAAAAATATTTGTAACCCATTTGCAATACCATAATTACAATACAAAATGTTGTCTTAAACAGATTCTAACTTAGTGCCCATGCGACTAGCAGTCAAGGGCACACGACTTCTTGAAGTCTCAAACCACTTAAATTCCAACTTAATGCCTACGACTGGCAGTAAAGTGCACATCTTTTCTCGAAGTCACAGGCCACTTAAATTCTAACTTAGCGCCTAGGTGACTAGCAGTCAAGGGCACACCCCTTTCCGAAATCCCAGGTCACTTAAATTCTAACTTAGCGCCTAGACGACTGGCAGTCAAGGGCACACCCCTTCTCAAAGTCCCAGATCACTTAAATTCTAACTTAGTCTAGCGGAGACGGAACCACGCCAGTTCAAGCAATGCGCGATCTGTCAAAAGAAAACATTAGCGCTAAACCAAGATCGAAGAGAGGCTCAAAAACCTTATCTGTGTAAGCCCGCACATCATTTTCCAACTCCCACAAGCATTCCTCCGCGTCGTGGACGTGCTTTTGAATCTCGTTTACCGCCCGAAAGTAGGGGTTTTCGAAGCCAATCCCTTCTCGCACGAACCGCGCCTCGCTGACTCTTTGGGGAAGAACGAAGATCACCCTCCGGGCTCGACGAAAAAGAACCTCCTGTACCAGTATGCAAACCCAGTATCCCTCACTTTGAACACCTGGCAGTACTTGCCCTTTAGGACGAAGCACCCGTGCAGTAGGGGATTCACCTCCCATCGAAAGATCGCCCTGAAGATCTCTACATCCCAGGGGATCCTTCAACGTTGCAGCTCCTTGACGAGGTAATAGATCATTGTCACCGCATTTGGAGGGAGCTGCATAGAAATGATGCCGAAGTGGTTGAAAACCTTCATGAACTCTGGCTAAAATGGGAGGAACAGCCAGCCACGGAGGTGGTGGAGGCAGACCGCAATCTTCCCCTTCAGCGGGGAAGTGAACGTCGCATCCGTTGAAGGGAACTCTAGACTTATTTCTGGATCCCTTCCCCAGACCTACTTAACTTCCGCATCAAAAGTATGTAGAGGAAGGCAACACAGCTCCCCGGCGATGGTCCGAAAATCGCTCCACATTTCCTTCGCTCGGCTCCGTGATTTCTTGGCCATCTCGATCTAAAAGAAATGACAGAAATGGGGGCCACTATGGCCGCAGGGTCTTTTATAGCCTCTAGCCCGACGATTCCTCTTCCCAAGATGAAATTTGACTGTCCAATCCTATCAACCTAGAAATCTAGGCCTACTAGGCACGCGCGTCTCCTTGATTACCTCAACGGTCACATCGCGAAATTCAAAAATTCAAATACCAACACTTTGAAAGGAAAACACTTCATTGCGTAAATTTTCTTTTATAAGCTTGTCATTCAAAAAAAAAAAGAAAAAAAAAGAGAAGTCAGAGAGAGAGAGGGACCCTAAGGGGGAGGAAGCCGAAATTATGATGCCGAGAGGAGACCCCGAACAACTCGAGCAAAGTCTGTTCGACAACGGTTCTCCTCCATTAGCTCTTCGACGCAAGCCTCCAAGGCGGCCTTCTCCTTTCTGAGCTGTTCGATCTGTACCGTCGTAGCCTCCAGATCGCTTTCCTGCCTGGCACACTTCGACTCAACAATTGCCCTCTCCGCTACCGTATACTCCAGCCTCCGAAGCAGCGCCAAGGCCTTGTCCACCTTCTGTTCGAGCACCACCACTTGCTCCCCGCTCGCGGCGCGCTCTTCGATCTGGTAGAGACGGCGACAGCTATTGCGTGCAATGGCTTGCGTGGTGGAACCTCCAAAGACGGCCTCTGGCTGGATCAACACCGCAGAGACAGCCGAGCCGACCGTGGGGGTTGAAGGAGGTGGAACAGAAGCAGACGACCTGCGGTCTTGCAGTGGCGCTTTGGCGATCTCCACGGCAGGAGGTGGGACCTGGGGCAAGGCTAACCCAGCTTCCACGACAGGCGGCGCTTTGTCGTCCGCCAACGTAATGGTGTTCTCCATCGGGGATTTTGTGCGGACGCTCTCGCTCCGCCCCCCAGAAAAAGGCCTTGGAGTAGCAAGAGCAGTACCCCGCGAACTCCCAGCCTTAGTGGCAAGCCTCCCCAAACTGGAGAGGTTGATGTGAGACCTCGTCGGGTCCTCTTTTCAAACTGAAAGCCTCCGAGAGGCTGCTTGCCCCCCCGGGAGGAACGCCTGGCAAGAGGGACCTCGTCCTCCACGTCCTCAGACATGTTATCATATAAAGACATTGCTATGTCCTTTCCCTTTCATAGTCAAAAATGGTCCCAGGCGCTAGCCTGCAGGCAATTTATAGAGATTTAATGAGGAAAAGAGGCCCGAATCTTGTTGGATCCTCCCTTATTCTCTCCTCCTAAACCAAAGGGCTAACTATAGCCTAACTCTCTGTAAAAGACATTGCAATCTAGTAAAATTCTTGAAAGTCGCCGACAGATTGGCATCGTGGTTTTCCGCTTAGTCGATTTTCACATAAAAAATCTCTTTTTTGACCTTTGATAGATTTTCAGTGTCAACACTGGTGAATAATGCACGAAAAAGAGGACAATACAGAAAATTCATAACAGATTAGCTGCTGTGGAATAGTCTTAATCTTTATTAGTAAAAGCCAACCTATTTGTTAACAAATCAAGTCCTCTAAAACTATGATCAACTTGATGTTTTTGGTTGAAGAGTTAGTCCAAAGACCAAACAATTCTTGCAAAACTTCTTTGGATGGGAGTACTTCTTAGCACTTTCATCATAACTAAAATGTCTCTCAATTATGTACTAAAGCACGTAAAGAGAAATGTCATCTGCCCCAATCAGGACTTGGTTTTTTTGAAATTTGAATCAGGACTTTGATGAAGCAGCACAATTCAAGACAGTTTTCTCTTTAGTTAAACTCTTCGAACAAAAACTACTTAAAACCAACGTGCTGCCTTCAATTATGTAGCTTCCATTTAATAGTTGAAGACACTATGGGCTTATTTGGTTGAAGGCTTGTTTTTTAATATGAGAGAGAATATATTATCCTCCCCACCAACATCATGAACAAACACCACCATGAACTAGTAACTCACAAAAAATCTTGTACTCAAACATATTGTGAATATTTTTATTGCATTTCCTTTTCATATCATAGCTCAGCATGACATAAAAAGAGCGACCGATTTTTGGCACACTATGTTGTATTAGGCAAATTTTGTTGTGATAGAGGTATGCCACTCCTAATGGATTTTTGCAATATCCCCAATGGAGAAGTTGGTTGACTTTGTGTTGCTAGTACTTTAATAAGCGTATGCTAAGGCTATGCCAATTAAAAAAAATGCAACTCACTCTATAACCGATATCATCTGTATTTCTCCTGTTCACAAGCAAAACCCAGCATCCACCACATACATGGAAAAATAATTCTTGAGCTGATGGCATCTCCATATGTGCAAATTCAAGGAACCCGAAGACAAATCAGTTAATTCAACTCAATTAGAAGATCAAAAGAAAGGAAAATCCCTACAAAGAAAATAGTTCTATTCAACGCAAAATACACCCTTTAACCTTGAAAAAAGAGATGGAAATCCCTGAGAACAAGATCACACAAAGGCCCTGTACGAGTTCTGCAAGGTACTTTTTCGACTTAAGGCACTTGTAAATCGCCAAGCAATAAAAAATCAGCTATATCCAATTGGACGACCGGATGAGATTTCGAGATCTAGGGTTTCGATAAGAAGGCACTAACCTCTTTGAAATGGTGGAGACACTCGAGGTAATCCTCACGGAGGAGAGCGCAGTCCTTGGGTTCGCGGCAGCGGGACATGCACTCGCTGAAGTCCACCCAGAAGTCGTAGCAGCGCCCCTTGTTCCCTGTTATGCCCCAGCCCGACGCCATTGCCGGCCGCTTCCCCCTCTCACTCCTCGAACTCTCAGCCTTTTCTTGGCTTGAAATTCGTTAGTCCTTAGCCCGACTCGTGTATGTGGAGTCGATCTCTATTTTTTAAATAAAATAATATATTTAATTATTTATTATAATATTTTATTATTTATATATAAAAATATATGCAAACTGTAATTAGTATGACTGTAGGTATTTTTTTAAATACGATTAACTTAATATAATTTAATCACAATTTTTTTATAATACAATTATTTTAATAAAATTATTTTATTAATTTACTGTTTGACACTCATCTTTCCGCAACTCTCTCATTCATCGAAAGCAATGCAAGTGAAGGCACGGTCACTGTCGATTATTTTCGGAGCTAATGTAGCTTCGCATAGCTAGTAACGGGACATTATATATTGGCAATTTGTGGCACTATATATTGGCATTCATGTAAGATGCCAGAGATCTTAGGGGTTGCTCTGAACGTGATGGTGTCTCGCCTTCTAATTACAATTTTGTAAGTCTCCAGTAATATAAAAATATTTTATTATTTTAAAATAAAAATTAGTTTAAAATAAATGAATATTGTCATAGAAAATGAATGAAATTAATTTAAAAAGATTCAATAGGAGTATTAATTTTGAGTTCGGGGACTAATCCGTACATAAGAAAAGAGTTCAGGGACTAATTAGAAATAATTTTGAGACTACGAAATTTTTTTAAAAAAATATGAATATGTGTGATATTAACTCTTAACTTCAGGACCTGAATGATATTTATCCTCGATAAAATACTGCCATGGTACACTGCAGGCCGCTATTCAAAACCCTAGATTCGCGAATTACGACATTTTGCTTCAGAGAAGGGAAAAGATGAGCCGGGGAGTGAGCGGCGCGGGGGCGAAGGGCGGGAAGAAGAAGGGCTCAACCTTTGTGATTGATTGCTCGAAGCCGGTGGAGGACAAGATCATGGATATCGCATCCCTGGAAAAGTTCCTGCTTGAGCGAATCAAGGTTTCCTCTCTCGGAGGCAAGGCTGGAAACCTCGGAAACGTCGTCAATGTCACGCGTGACAAGAACAAGATTACTGTCATCGCTGAAGGCTCGTTCTCGAAGCGGTAAAATCGGGCTTCCTCAAGAGATTTGCATTTGAGGATATGTCTTTGGTTATTGGATGGGATAGTGGCGTTTTGCAATTGCATTCATAGATCAAAATTTTATGCTGCAGTTTTGAGTTAGATGGCAATAGATTGACTTAAATGAATTTTTTTTTTTTTTCATAAAATAGAACCTGAGAGAAGAAAAGCTACCTGCTTTGATTTGTTCTGAGTTTTCTCATTTAGACCTTACACAAGGAGTATTGTTAGTTATTTATATTTTTTTGATGCATCACTTCTCATGGTCTTTGGTCCGGACTTCTTGTATTTTGCCAAAACTGACTTCATGAGCAACTTCATTCATGGCAACCGTAACATGATCAATCAAATTGCTTTTGAAATCACAAGTTTGTTGTGAACTATCAAATACCTGAACAGTATTTTACTTGAGATATTCTATTCTGCCTTATGTTTTTACTTATGCATCTACATGTAGCCTTAGGATTTGGCTTAGGCGGTGCACAAAATAGGCTAATTAGTTGAACATTTGGATTAAGGCATGGGAAGGAGAAGAATTCCAACGTTGATTTTGTGTAGCATTAGCTGATGAAGTTGTCTTCAGAAGTATTAGGTGTCACATTGACAGCCACTCCATGCCATCTCAAGTCGTATTGTCTTCTATTTGTAATGGTACATATTGTTATGAAATATGTTAGTCTCTTGTACATATTTTCTTCTTTTTGTCTCAGATAATGGTTCTAATATTAAGATTTATATTGGCACTTTTTGAGTTTTGCATCCTTGGACAGTATGATATATTTTATAAGTCTTTAGGATTACAAGTTTGAACTGTTTAATTACATTGCACTCATATTTTATGCATTTTGTTATCCAAATTGAAAAAGAACTCCCCAGTGCCAGGGGTCTTTATTTTCAAAATTGTTTCTTTCCAAATTTTATTTAATGGTGTGTTTATTGGATTTGTGACTAATTTATGCGCTGGATATATTCATCGAGAAGTAATATGTAGAAATAATTTTTCAAAATCTCTGTTGATGGCTTTCTGTTGTCAGATATTTGAAGTACCTGACAAAGAAGTACCTGAAGAAACACAACGTGCGAGATTGGCTGAGAGTGATTGCCTCCAACAAGGATCGTTCTGTTTATGAACTTCGGTACTTCAACATTGCTGAAAACGAAGGGGAAGAGGAAGATTAAATCCGGTTTACATATTCATATATTTCCTTTTTTTTATTTTGATAAAACATGGAGATTATTGCTCTTTCTTTTCAAAGCTTGTTGTAAACCTTAATTTTGTCTGTGTTTTAAGATAGATTTTGATTCAGAAAATTGGAGCTTTGACTTGTTGAGCATGTGTGGAATTTGGCATCTATGGTTTCATTGATCTGCTGCTCAAAATTAATTGTTGGATAACTCCCTTTGTAGTTTGGAAAACTTGTCGGCTTTGTTTTGTTCATTAATTATTTGAGAAGTGAAAAAGACTGTTTGTTTGCAATGGGATTATTGTTTCATTTTTGAAAATTGTTTGATTGGTCATGATATAAATTCTAGATCAACTCATTAAATAAAACTAGTTTTTTGCTGAGTCATGGGCCATAATTTGGACTGTTATTGGTAATTGAAAATTGGATTAATGAGCTTGAATCTGTAATAAATCCTTTGTTTTCAAGTATTTTAGGTGAAAAGGTGTGGAATTGTCTTTTCTGAAAGAACACTCTGAAGATTTGATTGTTATCTAATTGAATCAATTTTATAAGACATGAATTAGTTTGGAAGTTATTTCATAGAGCATTTATGCTTTTTGACATGGATCGTGGGTTTGTACGATTGTTTCTTGCAGTTATTTGTGTTAGTTTTTCTCGAAGCTTGAATCAAAGTGCTAGTTTTTATGTAGAATGGTAATGTTTCAGTTTACGTGGGTTTCTACATCAGATTACATCCTTTCTAATGGGAGTACATAAGAAATATGAGGAGGAGTTTATCCTTTCTTTTTGGTCCTTGATGCAAAGAACATAGTGCGGAGCATATAAGCGACTTGTTTTCCTTCAATCTGGGTATGAATGAAGGAGCAACACTGGAAAGAGTTCAGCAACAATCTTGAAAGCTTCAGGGCCACATGATGGGAAAAGCCAGTCTCCAAGTAATGGAGTCTCTGTAGAGATTCTATGGAGTCCCCATTAATGATGATCTTGAAAGCTTTGGCTGGTGAGCAACCTAATTGTTAAATTTATTGCCAAGCATTATGCCAGTGTTGGTTTGAGAAGGCCAAATGTAACTTTAAAGTTGACCTTAGTTGTAAAGGTTTTGCAAAGGATTGGATATGACGGATAATTTCAAGCTAGAAGAAGTTGTGTGAGTCACATGAACAATTTGGGAAGCTAGAAATGCTCTTTTCATATGAGTGCGGAAAGACTCTAGAAGTCGCTTTTTTATGCTTATTTTGTTATTGGAGAAGTTTAATGATGCCTGAAACCTGAATTTCGGGGGCCAAAGTAACGAGTTTAATTGGAAATCTTTGTTATTGGAGACCATTAAGTTGAATTTTGATATTACAATTGACATGAAGTTGGGATATATTGGAATGGGTCTGGTTGTTCGAGATACATCGGGCAAGATCCTAGCATTCTAAACCCTAGGACAAAGGACCTTTGTGAAGCAACATTGGCGGAATGCTTGGTAGCAGATTTAGCGATTACGCTCGCTAACTGGCTAAAGCTTCAAAGATCATCATTGAAAGCGCCTCTATAGAAGCTCTATAGAGGCTCCATTCGCAACTTTGGAGCATTGTAGAGTATTGGTAAACTCTTTTTGGTACTGCTTCTAAGTTGTGCATACGATCACTCACTATGCTATTTTGCATTAAGGATAAAAAAGAATAGATATATTTTCTCATTATTTTTTAAATTAATTTTTAATATTAAAATTTATATAAGTAGTGAAATAGATATTAAAAATTAGTTGGATATTATTACTTAATTAGCATGAAGATGCATGATCAGATCACTTAACCTTTGGTTCATCACTTCATCTGACTAATTATAATTTATAGTTTTTTTCAATGTCAACTATGATTTGAGTTGGCTTCACATTAATTTTTTCCAAGAAGAAATTCCTGCATCTTCACCTTGGCAGAAACTATTTTTAGTTCATACCCAAGTTGGATAAAATTATTTAAAAAAAAAATAAAATAGCTTATATAATTCTTAATATATCAACTAATTTTATTTAATATTCTCACAATTAACTAATTTTATTTCTCATTATATATATATATATATATCTCAAAAAATAATTATATTTTTTTATAAAAAAATTAAAAAAATGATGATACCCAATTTAGGCATGAACCAAATAGGGGTAAAGCTAGAAAGACTATTAGATTTGATCGGTTAAATATTCGGCCATCCAATAGTTACCAGCCATGTTAACAATGGGGCCCACCCACTACTGAGAGAGTAAAGGCCCAACATCAAAAGGTGGGGGATCCACAAGGAGAATCAGTAGGAGGAGGGGCAGGCCGCTGAGAGAGTATCATTTTTTTTTTTTTGAAATTTAACTGCAACCAGTACTTTGCTATTGTGTGTGAAAGCAAGATTCATTAGTGGAATACTTTGTGTTCACGTTGCTGGAGTTATTCTCAGGTGAATCTCATCCTATCTCAACTCTTGCTTCGAAGATTATAACCAGACAGCCGACTCAAAGGATCAACTAGGGAGAGACAGTAAAAGGGGTTAATCCCCGAGGAGGAAATCATCCCGATGTTAACTATAGTGTATTCTTACATTTTTCGGACAAAATTACAGTCATCCTCAAAGCAAGGACAATGCAGGGAAGGACAACCCTTATGCTGGAAGGCCCAATGCCCAAAAGAATAGCCATTCAACATTTTGATCAAAATAAGTTGGCCAGAGCATGAATAATCAAAGCATAAGGCTTCATCAGACTCGTATGGGACAAGAGTAGCCCACGGGTTGGGTTTAAGCATATGGAAAGAGAGGATCCAGAGGGGGATTCACAGGTGGTGGAGGAGGGACTGTCATTTGGTGATTGATGTTTGGGGGAATTGGGAGTAGGTGGGACTTGAGGTTGGGCTTTCCCTTTTAGCAAATTTTTTTTGTTTTGAACCAAGATCCAAGGGTGATTGTTGTCATCATGAAATTGTGTTGGAGAGGGGGGAACCTTGGGAGGCTCGTGGGGAGGGGGGAGTAGGTTGGACTCAAAGAGGGGGTAAGGTGGGCACAAGTGCGGTGAGGGTAGAGTCTAGGGCTTGGGCTTGGGCTTGGGCTAGGGGTGGGGGGGAGAGGTAGTGGTTGGAGGGGGAGGTGACGGGGAGGAGCCAAGGGAAGGTTCTAGAAGTACACATGGGTGGTGTATAATGTCATGAGCCAGAGGATGTGTTGGGCTTGGAGGTGGGATGGCTAGAAGTTGGGGTGAAGAAATACCAGTATTATGTTAAAACATAATCATATGTCCCTATTAGATCGACAAATATCTATTTTCAGCTAAAATACATCGATATAGCAAATGTTAGTTGTTAAATGAGAGAATTATATTAAAATATGTTGATATAGACAAGATCAAAGTTAAATTACTTGTATTCTCTTAAAATACCGTATAAAATGATGGAATACTCGTATAATTACTAGTATTCAATAAACATGACTTATATGCAATGAATCGTTCTATAAATGCTTATATTCAGTATGAATTTAACGTTAAAACAATAAATAGTTATAAAAAGATCTCTACTCAATTCAAATACATTGATATAGCATAAATCACTCTCTAAAATTGTCTAATAGGCTAAAATAGATCGATATACTATCAAAAAGATATGTAATTGCCAGTATTATATTAAAACTCAATCAAATGTCCCTAATAGATCGCCAAATATCTTTTTTCGGCTAAAATATATTGATATAATAAATATTAGTTGTTTAATCTGAGTATTATGTTAAAATGCATTGATATATAGTAAACAATGGTTGAATATTCCTATAATTCCTCGTATTCAGTTAAAATAATTTATTATACAATGAATCGTTCTCTAAAAACTTATATTTGGTTGAATTCAACATTAATACAAAGAATAGATGTAAAAATATCACTATACAATTCAAATATATTGATATGTCATAAGTCAGTCAGTAAAAGTGCCTAATATGTTATAATAGATCGATATTCTATCAAAAAGATGTGTAATTATTTGTATTATATTAAAACTCAATCATATGTCCCTAATAGATCATCAAATATCTGCTTTTAGCTAAAATACATCGATATAATAAATATTACTTGTTTAATCAAAATATTATATTAAAATGCCTTGATGTATAGAAAATCAAAGTAAAATTGCTTGTATTTTATTCAAATTCAATAAATAATAGTTGAATACCGATATAATTACTAGTATTCAGTTAAAATAACTTATTATACAATGAATCATTCTCTAAATGCTTCAATTCGGCATAGATTTAATATTAATGCAACGAATAGTAGTAAAAACGCTACAATATAATTGAAATATAATGATATAACAAAAATTGGACGCTAAAAGTGCCTAATAATTTGTAATACATCATTGTACTATAAAAAAGAGGTGTAATTACCAATATTTTATCAAACCTCAATCATATATCCCTAATAGATCGCCAAATATTTATTTTCAGTTAAAATACTTTGATAAAATAAATATAAACTGTTTAATCCTGATATTATGTTGAAATGCCTTGATATAGACAAGTTCAAAATCTAATTGCACTTATTCTTTTTAAATGCATTCAAAAATCACTTAATATTCATATAATTGCCAGTATTTTATCAAAATAACTTATTACGCAATAAATTACTCTCTAAATAATTGTTTATGGCTTGAATTCAATGTTAATGCAATGAATAACAATAAATATTTATTATATAATCAAAATATTATATTAAAGTCTCTTGATATATAGAAGATCAAAATAAAATTGCTTGTATTTTATTCAAATTCAATAAACAATAATTGAATACCGATATAATTACTAGTATTCAGTTAAAATAACTTATTATGCAATGAATCATTCTCTAAATGCTTGTATTCGGCATAAATTTAATATTAATGCAATGAATAGTAGTAAAAATGCTACAATGTAATTGAAATACAATGATAATCAAAACTCGGATGCTAAAGGTGTCTAATAATTTGTAATACATCATTGTACTATAAAAAAGAGGTATAATTGCTAATATTATATCAAACTTCAATCATATATCCCTAATAGATTGTCAAACATTTATTTTCAGCTAAAATACTTTGATAAAATAAATATAAATTATTTAATGCTAGTATTATATTGAAATACCTTGATATAGACAAGTTCAAAGTCTAATTGCACGTATTTTTTTTAATTGCGTTCAAAAATCACTTAATATTCATATAGTTGCGAGTATTTTATTAAAATAACTTATTATGCAATGAATTATTCTCTAAATAATTGTATATGGCTTGAATTCAATGTTAATGCAATGAATAATAATAAAAACTCCACAATTCAATTGAAATACATTTATAGATCATAAATCGATCTCTAAGTGCCAAATAAGTTGAAATACAATGATTACTATCAACAAAAGGTGTAATTGTCAGTATTATATTAAAACACTATCATATCTCTCTAATCGATTGCGAAATATCTATTTTCAGCTAAAATACATCTATATAGTAAATATTAGTTATTTAATAAGAGTATTATATCAAAATGCATTCATATAGACAAGAACAAGTTAAATTACATGTATTCTCTTCAAATACAATAAAAAATAATTGAATGCTCATATATGCATGTATTAAGTCAAAATGAATTATTATGCAATGAAGTAATTTCTAAACATTTGCATTCCGCTTGAATTCAATGTTAATGTAACGAATAGTTGTAAAAACATTACGGTTCTATTCAAATACATTGATACGTCATAAATCAATCTCTAAAAGTGCCTAATATGTTTAAATAGATAGATATACTATCAAAAAGATGTGTAATTGCCAGTATTATATTAAAACGCAATCAGACGTCCCAAATAGATTGCCAGATATCTAGTTTCAACTAAAATACATTAATATTGTAAGTATTAGTTGTTTAATCAGAGTATTTTACTAAAATGCGTTCATATAGGCAAGATCAAAGTCAAATTGCCTAAATTCTCTTCAAAAATAATAAAAAATAATTGAGTGCTCGTATAATTGCTAGTATTAAGTTAAAACGAACTATTATGCAATAAACGTTCTCTAAACGCTTGCATTCCACATGAATTTAATATTAATACGATGAATAGTTGTAAAAATGTTACTGTTCAATTCAAATACATCGATACATTATAAATCAGTCTCTAAACGCGCCTAATAGGTTAAAATTGATCGATATACGATCAACAAATGTCTAATTGCTGGTATTATATTAACACTCAATCATATGTCCCTAATAGATCGCCAAATATTGGTATTAAAACTCAATCATATTTAAACTCAATCATATGTGAAAATGCCTTGATATACATAGGATCAAAGTCACATTGCTTATATACTCTTCAAATTTAATCAAAACTGGTTCAATACATGCATAATTGCTAGTATCCAGTTAAAATAAATTATAATGCAATAAAGCATTCTCTAAATGCTTATATTCCGCTTGAATTTTGTGTTAATGTAATGAATAGTCATAAAAAGGTCTCTATTTAATTCAAATACAATGATACATTGTAAATCGCTCTCTAAAAATGCCAAATAGGTTAAAAAAGAACAATATACAATCAAAAAAATGTGTAATTTTCAGTATTATATTAAAACTAAATCAGATGTCCTTAATAGACGGTAAAATATCTATTTTCAGCTAAAATACATCGATATAGCAAATAGTTATTGTTTAATCTAAGCATTATGTTAAAATTCTCTGATATAGTCTAGATTAAAGTCAAATAACTTGTATTTTCTTCAAATACAATAACAAATAATTAAATACTTATATAATTGTTAGTATTCCCTTAAAATAACTTATTAAGCAATAAATTATTTTCTAAATTATTATATTTGACATGAATTCAATGTTAATGCGATACAAAGTTGTAAAAACATCATTATTCAATTCAAAATACTTTAATATGTCATAAATCAATCACTAAAAGTGCCTAAAAGTGTCATATACTTTTCAAAAAATATGAAATTGTTCGTTTTATATTAAAATACATCGATATAGTAAATATAAGTTATTTAATCAGAGTATTATGTTAAAATGCTTTGATATAAATAAGATCAAAGTTAAATTGCCTATATTCTTTTCAAATATATGCAAAGAACTAGTATTCCCTTAAAATAACTTATTATGCAATAAATTATTTTTTAAATTATTATATTTGACATGAATTCAATGTTAATGTGATACAAAATTATAAAAACATCATTATTCAATTCAAAATACTTTAATATGTCATAAATAAGTCACTAAAAGTGCCTAAAAGTGTCATATACTTTCCAAAAAATATGAAATTATTCATTTTATATTAAAATACATCGATATAGTAAATCTTAGTTATTTAATCAGAGTATTATGTTAAAATGCATTGATATAAATAAGATCAAAGTTAAATTGCCTATATTCTTTTCAAATATATGCAAAGAATCGTTTTCTAAATGCTTGCATTCCGCTTGAATTTAATATTAATACGATAAATAGTTGTAAAAATATCACTGTTTAATTCAAATACATCGATACATTATAAATCAGTTTCTAAATTCGCCTAATAGGTGAAAATAGATCGATATACTGTCAATAAATGTCTAATTACTGGTATTATATTAAAACTCAATCATATGTACTTAATAGATCACCAAATATCTGCTTTTGGCTAAAATACATCGATATAGTAAATATTAGTTGTTTAATCAGTGTATTATGTGAAAATACCTTGATATACACAGGATCAAAATCAAATTGGTTGTATACTCTTCAAATTCAATCAAAACTTGTTGAATATATGCATAATTGCTTGTATTAAGTTGAAATAACTTATAACATAATGAATTATTATCTAAATACTTGTATTGCGCTTTAATTAAGTGTTAATGCAATAAATAGTTTTAAAAAGGTCTCTATTCAATTCAAATATATTGATATGTCATAAATAACTCTATAAAAGTGCTAAATTTGTTAAAATAGATCGATATACTATCCAAAAACTGTATAATTACCGAAATTGTATTAAAACTCAATCAGATGTCCTTAATATATCGCCAAATATCTAATTTCGGCTAATATACATTGATATAGCAAATATTTATTATTTAATCTGAGTATTATGATAAATTTTATTGATATAGACAAGATTAAAGTCAAATTGCTTGTATTCTCTTTAAATCCAAAAAACAAATGATTGAATACTAGTATAATTGCTAGTATTCCATTGAAATAACATATTATGCAATGCACCAATCTTTAAATGCTAGTATTCATCTTGAATTCATTGTTAACACAATGAATAGTCGTAAAAAGGTCTCTATTCAATTCAAATGCATTGATATGTCATAGATCAATCATTAAAAGTGCCTAATAGTGTCATATACTATCGAAAAGATATGTAATTATTGTTATTATATTAAAACTCAATCAAATGTCCCTAATAGATCACCAAATATCTGCTTTACTTTAAAATACATCGATACAGAAAATATTAGCTATTTAATTTGTGTATTTTGTTAAAATATCTTGGTATACACAAGATCAAAGTTAATTTGCTTGTATTCTTTTCAAATTCAATCAAAAAAGGTTGAATACTTACATAATTACTAGTATTAAGTTTAAATAACTTATTATGCAATAAATTATTCTCTAAATATATGTATTCGGCATAAATTAAATATTAATGCAATGAATATTAGTAAAAATGCCAAAACTTAGTTGCAATACATAATTATGTCATAAATCAGACTCCAAAAGTGCTTAATAAGTTGAACTTCATCGTTATACTCTCAAAAAGAGGTGTAATTGTTGGCAGTATATTAAAACACAATCATACGTCCCTAATAGTTAACTAAATATTTGTTTTCAGCTAAAATACTTCGATAAAGCAAATATAAGTTATTAATCCTAGTGTTATGTTAAAATGCCTTGATATAAACAAGTTCAAAGTCTAATTGCACGTATTGTTTTTAAATACATTCACAAATCATTGAATATTCTTATAATTGCGAGTATTTTGTCAAAATAACTTATTATATAATGAATTCTCTAAATGCTTCTATACGGCTTGAATTCAAAGTAAATGCAATGAAAAGCAGTAAAAATGTCACAATTTAATTGAAATACATTGACCTGTCATAAATCAGTCTCTAAAAGTGCTAAGTATGTTGAATACATCGATGTACTATCAAGAAAGGTGTAATTGCTGGTATTATATTAAACCTCTATAATATCTCTCTAATCGATTGCGAAATATCTATTTTGAGCTAAAATACATCGATATAGTAAATATTAGTTATTTAATCAGAGTATTATGTTAAAATGCATTGATATAAATAAAATCAAAGTTAAATTGCCTAAATATTCTTTTCAAATATAATCCTAAATAATTGAATACACGTATAATTTTTAGTATTAAGTTAAAATAAATTATTATGCAATGAAGCATTCACCAAGTGCTTGCACACATGAATTCAACATTAACGCAATGAATAGTTGTAAAAATATTACTGTTCAATTCAAATACATCGATACGTCATAAATCAGTTTGTAAAAGTGTCTAATAGTTTAAAACAGATTGATATAGTGTCAACAAGATGTGTAATTGCTGGCATTATATTAAAAATCAATCAAATATCCGTTATAGATCACCAAATATATAGTTTCGGCTAAAATACATGGATATAGCAAAATTTTAATCATTTAATTAAGTATTATGTTAAACTGCCTTGATATATACAAGATCAAAGTCAAATTGCTTATATTCTCTTCAAATACAATCAACAATTATTGAATACTTATATAATTACTATTATTCAGTTAAAATAACATATTATGCAACGCACCATTCTCTAAATGCTTGTATTCCGTTTGAATTCAGTGTTAATGCAATGAATAGTCGTAAAAAAGTATTTAATTCAAATACATTGATGTTATAAATCGCTCTCTAAAAATGCCAAATAGATTAAAAAAGATCAATATACAGTCAAAAAAATGTGTAATTATCAGTATTATATTAAAACTAAATCAGACATCCCTAATAGACAAACAAATATATATTTTCTGCTAAAATACATCGATATAGCAAATAGTTATTGTTTAATCTGAGTATTATGTTAAAATTCTCTGATATAGTCTAGATCAAAGTCAAATGGCTAGTATTCTCTTCAAATACAATAACAAACAATTAAATACTCGTATAATTGCTAGTATTCTCTTAAAATAACTTATTATGCAATAAATGGTTTTCTAAATTATTATATTTGACTTGAATTCAACGTTAATGCGATACAAAGTTGTAAAAATATCACTATTCAATATCAAATACATTAATATGTCATAAATCAGTCACTAAAAGTGCCTAAAAGTGTCATATACTATCAAAAAAATATGAAATTGTTCATTTTATATTAAAACTCATTAATACGTCTTTAATGGATCGCCAAATATCTGCTTTAGTCTAAAATACATTGATATAGCAAATATTAAATATTTAATCAGAGTATTATGTAAAAATGCCTTGATATGCACAAGATTAAAGTTATATTGCTTTTATTCTCTTTAAAGTCAATCAAAAATAGTTGAAAACTTGTAAAATTACTATTATTTAATTAAAATAACTTATTATGAAATGAATAATTCTTTAAATACTTATATTCAGTGTGAATTTAACATTAATGCAATGAATAATTTTAACAACGCTGCTATTTAATTTAAATACAATGATATGTCATAAATAAGTCTCTAAAAGTGCCTAATATATTTAAATACACCGATATACAATCAAAAAGATGTGTAATTGCCAGTATTATATTAAAACGTTATCAGATGTCCCAATTAGATCGCCAAATATCTAGTTTCAACTAAAATACATCGATATTATAAATATTAGTTGTTTAATCAGAGTATTTTGCTAAAATGTGTTCATATTGGCAAGGGCAAAGTCAAATTACCTGTATTCTCTTCAAAAGCAATAAAAAATAATTGAGTGCTCCTATAATTGCTAGTATTAAGTTAAAACAAACTATTATGCAAAGAATCGTTCTCTAAATGCTTGCCTTCCGCTTGAATTTAATATTAATACGATGAATAATTGTAAAAATGTCATTATTCAATTCAAATACATCGACACATTATAAATCAGTCTCTAAAAGTACCTAATAGGTTAAAATAGATCGATATACTATCAACAAATATCTAATTGCTGGTATTATATTAAAACTCAGTCATATGTCCCTAATAGATCTTCAAATATCTGCATTTATCTAAAATACATCGATATCGCAAATACTAGTTATTTAATCAAAGTATTATATTAAAATGCCTTGATATATAGAAGATCAAAGTAAAATTACTTGTATTCTATTAAAGTTCAATAAAAAATAGTTGAATACCGATATAATTGCTAGTATTCAGTTAAAATAACTTATTATGCGTTGAATCATTCTCTAAATGCTTGTATTTGGCATAAATTCAATGTTAATGCAACGAATAGTAGTAAAAACGCTACAATATAATTGAAATATAATGATATAACAAAAATTGGATGCTAAAAGTGCCTAATAATTTGTAATACATCATTGTACTATAAAAAAGAGGTGTAATTACCAATATTTTATCAAACCTCAATCATATATCCCTAATAGATCGCCAAATATTTATTTTCAATTAAAATACTTTGATAAAATAAATATAAACTGTTTAATCCTGATATTATGTTGAAATGCCTTGATATAGACAAGTTCAAAATCTAATTGCACTTATTCTTTTTAAATGCATTCAAAAATCACTTAATATTCATATAATTGCCAGTATTTTATCAAAATAACTTATTACGCAATAAATTACTCTCTAAATAATTATTTATGGCTTGAATTCAATGTTAATGCAATGAATAACAATAAATATTTATTATGTAATCAAAATATTATATTAAAGTCTCTTGATATATAGAAGATCAAAATAAAATTGCTTGTATTCTATTCAAATTCAATAAACAATAATTGAATACCGATATAATTACTAGTATTTAGTTAAAATAACTTATTATGCAATGAATCATTCTCTAA
Organism: Apostasia ramifera; assembly: GCA_019297695.1. NCBI lineage: Eukaryota > Viridiplantae > Streptophyta > Magnoliopsida > Asparagales > Orchidaceae > Apostasia > Apostasia ramifera. The sequence goes on from JAEMOT010000157.1 coordinate 63,353, forward strand.
ATGCTTGTATTCGGCATAAATTTAATATTAATGTAATGAATAGTAGTAAAAATGCTACAATGTAATTGAAATACAATGATAATCAAAACTCGGATGCTAAAGGTGTCTAATAATTTGTAATACATCATTGTACTATAAAAAAGAGGTATAATTGCTAATATTATATCAAACTTCAATCATATATCCCTAATAGATTGCCAAATATTTATTTTCAGCTAAAATACTTTGATAAAACAAATATAAATTGTTTAATGCTAGTATTATATTGAAATACCTTGATATAGACAAGTTCAAAGTCTAATTGCACGTATTTTTTTTAATTGCGTTCAAAAATCACTTAATATTCATATAGTTGCGAGTATTTTATTAAAATAACTTATTACGCAATGAATTATTCTCTAAATAATTGTATATGGCTTGAATTCAATGATAATGCAATGAATAACAATAAAAACTTCACAATTCAATTGAAATACAGTTATAGATCATAAATCGATCTCTAAGTGTCAAATAAGTTGAAATACAGTGATTACAATCAAGAAAAAGTGTAATTGCCGGTTTTATATTAAAACACTATCATATCTCTCTAATCGATTGCGAAATATCTATTTTCAACTAAAATACATCGATATAGCAAATATTAGTCATTTAATCAGAGTATTATGTCAAAATGCATTCATATAGATAAGAACAAAGTTAAATTATCGGTATTCTCTTCAGATACAATAAAAAATAATTGATTGCTAATATAATTGCATGTATTAAGTTAAAATGAATTATTATGCAATGAAGTAATTTCTAAATGTTTGCATTCCGCTTGAATTTAATGTTAATACATTGAATAGTTGTAAAACCATTACGGTTTTATTCAAATACATTGATACGTCATAAATCAGTCTCTAAAAGTGCTTAATATATTTAAATAGACTGATATACTATCAAAAAGATGTGTAATTGCCAGTATTATATTAAAACACAATCAGATGTCCCAAATAGATCGCAAAATATCTAGTTTCAACTAAAATACATCAATATTGCAAGTATTAGTTGTTTAATCAGAGTATTTTACATAAATGCGTTCACATAGGCAAGAGCAAAGTCAAATTGCCTGAATTCTCTTCAAAAATAATAAAAAATAATTGAGTGCTCGTATAATTGCTAGTATTAAGCTAAAACGAACTATTATGCAATGAATCGTTCTCCAAATGCTTGCATTCCGCTTGCATTTAATATTAATACGATGAATAGTAGTAAAAACGTCACTGTTCAATTCAAATACATTGATACAATATAAATCAGTCTCTAAAAGCGCCTAATAGGTTAAAACAGATCGATATACTGTCAACAAATGTTTAATTGCTGGTATTATATTAAAACTCAATCATATGTCCCTAATAGATCGTATACTTTCCAAAAAAAATAAAATTGTTTGTTTTATATTAAAAGTCATTCATACGTGTCTAATAGATTGCTAAATATTTGCTTTAGCCTAAAATACATCGATATAGTAAATATTAAATGTTTAATCAGAGTATCATGTAAAATTGCCTTGATATGGACAAGATGAAAGTTATATTGCCTGTATTCCCTTTAAAGTCAATCACAAATAGTTGAATACTTGTATAATTACTATTATTCAATTAAAATAACTTATTATGAAATGAATAATTCTTTAAATACTTATATTCAGTATGAATATAACGTTAATACAACGAATAATTGTAACAATGCTACTATTTAATTTAAATACAACGATATATCAAAAATGAGTCTCTAAAAATGCCTAATATGTTTAAATACACCGATATACGATCAAAAAGATGTGTAATTGCTAGTATTATATTAAAACTCTATCAGATGTCCCAAATAGATCGCCAAATATCTAGTTTCAACTAAAATACATTGATATTGTAAATATTAGTTGTTTAATCAGAGTATTTTGCTAAAATGCGTTCATATAGGCAAGGGCAAAGTCAAATTACCTGTATTCTCTTCAAAAGCAATAAATAATAATTGACTGCTCGTATAATTGTTAATATTAAGTTAAAACGAACTATTATGCAAAGAATCGTTCTCTAAATACTTGCATTCCGCTTGAATTTAATATTAATACGATAAATAGCTATAAAAATATCACTGTTCAATTCAAATACATCGATATATTATAAATCAGTCTCTAAAATCACCTAATAAGTTAAAATAGATCGATATGATGTCAACAAAGGTCTAATTGCTGATATTATATTAAAACTCAATCATATGTCCCTAATAGATCGCCAAATATCTGCTTTTGGCTAAAATACATCGATATAGCAAATATTAGTTGTTTAATTAGAGTATTATTCTCTAAATGCTTGTATTCCGCTTAAATTCAGTGTTAATGCAATGAATAGTCGTAAAAAGGTCTCTGTTCACTTCAAATACAATGATATGACGTAAATCACTCTCTAAAAATGCCAAATAGGTTAAAAAAAGATCAATATACAGTCAAAAAGATGTGTAATTTTCAATATCATATTAAAACTAAATCATATGTCCTAAATAGACGGTAAAATATCTGTTTTCAACTAAAATACATCGATATAGTAAATAGTTATTGTTTAATCTAAGTATTATGTTAAAATTCTCTAATATAGTCCAGATTAAAGTCAATTGGCTTGTTTTTTCTTCAAATATAATAACAAACAATTAAATACTCGTAAAGTGTCATATACTTCCCAAAAAAATATGAAATTGTTCGTTTTATATTAAAATTCATTCATACGTCCCTAATAGATTGCCACATATCTGCTTTAGTCTAAAATACATCGATATAGCAAATAATAAATGTTTAATCAGAGTATTATGTAAAAATGCCTTGATATGGACAAGATGAAAGTTATATTGCTGGTATTCCCTTTAAAGTAAATCACAAATAGTTGAATACTTGTATAATTACTATTATTCAATTAAAATAACTTATTATGAAATGAATAATTCTTTAAATACTTATATTTAGTATGAATTTAACATTAATACAATGAATAATTGTAACAATGCTACTATTTAATTTAAATACAACGATATGTCATAAATGAGTCTCTAAAAGTGCCTAATATGTTTAAATACACCGATATACGATCAAAAAGATGTGTAATTGCCAGTATTATATTAAAATGCTATGAGATGTCCCAAATAGATCGCCAAAATATCTAGTTTCAACTAAAATACATCGATATTGCAAATATTAGTTGTTTAATCAAAGTATTTTGCTAAAATGCGTTCATATAGGCAAAGGCAAAATCAAATTATTTCAAAAGCAATAAACAATAATTGAGTGCTCGTATAATTGCTAGTATTAAGTTAAAACGAACTATTATGCAAAGAATCGTTCTCTGAATGCGTGCATTCCGCTTGAATTTAATATTAATACGATAAATAGTTGTAAAAATATCACTGTTCAATTCAAATACATCGATACATTATAAATCAGTCTCTAAAATTGCCTAACAGGTTAAAATAGATCAATATGCTGTCAACAAATGTCTAATTGCTGATATTATATTAAAACTCAATCATATGTCCCTAATAGATCGCCAAATATCTGCTTTTGACTAAAAAATATCGATATAGCAAATATTAGTTGTTTAATCAGTGTATCATATGAAAATGCCTTGATATTATCAGGATCAAAGTCAAATTGCTTATATACTCTTCAAATACAATCAAAACTGGTTGAATACATGCATAATTACTAGTATTCAGATAAAATAACTTATAATGCAATGAATTATTCTCTAAATGCTTGTATTGCGCTTTAATTAAGTGTTAATGCAATGAATAGTTTTAAAAAGGTCTCTATTCAATTCAAATATATTGATATGTCATAAATAACTCCGTAAAAGTGCTAAATTTGTTAAAATAGATCGATATACTATCCAAAAACTGTGTAATTACCGAAATTGTATTAAAACTCAATCAGATGTCCTCAATATATCGCCAAATATCTCATTTCGGCTAATATACATTGATATAGCAAATATTTATTATTTAATCTGAGTATTATGATAAATTTTATTGATATAGACAAGATCAAAGTCAAATTGCTTGTATTCTCTTTAAATTCAAAAAACAAATGATTGAATACTAGTATAATTGCTAGTATTCCATTGAAATAACATATTATGCAATGCACCAATCTTTAAATGCTTGTATTCATCTTGAATTCATTGTTAACACAATGAATAGTCGTAAAAATATCTCTATTCAATTCAAATGCATTGATATGTCATAAATCAATCATTAAAAGTGCCTAAAAGTGTCATATACTATCGAAAAGATATGTAATTATTGTTATTAAATTAAAACTCAATCAAATGTCCCTAATAGATCGCCAAATATCTGCTTTACTTTAAAATATATCGATATAGTAAATATTAGCTATTTAATTTGTGTATTTTGTTAAAATATCTTGGTATACACAAGATCAAAGTTAATTTGCTTGTATTATTTTCAAATTCAATCAAAAAAGATTGAATACCTACGTAATTACTAGTATTAAATTAAAATAACTTATTATGCAATGAATTGTTCTTTAAATATATGTATTCGGCTTAAATTAAATATTAATGCAACGAATATTTGTAAAAACGCCAAAACCTAGTTGAAATACATAAATATATCATAAATCAAACTCCAAAAGTACTTAATAAGTTGAACTTCATCGTTGTACTCTCAAAAAGAGGTGTAATTGTTGGTAGTATATTAAAACACAACCATACGTCCCTAATAGTTGGCCAAATATTTGTTTTCAGCTAAAATACTTCGATAAAGCAAATATAAGTTATTAATCCTAGTATTATGTTAAAATGCCTTAATATAGACAAGTTCAAAGTCTAATTGCACTTATTGTTTTTAAATACATTCACAAATCATTGAATATTCTTATAATTGCAAGTATTTTGTCAAAATAACTTATTATGTAATGAATTCTCTAAATGCTTCTATACGGCTTGAATTCAAAGTAAATGAGATGAACAGCAGTAAAAATGTCACAATTTAATTGAAATACATTGACCTGTCATAAATCAGTCTCTAAAAGTGCTAAATATCACTCTAATTGATTGCGAAAAATCTATTTTCAGCTAAAATACATCGATATAGCAAATATTAGTCATTTAATTAAAGTATTATGTCAAAATACATTCATATAGACAAGAACAAAGTTAAATTATTGGTATTCTCTTCAAATACAATAAAAAGTAATTGAATGCTCATATAATTGCATGTATTAAGTCAAAATGAATTATTATGTAACAAAGTAATTTCTGAATGTTTGCATTCCTCTTAAATTCAATGTTAATACAATGAATAGTTGTAAAAACATTACGGTTCTATTCCAATACATTGATACGTCATAAATCAGTCTCTAAAAGTGCCTAATATGTTTAAATAGAAAGATATGCAATCAAAAAGATGTGTAATTGACAGTATTATATTAAAACGCAATCAGATGTCCCAAATAGATCTCCAAATATCTAGTTTCAACTAAAATACATCAATATTGCAAGTATTAGTTGTTTAATCAGAGTAGTTTACCAAAATGCGTTCATATAAGCAAGATCAAAGTCAAATTGCCTGAATTCTCCTCAAAAACAATAAAAAAATAATTGAGTGCTCGTATAATTGCTAGTATTAAGTTAAAACGAACTATTATGCAATGAATCGTTCTCTAATTGCTTGCATTCTGAATAAATTTAATATTAATACGATGAATAGTTGTAAAAACGTCACTGTTCAATTCAAATACATCGATACATTATAAATCAGTCTCTAAAAGCGCCTAATAGGTTAAAATGGATCGATATACTGTCAAAAAATATTTAATTGCTGGTATAATATTAAAACTTAATCATATAACCCTAATAGATCGCCAAATATTGGTATTAAAACTCAATCATATGTGAAAATGTCTTGATATACATAGGATCAAAGTCAAATTGCTTGTATACTATTAAAATTCAATCAAAACTGGTTCAATACATGCATAATTACTAGTATTCAGTTAAAATAAATTATAATGCAATAAATTATTCTCTAAATGCCTGTATTCCGCTTAAATTCAGTGTTAATGCAATGACTAGTTGTAAAAAGGTCACTATTCAATTCAAATACAGTGATATGTCGTAAATCGCTATCTAAAAATGCCAAATACGTTAGAAAAGATTAATATACAGTCAAAAAGATGTGTAATTTTCAGTATTATATTAAAACTAAATCAGACAGCCCTAATAGACAGCCAAATATATATTTTCTTCTAAAATACATCGATATAGCAAATAGTTATTGTTTAATCTGAGTATTATGTTAAAATTCTCTAATATAGTCTAGATCAAAGTAAATTGGCTTGTATTTTCTTTAAATACAACAACAAATAATTAAATACTCGTATAATTGCTAGTATTCCATTAAAACAACTTATTATGCAATGAATCGTTTTCTAAATTCAAACTAATGCGATACATTAAAACAACATTATATTTGACTTGAATTCAACGTTAATGCGATACAAAGTTGTAAAAATATTACTATTTAATTCAAACTACTTTAATATGTCATAAATCAATCACTAAAAGTGCCTAAAAGTGTCTTATACTTCCCAAAAAAAAAAAATTGTTTGTTTTATATTAAAACTCATTCGTACGTCTCTATTAGATTGCTAAATATCTGCTTTAGTCTAAAATACATCGATATAGCAAATATTAATTATTTAATCAGAGTATTATGTAAAATTGCCTTGATATGGACAAGATTAAAGTTATATTGCCTGTATTCCCTTTAAAGTCAATCACAAATAGTTGAATACTTGTATAATTACTATTATTCAATTAAAATAACTTATTATGAAATGAATAATTCTTTAAATACTTATATTCAGTATGAATATAACGTTAATACAATGAATAATTGTAACAATGCTGCTATTTAATTTAAATACAACGATATGTCATAAATGAGTCTCTAAAAATGCCTAATATGTTTAAATACACCGATATACGATCAAAAAGATGTGTAATTGCCAGTATTATATTAAAACGCTATCAGATGTCCCAAATAGATCGCCAAATATCTAGTTTCAACTAAAATACATTGATATTGCAAATATTAGTTGTTTAATAAGAGTATTTTGCTAAAATGCGTTCATATAGGCAAGGGCAAAGTCAAATTACCTGTATTCTCTTCAAAAGCAATAAATAATAATTGACTGCTCGTATAATTGCTAATATTAAGTTAAAACGAACTATTATGCAAAGAATCGTTCTCTAAATACTTGCATTCCGCTTGAATTTAATATTAATACAATAAATAGCTGTAAAAATATCACTGTTCAATTCAAATACATCGATACATTATAAATCAGTCTCTAAAATCGCCTAATAGGTTAAAATAGATCGATATGATGTCAACAAAGGTTTAATTGCTGATATTATATTAAAACTCAATCATATGTTCCTAATAGATCGCTAAATATCTGCTTTTGGCTAAAATACATCGATATAGCAAATATTAGTTGTTTAATCAGAGTATTATTCTCTAAATGCTTGTATTCCGCTTAAATTCAGTGTTAATGCAATGAATAGTCGTAAAAAGGTCTCTGTTCACTTCAAATACAATGATATGACGTAAATCGCTCTCTAAAAATGTCAAATAGGTTAAAAAAGATTAATATACAGTCAAAAAGATGTGTAATTTTCAATATCATATTAAAACAAAATCAGATGTCCTAAATAGACGGTAAAATATCTGTTTTCAACTAAAATACATCGATATAGTAAATAGTTATTGTTTAATCTAAGTATTATGTTAAAATTCTCTAATATAGTCTAGATTAAAGTCAATTGGCTTGTTTTTTCTTCAAATATAATAACAAACAATTAAATACTCGTATAATTGCTATAAAGTTGTAAAAACATCACTATTCAATTCAAACTACTTTAATATGTCATCAATCAGTCATTAAAAGTGCCTAAAAGTGTCATATACTTCCCAAAAAATATGAAATTATTCTATTATTTAAGACCTGTATAAATGAGAATACTTCCCAAAAAATATGCCAAGTAATTATACAAGTATTTCATTATACTTCCCAAAGAGAATACAAGTAAAATAACTTTGATCTTGTCCATATCAAGAAATGCTCACATAATACTCTGATTAAACATTTAATATTTACTATATCGATGTATTTTAGCCAAAAGTAGATATTTGACGATCTATTAGGGAAGTATGAATGAGTTTTAATATAAAACGAACAATTTTTGATATTTGACGATCTATTAGGGAAGTATTAAATAATTTTTGATTAACTTTAAAGAGAATACAAGCAAAATAACTTTGATCTTGTCCATAGAGAACGATTCATCGCATAATAAGTTATTTTAACTGAATACTAGCAATTATATCTGTATTCAACTATTGTTTATTGAATTTGAATAGAATACAAGCAATTTTACTTTGATCTTCTATATATCAAGGCATTTTAATATAATATTTTGATTAAATAACAAATATTTACTGTTATTCATTGCATTAACATTGAATTCAAGCCATATACAATTATTTACAGAATAAGTGCTAAATTTATTGCGTAATAAGTTATTTTGATAAAATACTCACAACTATATGAATATTAATTGATTTTTGAATGCATTTAAAAAGAATAAGTGCAATTAGACTTTGAACTTGTCTAAATCAAGGCATTTCAACATAATACTAGGATTAAATAATTTATATTTGTTTTATCAAATTATTTTTGAGGAAAATACATGTTTGACAATCTATTAGGGATATATGATTGAGGTTTGATATAATATTGGCAATTACACCTCTTTTCTATAGTACAATAATGTATTACAAATTATTAGGCACCTTTAGCATCGGATTTTCGATATATCATTGTATTTCAATTACATTGTAGCATTTTTACTGATATTCGTTGCATTAACATTGAATTTATGCTAAATACAAGCATTTAGAGAATGATTCAATGCATAATAAGTTATTTTAACTGAATACTAGCAATTATATCGGTATTCAACTATTGTTTATTGAACTTTAATAGAATACAAGTAATTTTACTTTGATCTTCTATATATCAAGGCATTTTAATATAATACTTTGATTAAATAACTAGTATTTGTTATATCAATGTATTTTAGATAAATGCAGATATTTGACGATCTATTAGGGACATATGACTGAGTTTTAATATAATACCAGCAATTAGACATTTGTTGACAGTATATCGATCTATTTTAACCTATTAGGTACTTTTAGAGACTGATTTATAATGTGTCGATGTATTTAAATTGAATAATGACGTTTTTACAATTATTCATCGTATTAATATTAAATTCAAGCGGAATGCAAGCATTTAGAGAACTATTCTTTGCATAATAGTTTGTTTTAACTTAATACTAGCAATTATAGGAGCACTCAATTATTTTTTATTGCTTTTGAAAAGAATACAGGTAATTTGACTTTGCCCTTGCCAATATGAACGCATTTTAGCAGAATACTCTGATTAAACAACTAATATTTATAATATCGATGTATTTTAGTTGAAACTAGATATTTGGCGATCTAATTGGGACATCTGATAACGTTTTAATATAATACTGGCAATTACACATCTTTTTGATTGTATATCGGTGTATTTTAAATATATTAGGCACTTTTAGAGACTCATTTATGACATATCATTGTATTTAAATTAAATAGCAGCGTTGTTACAATTATTCATTGCATTAACGTTAAATTCATACTGAATATAAGTATTTAAAGAATTATTCATTTCATAATAAGTTATTTTAATTGAATAATAGTAATTATACAAGTTTTCAACTATTTTTGATTGACTTTAAAGAGAATACAAGTAATATAACTTTAATCTTGTGCATATCAAGGCATTTTTACATAATACTCTGATTAAATATTTAATATTTGCTATATCGAGGTATTTTAGACTAAAGCAGATATTTGGCGATCTATTAAAGACGTATTAATGAGTTTTAATATAAAATGAACAATTACATATTTTTTTGATAGTATATGACACTTTTAGGCACTTTTATTGACTGATTTATGACATATTAATGTATTTGAAATTGAATAGTAATGTTTTTACAACTTTGTATCGCATTAACGTTGAATTCAAGTCAAATATAATAATTTAGAAAACCATTTATTGCATAATAAGTTATTTTAAGAGAATACTAGCAATTATAGGAGTATTTAATTGTTTGTTATTGTATTTGAATAGAATACTAGCCATTTGACTTTGATCTAGACTATATCAGAGAATTTTAACATAATACTCAGATTAAACAATAACTATTTGCTATATCAATGTATTTTAGCAGAAAATATATATTTGTTTGTCTATTAGGGATGTTTGATTTAGTTTTATTATAATACTGATAATTACACATCTTTTTAACTGTATATTGATCTTTTTTAACCTATTTGGCATTTTTAGAGAGCGATTTATGACATCAATGTATTTGAATTGAATAGAGACCTTTTTACGACTATTCATTACATTAACACTGAATTCAAATGGAATACAAGCATTTAGAGAATGGTGCGTTGCATAATATGTTATTTTAACTGAATAATAGTAATTATATAAGTATTCAATAATTGTTGATTGTATTTGATGAGAATATAAGCAATTTGACTTTGATCTTGTATATATCAAGGCAGTTTAACATAATACTTAATTAAATGATTAAAATTTTGCTATATCCATGTATTTTAGCCGAAACTATATATTTGGTGATCTATAACGGATATTTGATTGATTTTTAATATAATGCCAGCAATTACACATCTTGTTGACACTATATCAATCTGTTTTAAACTATTAGACACTTTTACAAACTGATTTATGACGTATCGATGTATTTGAATTAAACAGTAATATTTTTACAACTATTTATTGCGTTAATGTTGAATTCATGTGTGCAAGCACTTGGTGAATGCTTCATTGCATAATAATTTATTTTAACTTAATACTAAAAATTATACGAGTATTCAATTATTTAGGATTATATTTGAAAAGAATATATAGGCAATTTAACTTTGATCTTATTTATATCAATGTATTTTAACATAATACTCTGATTAAATAACTAATATTTACTATATCGATGTATTTTAGCCCAAAATAGATATTTCGCAATCGATTAGAGAGATATTATAGAGGTTTAATATAATACCAGCAATTACACCTTTCTTGATAGTACATCGATGTATTCAACATACTTAGCACTTTTAGAGACTGATTTATGACAGGTCAATGTATTTCAATTAAATTGTGACATTTTTACTGCTTTTCATTGCATTTACTTTGAATTCAAGCCGTATAGAAGCATTTAGAGAATTCATTATATAATAAGTTATTTTGACAAAATACTCGCAATTATAAGAATATTCAATGATTTGTGAATGTATTTAAAAACAATACGTGCAATTAGACTTTGAACTTGTTTATATCAAGGCATTTTAACATAACACTAGGATTAATAACTTATATTTGCTTTATCGAAGTATTTTAGCTGAAAACAAATATTTAGTTAACTATTAGGGACGTATGATTGTGTTTTAATATACTGCCAACAATTACACCTCTTTTTGAGAGTACAACGATGAAGTTCAACTTATTAAGCACTTTTGGAGTCTGATTTATGATTTAATTATGTATTGCAACTAAGTTTTGGCATTTTTACTAATATTCATTGCATTAATATTTAATTTATGCCGAATACATATATTTAGAGAATAATTCATTGCATAATAAGTTATTTAAACTTAATACTAGTAATTATGTAAGTATTCAACCTTTTTTGATTGAATTTGAAAAGAATACAAGCAAATTAACTTTGATCTTGTGTATACCAAGATATTTTAACAAAATACACAAATTAAATAGCTAATATTTTCTGTATCGATGTATTTTAAAGTAAAGCAGATATTTGGTGATCTATTAGGGACATTTGATTGAGTTTTAATATAATAACAACAATTACATATCTTTTCGATAGTATATGACACTTTTAGGCACTTTTAATGATTGATTAATGACATATAAATGCATTTGAATTGAATAGAGACCTTTTTACGACTATTCATTGTGTTAACAATGAATTCAAGATGAATACAAGCATTTAAAGAATGGTGCAATGCATAATATGTTATTTCAATGGAATACTAGCAATTATACTAGTATTCAATCATTTGTTTTTTGGATTTGAATAGAACACAAGCAATTTGACTTTTATCTTATTGACTTTTATCAATAAATTTTAACATAATACTCAGATTAAATAATAAATATTTGCTATATCAATGTATGTTAGCCGAAATTAGATATTTGGCGATATATTGAAGACATCTGATTGAGTTTTAATACAATTCCAGTAGTTACACAGTTTTTGGATAGTATATCGATCTGTTTTAACAAATTTAGCACTTTTACGGAGTTATTTATGGCATATCAATATATTTGAATTGAATAGAGACCTTTTTAAAACTATTCATTGCATTAACACTTAATTAAAGCGCAATACAAGCATTTAGAGAATAATTCATTGTATTATAAGTTATTTTATCTGAATACTAGTAATTATGCATGTATTCAACCAGTTTTGATTGTATTTGAAGAGTATATAAGCAATTTGACTTTGATCCTAATAATATCAAGGCATTTTCATATGATACACTGATTAAACAACTAATATTTGCTATATCGATATTTTTTAGTCAAAAGCAGATATTTGGCGATCTATTAGGGACATATGATTGAGTTTTAATATAATATCAGCAATTAGACATTTGTTGACAGCATATTGATCTATTTTAACCTGTTAGGCAATTTTAGAGACTGATTTATAATGTATCGATGTATTTGAATTGAACAGTGATATTTTTACAACTATTTATCGTATTAATATTAAATTCAAGCGGAATGCACGCATTCAGAGAACGATTCTTTGCATAATAGTTCGTTTTAACTTAATACTAGCAATTATACGAGCACTCAATTATTGTTTATTGCTTTTGAAATAATTTGATTTTGCCTTTGCCTATATGAACGCATTTTAGCAAAATACTTTGATTAAACAACTAATATTTGCAATATCGATGTATTTTAGTTGAAACTAGATATTTGGCGATCTATTTGGGACATCTGATAGCGTTTTAATATAATACTGGCAATTACACATCTTTTTGATCGTATGTCGGTGTATTTAAACATATTAGGCACTTTTAGAAACTCATTTATGACATATCGTTGTATTTAAATTAAATAGTAGCATTGTTATAATTATTCATTGTATTAATGTTAAATTCATACTAAATATAAGTATTTAAAGAATTATTCATTTCATAATAAGTTATTTTAATTGAATAATAGTAATTATACAAGTATTCAACTATTTGTGATTGACTTTAAAGGGAATACCAGCAATATAACTTTCATCTTGTCCATATCAAGGCATTTTTACATAATACTCTGATTAAACATTTAATATTTGCTATATCGATGTATTATAGCCTAAAGCAGATATGTGGCAATCTATTAGGGACGTATGAATGAGTTTTAATATAAAACGAACAATTTCATATTTTTTGGGAAGTATATGACACTTTTAGGCACTTTTAATGACTGATTGATGACATATTAAAGTAGTTTGATTTGAATAGTGATATTTTTACAACTTTGTAGCAATTATACGAGTATTTAATTGTTTGTTATTATATTTGAAGAAAAAACAAGCCAATTGACTTTAATCTAGACTATATTATAGAATTTTAACATAATACTTAGATTAAACAACAACTATTTACTATATCGATGTATTTTAGTTGAAAACAGATATTTTACCTTCTATTTAGGACATCTGATTTAGTTTTAATATAATATTTAAAATTACACATCTTTTTGACTGTATATTGATCTTTTTTAACCTATTTGGCCTTTTTAGAGAGCGATTTACGTCATATCATTGTATTTGAAGTGAACAGAGACCTTTTTACGACTATTCATTGCATTAACACTGAAGTTTAGCGGAATACAAGCATTTAGAGAATAATACTCTGATTAAACAATTAATATTTGCTATATCGATGTATTTTAGCCAAAAACAGATATTTGGCGATCTATTAGGGATATATGATTGAGTTTTAATATAATACCAGCAATTAAATATTTGTTGACAGTATATCGATCTATTTTAATCTATTAGGCGCTTTTATAGACTGATTTATAATGTATCGATGTATTTGAATTGAACAGTGATGTTTTTATAACTATTCATCGTATTAATATTAAATGCAAGCGGAATGCAAGCATTTAGAGAGCGATTCATTGCATAATAGTTCATTTTAGCTTATAGTAGCAATTATACGAGCACTCAATAATTTTTTATTATTTTTGAAGAGAATGCAGGCAATTTGACTTTGATCTTGCCTATGTGAACGCATTTATGTAAAATACTCTGATTAAACAACTAATACTTGCAATATTAATGTATTTTAGTTGAAACTAGATATTTTGCGATCTATTTGGGACATCTGATTGTGTTTTAATATAATACTGGCAATTACACATCTTTTTGATAGTATATCAGTCTATTTAAATATATTAGGCACTTTTAGAGACTGATTTATGACGTATCAATGTATTTGAATAAAACCTTAATGGTTTTACAACTATTCAATGTATTAACATTTAATTCAAGCGGAATGCAAACATTTAGAAATTACTTCATTGCATAATAATTCATTTTAACTTAATACATGCAATTATATGAGCAATCAATTATTTTTTATTGTATCTGAAGAGAATACCGATAATTTAACTTTGTTCTTGTCTATATGAATGCATTTTGACATAATACTCTGATTAAATGACTAATATCTGTTATATCGATGTATTTTAGTTGAAAATAGATATTTCGCAATTGATTAAAGAGATATGATAGTGTTTTAATATAATACCGGCAATTACACCTTTTCTTGATTGTAATCAATGTATTTCAACTTATTTGACACTTAGAGATCGATTTATGACCTGTAAATGTATTTCAATTGAATTGTGAAGTTTTTATTGTTATTCATTGCATTAACTTTGAATTCAAGCCATATACAATTATTTAGAGAATAATTCATTGCGTAATAAGTTATTTTAATAAAATACTCGCAACTATATGAATATTAAGTGATTTTTGAACGCATTTAAAAAAAATACGTGCAATTAGACTTTGAACTTATCTATATCAAGGCATTTCAACATAATACCAGGATTAAATAATTTATATTTATTTTATCAAAGTATTTTAGCTGAAAATAAATGTTTGGCAATCTATTAGGGATATGTGATTGAGGTTTGATATAATATTGGCAATTACACCTCTTTTTTATAGTACAATGATGTATTACAAATTATTAGGCACCTTTAGCGTCCGATTTTTGATATATCATTGTATTACAATTACATTATAATATTTTTACTGCTATTCGTTGCATTGACATTAAATTTATGCCGAATTGAAGCATTTAGAGAATGATTCATCGCATAATAAGTTATTTTAACTGAATACTAGCAATTACATCGGTACTCAACGATTGTTTATTGAATTTGAATAGAATACAAGTAATTTTACTTTGATCTTCTATATATCAAGGTATTTTAATATAATATTTTGATTAAACAACAAATATTTTCCATTATTCATTGCATTAACATTGAATTCAAGCCATATACAATTATTTACAGAATAATTCATTGCGTAATAAGTTATTTTGATAAAATACTCACAACTATATGAATATTAATTGATTTTTGAATGCATTTAAAAAGAATAAGTGCAATTAGACTTTGAACTTGTTTATATCAAGACATTTCAACATAATACTAGGATTAAATAATTTATATTTGTTTTATCAAATTATTTTTGCGCAAAAATACATGTTTGACAATCTATTAGGGATATATGATTGAGGTTTGATATAATATTGACAATTACACTTCTTTTCTATAGTACAATAATGTATTACAAATTATTAGGCACCTTTAGCATCGGATTTTCGATATATCATTGTATTTCAATTACATTGTAGCATTTTTACTGCTATTCGTTGCGTTAACATTGAATTTATGCCAAATACAAGCATTTAGAGAATGATTCATCGCATAATAAGTTATTTTAACTGAATACTAGCAATTATATCGGTATTCAACTATTGTTTATTGAATTTTAATAGAATACAAGCAATTTTACTTTGATCTTCTATATATCAAGGCATTTTAATATAATACTTTTATTAAAAAAACTAGTATTTGTTATATCAATGTATTTTAGATAAATGCAGATATTTGACGATCTATTAGGGACATATGACTGAGTTTTAATATAATACCAGCAATTAGACATTTATTGATAGTATATCGATCTATTTTAACCTATTAGGTACTTTTAGAGACTGATTTATAATGTGTCGATGTATTTAAATTGAATAATGACGTTTTTATAATTATTCATCATATTAATATTAAATTCAAGCGGAATGCAAGCATTTAGAGAACGATTTTTTGCATAATAGTTTGTTTTAACTTAATACTAGCAATTATAGGAGCACTCAATTATTTTTTATTGCTTTTGAAGAGAATACAGGTAATTTGACTTTGCCCTTGCCAATATGAACACATTTTAGCAAAATACTCTGATTAAACAACTAATATTTATAATATCGATGTATTTTAGTTGAAACTAGATATTTGGCGATCTAATTGGGACATCTGATAACGTTTTAATATAATACTGATAATTACACATCTTTTTGATTGTATATCGGTGTATTTAAATATATTAGGCACTTTTAGAGACTCATTTATGATATATCATTGTATTTAAATTAAATAGTTGCGTTGTTACAATTATTCATTGCATTAACGTTAAATTCATACTGAATATAAGTATTTAAAGAATTATTCATTTCATAATAAGTTATTTTAATTGAATAATAGTAATTATACAAGTTTTCAACTATTTTTGATTAATACTCTGACTAAAGCAGATATTTGGCGATCCATTAAAGATGTATGAATGAGTTTTAATATAAAACGAATAATTTCATATTTTTTTTAT
Source organism: Apostasia ramifera (assembly GCA_019297695.1). Taxonomy (NCBI): domain Eukaryota; kingdom Viridiplantae; phylum Streptophyta; class Magnoliopsida; order Asparagales; family Orchidaceae; genus Apostasia; species Apostasia ramifera. The sequence continues at coordinate 80,545 of JAEMOT010000157.1, forward strand.
AGTGTATGACACTTTTAGGCACTTTTAGTCTGATTTATGATATATTAATGTATTTGAAATTGAATAGTGATGTTTTTACAACTTTGTATCGCATTAACGTTGAATTCAAGTCAAATATAATAATTTAGAAAATCATTTATTACATAATAAGTTATTTTAAGAGAATACTAGCAATTATACGAGTATTTAATTGTTTGTTATTGTATTTGAAGAGAATACTAACCATTTGACTTTGATCTAGACTATATCAGAGAATTTTAACATAATACTCAGATTAAACAATAACTATTTGCTATATCGATGTATTTTAGCAGAAAATATATATTTGTTTGTCTATTAGGGACGTCTGATTTAGTTTTAATATAATACTGATAATTACACATCTTTTTGACTGTATATTGATCTTTTTTAACCTATTTGGCATTTTTAGAGAGCGATTTATGACATCAATGTATTTGAATTGAATAGAGACCTTTTTACGACTATTCATTGCATTAACACTGAATTCAAACGGAATACAAGCATTTAGAGAATGGTGCATTGCATAATATATTATTTTAACTTTATAATAGTAATTATATAAGTATTCAATAATTATTAATTGTATTTGAAGAGAATATAAGCAATTTGACTTTGATCTTGTATATATCAAGGTAGTTTAACATAATACTTAATTAAATGATTAAAATTTTGCTATATCCTTGTATTTTAGCCGAAACTATATATTTGGTGATCTATAATGGATATTTGATTGATTTTTAATATAATGCCAGCAATTACACATCTTGTTGACACTATATCAATCTGTTTTAAACTATTAGACACTTTTACAAACTGATTTATGACGTATCGATGTATTTGAATTAAACAGTAATATTTTTACAACTATTCATTGCGTTAATGTTGAATTCATGTGTTGAAGCACTTGGTGAACGCTTCATTGCATAATAATTTATTTTAACTTAATACTAAGAATTATACGAGTATTCAATTATTTAGGATTATATTTGAAAAGAATATAGGCAATTTAACTTTGATCTTATTTATATCAATGCATTTTAACATAATACTCTGATTAAATAACTAATATTTGCTATATTGATGTATTTTAGCCCAAAATAGATATTTCGCAATCGATTAGAGAGATATTATAGTGGTTTAATATAATACAAGCAATTACACATTTTCTTGATAGTACATCGATGTATTCAATATATTTAGCACTTTTAAAGACTGATTTATGACAGGTCAATGTATTTCAATTAAATTGTGACATTTTTACTGCTGTTCATTGCATTTACTTTGAATTCAAGCCGTATAGAAGCATTTAGAGAATTCATTATATAATAAGTTATTTTGACAAAATACTTGCAATTATAAGAATATTTAATGATTTGTGAATGTATTTAAAAATAATACGTGCAATTAGACTTTGACAAAATACTTGCAATTATAAGAATATTTAATGATTTGTGAATGTATTTAAAAATAATACGTGCAATTAGACTTTGACAAAATACTTGCAATTATAAGAATATTTAATGATTTGTGAATGTATTTAAAAATAATACGTGCAATTTGATTTTGATCTTGTGTATATCAAGGTATTTTCACATAATACACTGATTAAACAACTAATATTTGCTATATCGATGTATTTTAGCCAAAAGCAGATATTTGGCGATCTATTAAGGACATATGATTGAGTTTTAATATAATAACAGTAATTAGACATTTATTGACAGTATATCGATCTATTTTCACCTATTAGACGATTTTAAAAACTGATTTATAATGTATCGATATATTTGAATTGAACAGTGATATTTTTACAACTATTTATCGTATTAATATTAAATTCAAGCGGAATGCAAGCATTTAGAAAACGATTCTTTGCATATATTTGAAAAGAATATAGGCAATTTAACTTTGATCTTATTTATATCAATGCATTTTAACATAATACTCTGATTAAATAACTAAGATTTACTATATCGATGTATTTTAATATAAAACGAATAATTTCATATTTTTTGAAAAGTATATGACACTTTTAGGCACTTTTAGTGACTTATTTATGACATATTAAAGTATTTTGAATTGAATAATGATGTTTTTATAATTTTGTATCACATTAACGTTGAATTCATGTCAAATATAATAATTTAAAAAATGATTTATTGCATAATAAGTTATTTTAAGGGAATACTAGTTCTTTGCATATATTTAAAAAGAATATAGGCAATTTAACTTTGATCTGATTTATATCAATGCATTTTAACATAATACTCTGATTAAATAACTAATATTTACTATATCGATGTATTTTAATATAAAACGAACAATTTCATATTTTTTGAAAAGTATATGACACTTTTAGGCACTTTTAGTGATTGATTTATGACATATTAAAGTATTTTGAATTGAATAATGATGTTTTACAACTTTGTATCGCATTAACATTGAATTCATGTCAAATATAATAATTTACAAAATAATTTATTGCTTAATAAGTTATTTTAAGGGAATACTAGCAATTATACAAGTATTTAATTATTTATTATTGTATTTGAAGAAAATACAAGTCATTTGACTTTAATCTAGACTATATCAGAGAATTTTAACATAATGCTTAGATTAAACAATAACTATTTGCTATATCGATGTATTTTAGCTGAAAATAGATATTTTACCGTCTATTAAGGACATCTGATTTAGTTTTAATATAATACTGAAAATTACACATTTTTTTGATTGTATATTGTTCTTTTTTAACCTATTTAGCATTTTTAGAGAGCGATTTACAATGTATCATTGTATTTGAATTAAATAGAGATCTTTTTATGACTATTCATTACATTAACACAGAATTCAAGCGGAATATAAGCATTTAGAGAATGCTTTATTGCATTATAATTTATTTCAACTGGATACTAGCAATTATGCATGTATTGAACCAGTTTTGATTAAATTTGAAGAGTATATAAGCAATGTGACTTTGATCCTATGTATATCAAGGCATTTTCACATATGATTGAGTTTTAATATGATTGAGTTTTAATACCAATATTTGGCGATCTATTAGGGACATATGATTGAGTGTTAATATAATACCAGCAATTAGACATTTGTTGACTGTATATCGATCAATTTTAACCTATTAGGCGCGTTTAGAGACTGATGTATAATGTATCGATGTATTTGAATTGAACAGTAACGTTTTTATAACTATTCATCGTATTAATATTAAATTCATGTGGAATGCAAGCATTTAGAGAACGTTTATTGCATAATAGTTCGTTTTAACTTAATACTAGCAATTATACGAGCACTCAATTATTTTTTTTTATTTTTGAAGAGAATTCAAGCAATTTGACTTTGATCTTGCCTATATGAACGCATTTTAGTAAAATACTCTGATTAAATAACTAATACTTGCAATATTAATGTATTTTAGTTGAAACTAGATATCTGGCAATCTATTTGGGACGTCTGATTGCGTTTTAATATAATACTGGCAATTACACATCTTTTTGATAGTATATCGATCTATTTAAACATATTAGGCACTTTTAGAGATTGATTTATGATGTATCAATGTATTTGAATAGAACCGTAATATTTTTACAACTATTCGTTACATTAACATTGAATTCAAGCGGAATGCAAATGTTTAGAAATTACTTCATTGCATAATAATTCATTTTGACTTAATACATGCATATATGAGCATTCAATTATTTTTTATTGTATTTGAAGAGAATACATGTAATTTAACTTGTTCTTGTCTATATGAATGCATTTTGATATAATACTCTTATTAAATAACTAATATTTACTATATAGATGTATTTTAGCTGAAAATAGATATTTCGCAATCGATTAGAGAGATATGATAGTGTTTTAATATAATACTGACAATTACACCTTTTGTTGATAGTAATCATTGTATTTCAACTTATTTGGCACTTAGAGATCGATTTATGATCTATAAATGTATTTCAATTGAATTATGGAGTTTTTATTATTATTCATTGCATTAACATTGAATTCAAGCCATATACAATTATTTAGAGAATAATTCATTGCGTAATAAGTTATTTTAATAAAATACTCGCAACTATATGAATATTAAGTGATTTTTGAACGCAATTAAAAAAAATACGTGCAATTAGACTTTGAACTTGTCTATATCAAGGTATTTCAATATAATACTAGCATTAAACAATTTATATTTATTTTATCAAAGTGTTTTAGCTGAAAATAAATGTTTGACAATCTATTAGAGATATATAATTGAAGTTTGATATAATATTAGCAATTATACCTCTTTTTTATAGTACAATAATGTATTACAAATTATTAGGCACCTTTAGCAACATTGTAGCATTTTTACTACTATTCGTTGCATTAATATTAAATTTATGCCGAATACAAGCATTTAGAGAATAATTCATTGCATAATAAGTTATTTTAACTGAATACTAGTAATTATATCGGTATTCAACTAGTGTTTATTGAATTTGAATAGAATACAATCAATTTTATTTTGATCTTCTATGTATCAAGATATTTTAATATAATACTTTGATTACACAATGAATAATTACTGTTATTCATTGCATTAACATTGAATTCAAGCCATATACAATTATTTAGAGAATAATTTATTGCGTAATAAGTTATTTTGATAAAATACTGGCAACTATATGAATATTAAGTGATTTTTGAACGCATTTAAAAAGAATAAGTGCAATTAGATTTTGAACTTGTCTATATCAAGACATTTCAACATAATATCAGGATTAAACAGTTTATATTTATTTTATCAAAGTATTTTAGCTAAAAATAAATATTTGGCGATCTATTAGGGATATATGATTGAGATTTGATAAAATATTGACAATTACACCTCTTTTTTATAGTACAATGATGTATTACAAATTATTAGGCACTTTTAGCGTCTAATTTTTGTTATATCATTATATTTCAATTACATTGTAGCGTTTTTACTATTATTCGTTGCATTAATATTAAATCTATACCGAATACAAGCATTTAGAGAATGATTCATTATATAATAAGTTATTTTAACTGAATACTAGTAATTATATCGGTATTGAACTATTGTTTATTGAATTTGAATAAAATATAAGCAATTTTACTTTGATTTTCTATACATCAAGGTATTTTAATATAATACTTTGATTAAACAAGTAATATTTGTTATATCGATGTATTTTAACTAAAAGCAGATATTTGACGATCTATTAGGGACATATGATTGAGTTTTAATATAATACAAATAATTATACATCTTTTTGATAGAATATCGGTCTATTATAACATATTAGGCACTTTTACTGACTGACTTATGACATATCAATCTATTTGAATTGTATAGTGATATTTTTACATCTATTCTTTGTATTAATGTTGAATTCAACCAAATATAAGTTTTTAGAGAACGATTCATTGTATAATAAATTATTTTAACTGAATACGAGGATTTATAGGAATATTCAACCATTATTTACTATATATCAATGCATTTTAACATAATACTCAGATTAAACAACTAATATTTATTATATCAATATATTTTAGCCGAAAAAAGATATTTGGCGATCTATTAGGGACATCTGATTGAGTTTTAATATAATACTGGCAATTACATATCTTTTTGATAGTATATCGATCTATTTTAACCTATTAGGCAATTTTAGAGAGTGATTTATGCTATATCAATGTATTTGAATTGAGTAGAGATATTTTTATAACTATTTATTGTATTAACGTTAAATTCATACTGAATATAAGCATTTATAGAACGATTCATTGCATATAAGTCATGTTTATTGAATACTAGTAATTATACGAGTATTCCATCATTTTATACAGTATTTTAAGAGAATACAAGCAATTTAACTTTGATCTTGTCTATATCAACACATTTTAATATAATTCTCGTATTTAACAACTAACATTTGCTATATCGATGTATTTTAGTTGAAAATAGATATTTGTCGATCTAATAGGGATATATGATTATGTTTTAACATAATACTGGCATTTCTTCACCCCAACTTCTAGCCATCCCACCTCCAAGCCCAACACATCCTTTGGCTCATGACGTTATACACCACCCATGTGTACTTCTAGAAGCTCCCCTTGGCTCCTCCCCGTCACCTCCCCCTCCAACCACTACCTCTCCCCCCCCTAGCCCAAGCCCAAGCCCTAGACTCTACCCTCACCACTCTTGTGCCCACCTTACCCCCTCTTGGTGTCCAACCTACTCCCCCCTCCCCACGAGCCTCCCAAGGTTCCCCCCTCTCCAACACCCCCCCCCCTTTGCCCACCACAATCTCATGATGACAACAATCACCTTTGGATCTTGGTTCAAAACAAAAAAACTTTGTTAAAAGGGAAAGCCCAACCTCAACTCCCACCTACTCCCAATTCCCCCAAACACCAATCACCAAATGACACTCTAGATCCTCTCTTTCCATATGCTTAAACCCAACCCGTGGGCTACTCTTGTCCCATACGAGTCTGATGAGGCCTTATGCTTTGATTATTCATGCTCTGGCCAACTTATTTTGACCAAAATGTTGAATGGCTATTCTTTTGGGCATTAGGCCTTCCAGCATAAGGGTTGTCCTTCCCTGCATTGTTCTTGCTGTGAGGATGACTGTAATTTTGTCCTAAAAATGCAAGAATACACTATAGTTAATATCGGGATGATTTCCTCCTCGGGGATTAACCCTTTTTACCGTCTCTCCCTAGTTGATCCTTTGAGTCGGCAGTCTGGTTATAATCTCCGAAGCAAGAGTAGAGATATGATGAGATTCACCTAAGAATAACTCCAGCAGCGTGAACACAAAGTATTCCACTAATGGATCTTGCCTTCACACACAATAGCAAAGTACAGGTTGCAGTTAAATTTCAAAAAAAAAAATGATACTCTCTCAATGGCCTGCCCCTCCTCCTGCTGATTCTCCTTGTGGATCCCCCACCTTTTGATGTTGGGCCTTTACTTCCCCTCTTTTTTCCTCCATTCCTTGGGTTTGGGCCTTTTGGCGGGCTGCTTTCCGGGCTTCTGCTTCCCAGTTCGGGCTCAGGTGTGGTGGTGGGCTGCTTGCTTGGCTGGGCCGGGCTTTGTTTGTGGGCCAGCTCCACTCTATTGCTTCAAAGTTTGGGCTTTTATAGCTCTGGATGACGGGCTTTATTTCCTGGGCCTTGTTCAAGCTGCATGGTCTTTCAGAATGGGCCGTACACTCTCAGTGGGCTTTTTAATTTGCTTCTTTTAATAGGCCTTGCTGGGCTGGGCACCCTGTTTCAGATTGGGCCTTTCTTTGTAGGCCCTTTGCTTCATTTTTACGTTGCACTTTTATAATGGACCTTGGGCCTTTTCATTTCTGTTTTAAAGTCTCAAGCTTTGGTCCATCAGTACTTGGGTTTTGGCCCCATTTCAATGTTAGCTCTAGAGCCTTGGGCTCATATGGTTAATATTTTCTTAGCTTGTAATGGGTCTTGGCCCTTATGGTTATTACTTATCATGTATTGGGCTTTGGCCCTAAAATCTTTCCTGTATTGGCTTTGGCCAAACTTGTTTGCCTTTATGGCGGGTTGGGGGCCCGATGAATAATATCTCCCCTTTAATTAAAAAAAAAACATAATACTGGCAATTACGTAACTTTTTAATAGTAAATCGATCGATTAAAACTTATTAGACATTTTTAAGGACAGATTTATGAAATGATTGACGTTTTTTAAAATTTGAGACTAAATTGAAATGTTCTCGAGACCTAAGAGCCTGGATGCAATTCACCCTTTCTTTTTTTTTTTTTTTTAATTTCTGCCATTGATGCACCGTCCTTGCATATTTTCACTCATTGGCTTCGTCGTCCGCCACGTCAGCGGTTCGATACCGCAGTCGTCTGTCAGAAATACTCGACGCAGTCCCACACCACAACGCAAACTCCGAGGAAAGACTGCAGGTGATAGCCCGATACCGCGGCTCTTAATTGAGTCGGGAAACGAGGGGGAGTAGTGGAGCCAGAGCGAGAATGGGGACGGGGAGAACTACGCTGGAGGTCGGCGCCGACGGGGTGGCCGTGATTACTATCGTTAATCCTCCGGTTAATTCGCTCTCCATCGACGGTATTCCCCCTTTCACTTCCTCTCTGTTCCTTGGTCATTTCGATTCTTTTGCTCTAGTTGCCGTGCAACCAGGGATCATGGAACGGACTCCGGAATTGGTTAGAGGGATTTCCATTATTTAGTTCTTCCTTCCATGTCGTGAACATTTGTTTTGTTAGTTTGTATATGCTTAGATATTTCAAAATTTTTGGATAATTCTACATATTCAGTATTTGTCTTGATTTTTTTTTTTGAAGAAATATGTGTCTTGATTTAGGCTTTCTCAGGGTTTGAAGTTTTAAGCTCTCATAGGCAGCTTCAACTTCTTTTTGTTAAACCTCTGGTCACCAATTGAAAAAGTTTAAATTTGTGGGTTATGACCTAAGAATAACTTTGTTCTAATATGCCCTCTCAAGCTCAAGCTTATGTGCTTGGAATCATGGATACAATTCAACAAAGATTTTTTTTCTTTTTTAAAGTTATGTTAGAGATAATTGAGAGTTAATAAGTCTTGAATTTGAGACTTATGACTCTCATACTATGTTAAGCCTTTAGTTACTTATTGACCTAAAAACTTAAGATTATAGGGCTTGTTTGCCAAGGAGACTAATTTGATCATGTTATGAAATTGTAGGTTTGCTTTTTATGTATGATGAAAAATAAAGTTAGTTATGTTAAAATTTATGTAGGATGTAAAGTAAAATTGATTGATATATTGAAAATGATGTAGGATGTGAAATATAAAATAATTTTTTTTATATTAAAAATTATGTAAGATATGATAAAATAATTTAATATTATCTTTTTATTTTTATGATTAATGAATTATTTTGGTTTTTAACATGATCTAAATGGTGTAGGGATCAAACATGCTATATAGGTTATGGACCAGAAATAATGTTATATTTTAACACTCTAAGTTCAACATCTTGTTAAGCTCTCTCAAGGTGTTGATATTATAGGATTTTTGAGCTGAGAATGCCTTGAATGAAAATGTGTGTGTAATTGCACTAATTGTTGGTTAGAGGATGGCCGAAGTAGCATCATTGAGGTCTTACAACTCAAATATGAAAGTTCTCGTTTAGTTGGTAGAGAATATACAAAGGAGGTGCCAAGATGTGCCGTGAAGAAATACAATGTTCATAGAGGTGATGTGGCATCCCGGTGATAAGGGAGCTCGTAAGATGCCAAGATTCCTTTGTGGAGATTCATAGAGCACAAGTGAGGCCTTTGATGGTGGCTGACAATGATCATCTGGTCGACCGACTCATGTATCCAGGACTTGCATACAATTTACAATGATATAAAGAAAATAGAATAAACAAAGGATTTGAAAATAAAGTCTAAATAATATCCTGTCTTTGCTAGAAAAGATTACTCTCATTCCAATTTCCCTAGGAGAACCATAAGGGAGCTTGTGGAGACATGAGTATTGCCAACGAAGTGATTTCAATGCCTTGCGCTGAAAAGAGAAAAAATAAGTCAACGTAGAGATATGAAGCAATCTCCTTTCTAGAGTTGGTTAGACTTGCTATTGCTTGTTACTATTACAAGTAGAAGCTACCATAGCTATAACAGGATCTTCACAAACAGAAAATGACTGTAGTCAAGTTAATAATATTCAAATGACATTCTTTGGTCTAAACCAAGGAATTAATACTAGTCTATCAAGTGAAGGAATGGCCGCTTTATAGGCTGAAATGAACCGACACCTCTCTAACACCAAGTAGATTGTATATATATATTTAGGGCTATCTACAAATTATGTATAAATATTTGGAGTTATATTATAATTACATCTAGGTCTTTAACGCTTCTTCTCAAGCTGTTTCATATCTATCATAAAACCCTAGCTTTTTGTAAATCTACCTAACTCTAGTACCTCTCAAAGACTTAGTTAACATATCTGCTAATTGATTATTAGAATTGACAAAGGACATAATAACTTCTTTGGATAGCATTTTACCCCAATGAAGTGACTATCAATCTCGATGTGTTTTGTCCTTTCATGAAAGACAATGTGTGAGGCGATGTGCGTAGCAGCTTAATTGTCACTGTATGACTTCAAAGGTTCAGATTGGGTAAACTCTTAACTCATGCATTAACTGCTTAAGCTATATTAGCTCACATGTTGTAAGTGCTATTGCTCTGTACTCTGCCTTGTGCTAGACCTTGCTATTACATTTTGTTTATTACTTTTCCAGGATATTAGGTTCCCTCATAATAGGATACAGTAGCCTGATGTGGTTTTTTGATTTATTGGAGAACTTGCCTAATGAGCATCTGTATATCCTATCACCTGAATATGTTCATGGTCATGATATAGAAATTCTTTTCCAGGGGCTACCTTAAGATATTTAATTATCCTCGAAGCAGCCTCCCAGTGACCTTCATAAGGGGATTCCAAGAAAATGGTTGATTACATTTACAATAAATGAAATATCACTTCGAGTTATTGTAAGGTAGTTGAGTTTTCCAATTAATCTTCGATATTGTCTCGGATCAGATAACAACTCCCCTGTTTCGACATTAACTTGGCATTAGGATCTATTGGAGTGTCAATTGGTTTAGTGCCTAACATACTTGTCTCCTTGAGTACAAGTTATTTTTTAAGTATAATGGTAGAATTAGCTAGTATGGCCTATATGAGTGGTAAAGATCCCAATGTATTGCATCATTGTTCGGCATTTGTAAGCCTGAAATATGTCTTGTCAATGTGATTTTAATCTCCTTTTAGGTTAAGTGGGTTTGTGTATAAGATGCACTCTCTATTTATTGGAACTAAATAGGTTATCAGTGTATAGATCTAATGGACTTAGCATACATTAAATATCTATTTAAGGAAATTTTCTCATCTATTTTACATTTTATGATAGTGAAATAGATGGTGATGTTATTAGCAAAATTCAAGTAAAATGGATTAAGTTGAAAAATGTATTTGGTGTATTGTGTGATAAAAAAATCTCACTCAAGCTTAAAGATAAATTTATAGGACAGTAATTGGACCAAAAATATTATATAATGATGAGTGCTGGCCGACATAGTAGAAACATATAAATAAAATAAGTGACGCAGAAATGAAGATGTCAAAGTGGATGAATGAGTATATATGAAATGATAAGTTAAGAAAAGGGTACTTCCGTGAGAAGGTTGTAGTAACTTTAATTCAAAGAGAGATGACTTAAATGGTTTGGATATATATATGTAGGCCAATAAAAGCTCTAATAAAGTTGAGCTATTAGATTTTACTCATGTAAAGAGGAAGAGGAAGACCAAAGATGATATGACAAGAAATTATAAGAAATGACCTTTCATATTTAAAGCTAAATTGGGAGCTATTATTTGATAGAATGCAATAGAAATAAATGATTCATGTAGCCGACCCCACTTAGTGTAATAAAGGTTTAGTTGTTGTTACTGTAGGAGATTGCAATTGTTTCATATGTATTTCTTTTCCTACCAAGACAAATCACCATACAATATAATTAGAATACGCTGGCCTCATGGCTAAGCAAAATATTAGAATTTGCTTTTTTCTCAAGTACTGTTCTCCCTTAAGTGTGATAATCCTCCACTGTAATTATTATATGAGGAGAAAGTTTAGGGAACTGTGAGTTCAATTTATATCAACATATTTTCTAGATATATTTTATTATTCCTGCCATCTTTATTCTTTGTTCTTTTTGTTCAGTATTATACAGTCTGAATGATAATTATGAGCAAGCTTTGAGAAGAAATGATGTAAAAGCAATCGTTGTAACTGGTAACAACTCTTAACTATGCATATATTTTCTTGTATTTTGAATATGACATTTGCCAAGTGTTTCAAGCATGGAGCAGGTGCTGGAGGAAAATTTTCTGGAGGGTTTGATATCAGCTCTTTCAGTACTATACTAGGGGAAAAGGGTATGATTGAACGTTGAAACTTTCCATTACATTTTTTTTAGGTGTTCTATTAATCTCAACATCTTATCCCTTCAGTTGGACAACCAAGTGCTGGCTTCATTTCTATAGATATAATTACAAACACCTGGGAAGGTACTTGTTTGAGCTTCAGCTTATTTGCTGTGACAGTAGTCTCCTTCAATCTGTTGGAATATGATAGTGTTTTCTTAATAGGTGCAAGAAAACCATCTGTAGCAGCTATTGATGGCCTAGCACTTGGTGGTGGATTAGAAGTTGCCATGGTGTGTTCAGAAATTAGTTGTGCAAAACTTTTTGAAACCTACCAATTTTATATGCATTTTTCTTTTATGTACTTCCTGTAATGTTTAGGCTTGCCATGCTCGCATATCCACCTCAAGTGCTCAACTAGGCTTGCCTGAGCTCCAGCTTGGGGTCATCCCAGGATTTGGAGGTATGTTTTGATCTTATTCAACAACGTATGGTAGAATGTACTGTTAATGTATTTCCAGTTTTGGGTACTTAGGAAGCTGCTTTATGCATACTTTGTATGCATCATCGGGTGTGTGTTTAAAGTGGTTAGTGGATTTGGGTATCGACCTTTGGATCTGTATCTTCCTTTCTATTAATCGTGTTACATCCCTGACAAATCATCAAATATGTGCCCACTAAGCCTAAGGAATAGACTTGGCTTTTAAGATCTCTAGTTTCAAGGAATATTTACATCATTTCTTATTTTTTAATTTTGTTTGGTGGCCCATCAAGTACTTCAGGTAGTGTATTAGCTGCAAGTTAGGCGACGATTTTCACAAATTTTGAGAGCAGACTTATTATTTAACCTTATTAATAATGGAAGCTATTTATTGGGCTCAAGTTGGTCAACTTTTTAGTCTTTGAATCAACCATCTAACTTGGATTACTTGTTTCATAATGGGTTGACCTATCTTTGATGCAACTGCATTTAAAATATATCATAAATGGAAAACTTGGTTTAAGGTAGTGGGCTTTGTCTGATTTGCCTAATTTAAACATCAAATTTGACGTTGGTAAGGAGGTATAATAGCAAGGTATTGCAGTCGCTAATGCATTTTAATCTTTTTAGGTATTATTGAACTGCAATTGACACTATTTTATTTATTTTGAAAAGGGTCGTAGCTTTAGCATTACATACTCAAAGTACAAAAGTCCTAATGTAAACTAATAGATCAATGTAATGAGTTTATGACAACGGATGACCTGTTGGAGATATTAAGGATATTCCTTCATTTTGTTACCATGGGTATGAAGTTTATTTTGTACTATAATCGACTTATCGTGGCTTTAATGTAGCTGAATGGAGTAAAGAAATCTATGTAAGACTTTGGTGCTACTGTAACTCATTTACTCATCATATTTGGTCAAGTTTGGACTCTCCATCTCTACAAAAAATATATAGGACTAGGGGTGGCAATTTTTTGTGAAAATTGAAACTCTCGTATTTTGCTTGTTTGAAATCGATTCGATTTTCTTCCGGCTTGAAGTTAGCTGGCTTGAAATGAAATCTATTCAACTCGTAATTGACTCGATATGAGTATAAACATATACATATTTATAATTTTATAAAATACAATTGAGATATTTCTATATATAAATATGGTATAATATTTTACATAAAAAAGATGATATTAAAAATATATGCATAGAATTTAAAAGTGAATTTATAATATTATATTTTAATATATTTTATATAAATAATGGATATTTTTATGGAAAATTATAGCATATAATTAAGCCTGATTCAACTTGAAATTGAAAGAATCTTAGTAGACTCGAATCGAACTCAACTCGAAATCAAAAATTTCAATTTCAACTTGAGTCCAACTCACTTGAAATTAATTCAGTGTCATCCCCATATAGGACGATTATGTACATGAAATTATAGTATTGAAGTTTACTTTTTTTGATCAGCAATAATCATTTTTACTTCAACTAGTGCTGGCATAAATCAGAACCCACCCTTTGTGCAGTCCCATTGTTCTGCTTTTTGTGCAGAGGGAACTTTTGCTTGCATGAAATGTCAACAATTTTTCTACAATGTTGTAATATATGTATTAGAGGCTAGTGAATGCCTGTTAAATGTATGATGTCTATGGACATAGTTTCTTGAATAAAATGTGAGTTTTGGAAACACTTTGTATCTCGTGAATACAAGGGAATGTATTTAGCTTGATTGTCCTGATGTTGCGTTTAGGACTACAGGCTAGAAGTTGTTGGCTGGGATCAGAAGATTCCTTCTGCACTGTGCTGAGGTGTTAAAAGTCTTAATATGTCCAAGTGAGTGGACAAGGGGATTAGGTGTTAGGCCCTGCCAGGATTTTCTGGAAAGGAAATAATTTTACTGTCCTTTTTTTTTAATGCACTCTTCACTATGTGTCTTTGTCCATTTGTTTTGTCATCATGTGTAATTCACTTCAATACCTATTTTCAGGGACTCAACGGCTGCCACGTCTTGTGGGTCTCACCAAAGCTCTTGAAATGATCCTGGTAAAGTGTTTTATTCTGTAAATTGCATGTTGTAGTTATGGTTTATAGTTTTCCCTCTCATTTTTGGATTGGGTATTGAATGGCAGATGTCCAGACCTATTAAAGGAGAAGAAGCTCATTCTTTGGGACTTGTTGATGCTATAGTATCATCTGATCAATTGGTTAAGACTGCTAAGCTTTGGGCTCTTGATATAGTTGAATTTAGAAAGCCATGGGTGAAAAGTCTTTTTAAAACTGATAAGTTGGAACCGCTCGGAGAGGCCAGAGAAATTCTAAACTTTGCTAGAGCTCAAGCTAAAAAACAAGCGGCAAATCTCCAGCATCCATTGGTCTGTATTGATGTTATAGAAGAGGGTGTAATCTCAGGGCCTCTTGCTGGTCTCCAAAAGGTATATGTTTCTGTTGAGAATTCTTGGCTAGAGGATATTAATTTTTGATACTTTGAAATAAGCTGTTTGGTTGTTTGTTCCACTTGGTTGTTGCAGGAAGCTAATTCATTTCAGACTGTTGTTGCCTCTGAGACATGCAAAAGCTTGGTTCATGTGTTCTTTGCGCAGCGCTCTACTTCTAAGGTTCAAGTCATGCTAGCTTCTACCAATGAAAGTATTATGATTATTTATATCTTCACCCCTTCATGTCAGTTACTATGCATCCATGCAACATACTTTTCTTCTTGGTATAAATTTGTTGTACGAGTTCAAGCTGTAATTTGAAGATTTTCACACTTGATGGCTAAGTTAGAGGTATTTTTGTGCACATCCTAAAATTCCAATTAAATTCAGCATAATTTTATTTAGTTGTTCATGGCATAACTGAATGGTGCTTGCATTTAGTCTTTGGCTGATTAGTGCTCTATATTTTATAAGTTTCTTGTTCTTCTTACAAAATATAGATTTGATTCTCTCCATACTTTTTTCCAGTCTAACTCCAATTCGATTTATTAATTGCATGACATTTTAAATCTTGTATTGCAGTATGCTAATATAAGAAAACTTCTAGCCTACAATTATGGTCCTATTTTCTTTTGACAAGTTTAAACTACCAGCCTACAGTCAAGTTCTTTTTTCCTTTTGCAATTTATGTTGAAAAAATGTAAAGCAAGACATTTTGCAGGCATCTTTAAACTTTTGTCCACTTGTACTTTTTCTTAGAGCACATGCAGTTTTCAGTGAAGGATATTTATTTGTATTATCTGATTCAAGAACTCTTAATTAAATTCTAAGCAATTTTGATGGCTTTATTAAGTTGTGTAGAAATCATATTCAAATTATGTTTCTTGCTTGAGCATCTCGCATTTAGATCCTTGTAATGTGGAAATCTTCTTGAATTCTTGTCTCAGGTGCCAGGGATCACTAACTTGGGTTTAAAACCCAGAGAAATAACTAAAGTTGCTATAGTTGGCGGTGGTCTGATGGGTTCTGGAATTGCAACTGCATTAGTTTTGAGCAATTTTCCAGTTATACTTAAAGAAGTAAATGCAGACTTTCTTAGAGCTGGAATAAACAGGATAAGAGGTAAACATGACACTGACATTGAACTGTTTGTGGTCTTTGGTAGCTGGGTCTTTTCTGAATCTTGCATTTCATGAATTGGTACGTCTTTCCAGCCAATTTGCAAAGTCGTGTTAAAAAGGGTAAAATGACTGAAGAAAAATTTGAGAAGTCCCTTTCCCTCGTCAAAGGAACTCTTGATTATGAGAGTTTTAGAGACGTGGACTTGGTCATTGAGGCAAGTCTATACTTGATTCTCCTCTTGCTGATTATTCTCGACATATTTTGCAATTTGTTTTCTTTTCATTTTACGCCTTAGTATTTTCGGTGCAGGCAGTGATAGAAGATGTGTCCTTGAAACAACAGGTATTTGCTGATCTTGAAAAATACTGCCCATCTCATTGTATCCTTGCTAGCAACACTTCAACAATAGATTTGAATTTAATTGGAAAGAGCACAAATTCAATGGATCGTATAGTTGGTGCTCATTTCTTTAGGTATTATGCTTCACAAATTTCATGCTATATTTTTCACGTTAATATGATATTTGATATATTTTTCTTTTCTTCAGCCCTGCACATATAATGCCACTTTTGGAAATAGTTCGTACACATAAGACATCACCACAAGTTGTGCTAGACTTATTGGATATTGGGACAAAGATACGCAAAACGCCAATAGTTGTGGGGAATTGTACTGGATTTGCTGTCAATCGTATGTTCTTTCCTTATACTCAGTCTGCACTTCTATTTGTTGATCATGGCCTAGACCCCTACAAGATCGATCGTGCTTGTACAAAATTTGGAATGCCAATGGGCCCTTTCAGGTATTATCCTCATGGCTTAACCGAGTTACATTTTGTTAAATATGATTTTTAGTAGTTTGATTAATTTTATAAACAAAGTTATGCATTTGATTCTCCAAGACGAGGATAACCATGTGGGTCCTTTATTTAACGTAGAATGGTTGATCTTGTGGGTTTTGGAGTTGCTGTTGCTATTGGTGTGCAATATCTTCAAAGTTTCCCAGATAGATGCTACAAATCGATGCTAATGCCGCTCATGCTTAAGGATAAGAGATCAGGTAAAAAATATAAGATATAATGCCTTTTGTATCATGGAAGTACTGATTCTCCCATGATACTTCTCCTACTGGTAATCATTCGTATTTGTTTAATGGAAACTTAAGTGGCTTATATTCCTTTTAACTCATTGTTACAGGTGAAGCCTCAGGAAAGGGTTTCTACAAGTATGATGAGAGGCAAAAAATTAGTCCAGACCCTGAAATAAAGAAATACATTGAAAAATCAAGGAGTGCGGCTGGTGTTACTCCTGATCCTGAGGTCACCCTTGATGCCTTGTTTATTCAATTATATTTAACGTTAAGTATATTTGACTTACTAGTACTGCCTTCTTTTATCATTGTTTTCAGTTTTTTTGACTGCCCACCTCACCTATGTTATCTTTTCAATTTTGTACATGAGCCTCTATCTGGTAGATTATGTTTTTGTGTTGATTTGAGTTGTTTGTTAGATTGACGTGATGGGATAGGGATGACTATATTGCTAAGAGAGAACTCTGGCCTAATATAAAGCGTAGGCATTGGAATGAAAGGCAATTTCGAATCAGCTTTGTCCACGGACAAGAAAACTTTAAGTAATGCAGCTATAAGTCTCATAGAGAGATTGATCTTAGTTCTATAGGCACTTAGGAATGCTTATATATGCAAGTTAGACGAGAAGTGGTGTTTCCAATTGTGGTTGGGTGAGCAATGCCTATGAGCTATCCCTTGGGAGGGGAACAACAACTAGAAATAGTTGCTAATACCCTTTAGGTTGAAGAGCATAAGGAGGAATCTGCGCGAGGGGCTCAGGTTTAATTAGCTAGTTGGTGAAGCAATAGCTTCCTAGAAAATGATTGGGTTAGAAAGAGAAAATTATTTTAATGTTAACTTTTTTTGTTGGATGTGAAATTGATTTTTTAAATTTAAGTATGTATTAGATGTGAAATAAATTTATTTTTTAATATTATAATTTGTGCAGAAATAAATTTGATTTTTAATGTTGTAGTTTGTGTGTGATGTGAAATAAATATAAAAAATTAGTTAAGATGTTTTTTGGATGTGTTTGGGATTGGTTTAGGGC
Source organism: Apostasia ramifera (assembly GCA_019297695.1). Lineage (NCBI taxonomy): Eukaryota > Viridiplantae > Streptophyta > Magnoliopsida > Asparagales > Orchidaceae > Apostasia > Apostasia ramifera. The sequence goes on from JAEMOT010000157.1 coordinate 98,746, forward strand.
TTTTAGATGTTGAGAATGTGTTTACTCTGTCCATTTTTAATATTATTAGTATTTTTTATAAAGTAGATCACATAAAGAAAAGAAAAGATGAGCAGAAGAAATCGGAGAAGCAGAAAACATTTATATTTCATCAGAAGTTATCTATTAGACTTACAAAGATTTGGGATTTGTTCTATGAGATTTCAAGCCCAATAAATTAAAGAAAAAGAGACTAAACAATCTAACAGGGAGACTAATAAATGAAAATAGGAAAATAGGAAATAAGGAGATAATGGCTAATATTAATATAGCAACTAATTCTTTCTGATTCTTGAAAACTACATATTTCATCTTGCTTTATGTCAAAAACATTGGTGTTGAAAATCTTGTGTATCATTATCATCATTCTCTCTCTCGACTCTACCGAAATGGACTAAATATAAGAACGATGATTGGGTTCGATCTCTTGCACTCATCCTTGGTGTTCTGAGTAACATTAGAGTGCTAACGTTTTTTCCTTGGACAAGAAGGACAAAATCTATCAACTGTACTTACAAACTCATTAGCAAGAGCAACATCAACTTCATCTTTGCACGGAATGAATAAAGGAGCTTCGGGATGGAAATGCCTCAAGAGCAAGAGTAAATAATGCAAGAAGATCAAAGGTGTTTCTATATAATTTTTTATCTACCATATTGTGAACAAGACTAATATTATTATGCTAAAGAAATTCTAGTAAATAAGCATTTGGTCTAACTTTTTCAATGATGGGGTTATAAGCTTTTTCTTTTTTTTTGATAAAGCAATGGGGGTATAAGTTAATGGCTTTTGTGTGGAGTTTTTTGAAGGAATGCTTTGCAAGCATTTAAGGCAAATACAAACCATCACAAAATGTCCAATATTAAAATATTTAGCCCTATGGTGAGCATCAACAAGTTTATAATCAGAATGGAATCGTAACCTTTAACAATTTTAGGAAAATTTAGAACAATTTATATTCAGGTCTTTCTAATGTGCGTGTGCTATGGGCACAGGTGTGCATGCATGATGGTAATCTAGATACTCATCGCAAAATACATCCTTATAGTCATTAGACTTAACCTCCTTATTAGTAAACTGATATTAAAAATAGAGTGTATAGGCAAAATACCTTAGAATGACCTCATGAGTAAGTTCTTAGAGTTATATGATTGTCCTTAGTTACTTGTCTCTAGAATGGGTGCTTTATTTTAAGTTATGGACCTTAGGTCTAACTGTTGTTGAATAAGATGAAGTTCTTACTTAAAGGTACGTATGTTATTTTTGAATGTCCTCGTTTGGAGAAAAAATAAGGAATTTAATATCAGTAACAAACTAAGAAGCAAAAAAAAAAAAAAAAAAAAAAAAAAAAAAAAAAAAAAAAAAAAAAANAGCAAAAATCTCAATCTCATGAGTTTGTTTTTTAGCCATGATAAATGCACAATTGCGCATGAAAATAGATGTAGCAAAATAACTCAAAATTATTATATATAGTATTAGCTTAAAGTTACTTTGATTTTCAAATTAAAGGCTTTTGAATTTAAATGTTTTATGATAATATTTTAGCTTCAAAGTAGGCGATGATAAGTAGATTCAGGGATGTGTGTGAAGGTTATAAAGTTTCACAAACTTTTTTTTCTAAACAGATTTAAACGTAAATTTGAAAAGGCTATAATATGAGTTTTTTTTCTTTCTTTTTTTTAAAATAATTTTGATTAGATGTAAGTTACTAAAATTAACTAATTATACATATCAAAATCTAATTTCAAGTTATAAATTTACCCTTTTTGGCACGTTTTGCATTCCCTTTTTTGCTTAATCTCACATCCTATCTATGCATTTCACTAAAGAAAATTTCCCGGTTTAAATCTTGAAGTAGGTGTAATCGAAGTTATTTGACCACAATTTGAAATGGAGGAGTACCTAATGGTGGCTCCTACATGTAGCTGGCCACGTGTCCCATGTCAAACATTAAGTGTGCAGTCTCATGCTCTACTATACAAGAAAATGCGTGGGATGCATCTGAGTGCGAACATTTCATTTTTGTGAGGCGACGTTTATCCATTTGTAGCAATTGGCATTTTCTGTAGCACGTGTGGAGTGGATGAATCCATGTGGACACAAAGTAAATAGGTTCGGGTGGTTGGACCGACAAGCGGACGTTTTGGGTGGAAGGCGACGCGGCTGCAGAGGTGCAAGGCAGATAGATCTGTAGAGGGTGGCAAGACAGATCTGTGAGGAGCATGGGGATGTTCGACTAAGACGTTGACATACAATTGGTAAGGCTTGGAGGACTGATCATGCACACACTTGAATAACTTTAAGATTAGGTCTTCCAGCTCACATGGGAGGGGAGACAGTCGGAGGCCACCATTGCTTGGAACATGATCCTTATTTGGCTTTAGAATGCTCTTTGAGCAGAGCAGTCGACACATGGTGAGTGTTGGATGTTGGAGCTGTTCATGGGAACACAAGATCAAGAGAATAATGTCGAATCATAGAGCACCTGTGAGATGATGCGGATGGGGATTTGTGACCACACGGTGTACAACAATTTTGCGTGTACATGGTGTTGGGAATGTTCATGTCCTGTAGACGCTCAGGTATGTTACTGCTTAGATGATAATGAAGTTAATTTCTGAAGCGAGAGAATTGAAACTCTAGTATTAATTGATGTAGAATATAATATATGGGGGAGAAAGGTAGAAGACCATTAGAAAGAGAAGACTAGAAGAAAGGGGAAAGTAGAGTGTAATTTTATTGAATTCATCAAAAGCTACTTAATACAAAGACCTGGGGCTTATTTTATAGAATTTAAAGCCCAATAAATTAGAAAAAATTAAGGTTAGGATCTAACAAACTAGAGAAAATAAATGTTGAGAAATAAAAATATAAAAGTAGAAAGGGTAAATATTATCGAGGTTTGTGAGATTTGAGGTTAATATCGATTAGACTTGTGAGTTTAAAAAGCTTTTAATAGGGTTCTTGAGGTTGATATTAATATTTCAGTCATATTTTTTTTTATAAATTTTAACAAAATTTATTGTTAAATTTAATTTTAAAATTAATATAAAATTATATATTTTTTTACCCCTCATCTGCCTCTCATTCAAACAACGCCACCGCAGCTGCTTGAGCCGGAGCCGCTCAAGGAGTTGGCCGCTTGAGAAGGGGTTGCGCGCGGTGGCCCTACACAAGCAGTGTGAGTGTGTGCACAGGGGCCATGTGCGGTGGCTTTGCACAAGCTGCATGAGCACCCGTGCAGGGCCTGCACAAGCAGCGTGAGTGTGTGCATAGGGGCCATGTGCGGTGGCTCTGCACAGGCTACATGAGCGGGTCCCACACATGGGACCCATGCGGCGTCCCTGCTCAGGGCGCATGAACAAGAGTGAAATAGCCGTCACAAGCACGTGCGCAGAAGCCTCCCGCAGCAGCCATGCGCTGGTGCTCATGCCTAAGGTTCGTGTACGCATGGGCCACACACAACGGTGAGGCCTGCTGCGATGGTTGATGATGGCCGGGGGCTGCCTGCGGTGGCAGCCAGAGCAGGGTTTGAATGGGAAGCCAATTGAAATATTAATACCAGCCTTGGGAGTCTGGATGATATTTACCTAAATAGAAAATAGGAATGCTAATAAAGATAATTATCTTTGATCCTCACTTAGAAACTATATATTTCTCAGTCAATAAAAAAAAGAAACTATATATTTCTTCTCCCTCTACACCTAAAGTATTCATACCTAAAATTACAAATATCATCACCATCACTCATTAGTTTGGCTATTGATTTTGATGCTCTCTCACTTAAAAGTCTTCAACTGTTGTGTGCATTAAAATAATGTGAAATAAGAGATTCTGGCTTTTCTTTTGAAATAGCAAGCATTCATTTTTGCTAGGTAAATGCATTTTGGTTGAATTGTGGCATTTAATAAAATATTTCTTGTAAGGTATTCTGCTACGAGTAGCTTATTAAAATTTCTTTAAAGTTGATTGGTGAGCATTTCTCATAGGATTTTGAACAAGTGAAGAATAGTTTATGTGTGAAGGGTATTTTTTATTTAAAGTGTACAGAGTTGTAATTTTATAGATTCCTATGTTTTATCGAGTCGATCCGTAACGCTGCTATATGTTTTGTGTCATTCATATACAGCTAATGAAGTTGTCAGATAAAGATATCATCGAAATGGTTTTCCTTCCCGTCATAAACGAGGCTTGTCGAGTTCTCGATGAGGGTGTTGTTGTCAAGGTGTCAGATCTCGATATTGGTTCCATTATGGGCATGGGCTTCCCTCCTTACAGGTATATTTCATCAACTCTACAGACTTGTTTGGTTTAAGAGTTTTATTCTAGGTAAAAAAGAGAAAATATATTAGTTTATAAGTTTGATGGAATATAATGTTATTTTAATATTGAAAGATATATAAGATGTGAAATAAAATTAATTTTAATGTTGAAATTTGTGTTGGATGTGAAATAAAGTTGATTTTTAATGTTAGAATTTATATTGGATGTGAAACGAAGTCATTGAAATTTGTGATGAATATAAAATATTAATAAAATCTTAGGGGGCGTTTGGTTCAATGTTATCTTTAAATTGTGATGAAACGAAGTCATTGAAATTGTTTGGTTTAATGATATCTATAAATAATCTTTTATAAAATTATAAAATTATTATTTAAAAGATGATATCTAAATGTCATGACATCTAAATTACATAACATAACACTAGTTACATCTTAATAAATTACATAACATAACAATAAATCAAACGCCCTCTAGTTACATCTCAAGTAAATCAAATTTATTTTACAAGTGACTCTCTTCTCCTAATAGCAAGCTTCAACATTGACCTTTGGTTCCAGGGGTGGCATCATATTCTGGGCTGATTCTCTTGGAGCAGCATACATACACAAGAGATTGGATGAGTGGACAAAGAAATATGGTGATTTCTTCAAACCTTGTTCCTGTTTGGCACAACTAGCGGCGTCCGGCGGCCAACTGGTACGAAAGTTCACCATCCTGATTGCCTCATGTTTAATCTTTAGATGGCATTTTCGAGATTTTTCGTGTTTATGCAGAGTACTGCTGCTGGTCAGGTAAAGGCGCGCCTGTAGTCATACTTATTTTCAGTGGAATGCAGTTTGGAGAACCAGTTAAACCAATATCTGGGATATTTGCCCCTTCAGATCAATAAGAAGTATGTCTATTATCAGGGCAGAGGTACTTCTCCAGTTATTGAGGATTATAAGTTTGAATAATCGCAAAATATATGCTTGTTAAGCTTAATTTTTAGTTGGTTCTATGGAGAACAGTTTTCTTTTTCCTTCTGTGAAAAATAAAAACGTTAAAATGTCAATATAACAACACATGTCAAAGGTTAACTATCAGTAATTGCAATTACTGACAGGTAATATCCCAGTTTAATATTATTTAAGATTTATATATTTATTTAACATATATTATATATTATTATAATATTTTAATAAAATTTATTTGTGTAGTATATGTTTTATACATTAATTTTTTCAATAAATATTCTTAAAAAAATATATTTATATGTAAATATCTCAAATATATATTAAAAATAAATGCTCATTAAAATATAAATATCGAGTCAGTTATGAGTTTAATCAATTTTATTTTGCGCAAGTTAGATTAAGTTGAGTTCATATCAGGTAAAATGCGAATGAGTTTTGAGTATTAGCGACTCTAATTTGATACCTCGACGGGGGCTGTTGTGCCACCGGTGACCATAATGGCTAGATTTCTGTCCTATAACCCTCCAATGCCTGTCTCCTCACCTCTCCTTTTTCCCATTGGTGGTGCTATTGAAGATTTTGAGCTTATCTATTGGTAAGTCATGTTACTCTTCATCGTAGCAGGCTGCATTGATCACCCCTCTCTCTTATTTATGATGTAGGCATTATTGACAAAGGCCATGACAAGTTTTTCTCTTAATTTCTACCTAGGTATGCATGTTCTATCTTAGTGTACTTGGTGGCAATTAATTTAATATTTACTTTGATTTTATGTTATGTTATTTAAATATCGTGACATGTAAATGTTTTTTTTTAAGTGATATTTTTTTTTTAATTTTTTGAAAGTTATTTATACATGTCATTAAATCAAATAATTATTATTTTTTATAACGTGATATAATATTAAAATAATTTTAAGTTAAACGTCGCTTTAATGTGATTTTTCATTGAACGAAATTTAATATGACGGCCGTGTCCAAGTCTTTGGAAAGGTGAAGGCTTCTCCGTGATATAAATCACACGAACGATTAAGAACTACAAACCCCTTTTAGCAATAATTTTGTTTTGAATCTTGTTTAAAGAAAGTGTGCTATAACAACTCAGAAACATCTGTCCTTCCCTCTCTCTTTTATTTTCAATATCTCAGTTTCATTTCACTATAAAATACTGTACAATCATATTAAATTTATAAAATAATAAATAAGTATATAGAATTTGTATTAAAAGAATAAAAATTGAATTTATATGGTATAACATTTAAAGTTTTGTGTGATATTTATGTTATTAAGTAATATCTAAATATTATTAAAAATTAAGTAATATCTATATATTACTGTTATTTTTTTAGTTTTTAGTAAAATATCTTTTTAATTATAATTGAGTAATATGAGTTTGGTTTAACACTAAATAATAGAAAAAATAATTAAATAAAAACACTAAAATTTAAATAATATTGAGCAAAATGACGATCAATTATTAATTTCCACCAGAAAAATAGTAACCTGAAATCATCAAATTCCTGCCTATTACAGGTAGGTCTTCATATTTTATCTATAATTATATTTTAGTAATATTTTTAAAAGTTTTTATTAAGTTCTTAAAATATAGAATAATAATCTAAAAGTGAAGCAAAATATAAATTTACTAGGTATTTATAGTTCAAAATGTGAACTCAAATGAAGAATTTTAAAATATATGAATTAAGAAATAAAAAATATGAATTAAAATGTAATTATAAATAAATTATTAAAATATAAGAATAATTTCATGTGGATAAATTGAGCTGTTTAATCAAATCATAATATAAATTTTAAAATCAGTTAAAGTAAAGAAAAAAATTTGTCATTAATATTATTTTGAAATGTTACATTCATTTTGGATATTAGTTGTGGATATGGCTAAACTAATGTATTAAACCGTGGTTTTAGTTTCAATTTTACTTATTTTTTGAAATTATTAATTACAGTGATTTTCATTATTTTAAATGTTTCAATTTTAATAGTTTTAATATAATGTATATTATAGTCTTTAATTTTTAGTTTTAAATTTTAATTGTTGTTAAAAATTTGAGAATTTTGATGAAAATGAAATTAGTAAATTTTGAAATTTCTTTTGATGAGGTAAATTTTGAATATATCTTGACTCAAATTGAAATGAGATTAATTTAGGCGATTTTTTTTTCCTGATTCTCAATTTTGGCAGAACTCTTAAATCAATTGCTATACCTTCTTTCTGGCAATTAAATTATCGTCAATCTTCATTAAAAAAAATAGATAAATTTATATTTATTATTTTTTTTAAAAAAAATTTACAAACAAATCTATCAAGCTAAATATTTATAGGTAATATCCTTTAAATTCAATATTTACATATGACACTTCCAAATAAAAATTAGAGTAGAGTTGCCTCTAAATTAACGTTCAAAATATGTTAGGATGGGGTGTTATTTGTAAATTTATATTTAAAATAAAAAATATTATTTATAAATATTAAATTTAGAAGATGTTATTTATAAATATTTAATTAAGTTTAGTTATGTTGCTTTAAAAAGAATTTTTAAAAAGTGAAATTCCAAAAAAAAAGAAATTCAAAAATAACCTCGCCAATCTCTCCATGCAACATCCCAAAAATTGAAGTTAATTTGGACTGAAAATAAAAGATTTTTGAATCCAAAAATAATAGTTTTTGGACCTATTGACGAGACAGGGGACCAATTTGTAATTGCGCCAAAACTTCTCCGCCTCTTCCGCGTGTCGCGTGAGACGCGTGGCCGCCTGGAGCTTTTTCTTCCCCTCTCGATCATACCTTTTTACTTCCGCTCGGTGTCGCGCTCCCCTGGCCGTTCCGCCGTTTCGCTGAGCCAGTTGCAGCCACCGCAGGAGCAGCCCACAGGGAAGAAGAAGAAGAAGAGGAAGAAGGAGAAGAAGAAGGGAAAGGAGGGAAGGAAGCTATTTTGGGATTTCTAAGCATTAATTGGTAGGTAATCCTGTCCCTAAATTTATTATGTTTATGAAATTATGTCTGATGTGGTGTATTTTGTTAAATACATCAGTAAATGAATATGATTTGATTGTCTGTGCAATGATGTGGTGTTGATGAATTTTTGTATGCCAAGAACCGATGAGGGCGGAAAGTTTCTTATATGTGTTATTGCGATGAGGGCGGGAGTATATGATGGGTGATGTCCTGATGTGGAATCACCGATGTAAAGAGCAGCTCCTGTCAAGGCTTCTTGAATAACAAGCTGTAGGAACTTTTGTCAGGCTTATAGGTGAAAGGATATGAAAATGATAAGTTCACATCACTAAACAGAGTAATGTATGAGTTTATGTATGTGTTTGTGCACTCATGTGAGGATTATGATGATATTTTGAATGTGATGTGTTTATTTACTGTTCATGTCATGATATTTTTTGTATTTATTTTATGTTAGATATTGTTTTACCTACTGAGTTTGTATTAACAAATTTCTGCCATTTTTGGTGGCAGATACTGCATAAGAAAGATCACGGGACATGATATGAGTTACTGCAGGTTGCTGCAAGGAAGTGGTTGCAGGGTTATGTGGAGGTGATTAGTTGATGTTGGTTTATGTTTTTAATTCCGACGCCTCGGCTGCTGGTAGCTCCGCCGCTGGCGGCCGGGACGTCACACTCCATTTGCACCTTCATTGCTCAATCCGTGCGCAATTAGAAATAGATTGTAGGAGGACTGAAGTAGAGCCAGAGGCGGCCCAAAAAACTGTGCTCTGGTTAGTGAATGTACTTTAGTCAAAACTCGGCCAAAGAGGAGATTTTGCATTCTCCTAATCCAATAAAAAGCTTTTGTTTAAATATTGGAAGTCTCAGCTTTTAATTATATAACTTTACATTAAAGAGATGAAAATTATGATATTCGAGATTAAAAAAAAAAGTCAGCCTAAATGTTCAAAAAAAGTTAGCCTAATGTAAGTTAAATAGAAGATAGAGTTTTTATTTAATGAGAGTCATTTTAGTGATGATTTTTTTATATTAGTAAAATATGAAATAAAATTAATTAATATATTGAGAAATATATAAAATTTAATATAAAGTAATTTTTTTAATATAAATAAAAAAATATATATTAAAAATGAAAAATTAAAGTTTTATTTTATTTAATATTATTATAAAGTGATCATGATCTACTTAGCTTTCAACTAGAAGCAGAACTAGGTAAATGCTCAAGGTTTAAGGAATTAACTGAAATGAAATGAGACATTGGGGCGCCGTAATGTCATTTCCTCTTCATTAAAAGGACGTAAGGTAATATGCGAGGGCGACGGGCTGATGGGTTTCTTTTCTTTTCTTGCGTTCGCCGGGGAAACAATCACAGAGAGTAGAGGTATGTTTCTCTTCCTCCATCTCCTCTTCTCTCTCTCTCTCTCCATATCTCATCTTCCTAGTCAGCAGCGAAGACGCACGGCCGTGGCGAGCGGCAGCGGTGGCAGTTCCGTCTTCTCCTTCGGTGGTGATTTACGCCAAACAGAGATCTCTCTCCGTATCTCTTCCTCTCATTCTTCATCCCGCCTCCTCCTCTGGTGCATAGTGGCGAGCTCCCTGCCTATGAGAACGCCGGCTGCCAGCGACGAGATTGGCAACAGACCCATTTTGTCATTTCACGTACATGTCTAAAATATTTTCGTTAGATTATGTAGATTGGGTTTTCATAAGTTCCTTTTTTTAATAGATCAAAGTCTCCCTCTAAGAGTAAGAACTCAGCAGGGTTTTTACCCGTTGAGTTCTTACTTTTATGTCTACAATCTAATTTGGTTCATATAATTATTACAGAGATGAAACCAACCCCGAATAGGAGCTGTAAAAGAAAATGCCTATTAAACTGATTACAAAAATACCAGTTACAGCACCTATCAGCCAAAGAGAAATCCTTCCTGTAGTATTGGCTATTTTCCACTTTCATTTTCATCAAGCGATCATGACAGAGGTCATTGATAATTCTGAAGACAACATCCTTCCAGATAGGATAAGAGAATTCCTATTACCTACTAGTCTTTAATCTTTAATTTTAATTGAAGAAATAACTGAAAAATAATACAGCCAGTACAAAAATAAGTAATAAATCCTATTATAGACTAGTACAATTCAATTCAATATTTTATTCATTTGAGTTTAATTATGTTATAGCTCCATAATTCAAATTAGGTTTATTGTTACATGAACTACATTTGCTAATATTGAACCTAAAATAGAAACATTAGGTACAGTTAGTCCGTGAAAAGCTAACCATTGCACTGTAAAAATTGGATAAGTTCGATCTATGGCTATTGGGATGCTACTAAAAGTATTTACTAAATTCTTTAAGTTATTCCAAAGAATCAAAATGACAATTATTAATGGGCTCCCTTGTCAATTTTTTTTTGAAATACTCATTTGGCTGAGGACTTTAAAAAATATGGTAAATTAAGTAATGATGAATAAATAACCCGCAATGAATAAGGAAGGTTAAGTAATGGTCTGAATGATTTAGTATTGAATACTATTGATAATATCAACAAAAGAATGTTCTCATTTTTTCAGATCGTTGAGCTCCTTTTGTACCTTCAAATAAAGGGGTGGTCAATTATGTGAAAGATGGAATCAATAAATCTAAAACTATTGATGTTGAATCTTTGTGAGATCATTAGTTTTATACCAAAGATATATTTAGAGTAGACCGAATTCAGTATACCATCCTTCCTCTAGCGTAGCGCGCAGTATTGATTAGGACCAAAATAATATGATATATCATTTTATTCTTCCTTATCTATATTTATTTATTTTAAAAAGAAAATAAGGTTTACATTAGTAACAATGAATCTCTCTTGATAGAGATTATAAAGGATTTTGTAGTACTACAACAACAACAACAACAACAACAACAACAACCAAGCCTTAATCCCACTAGGTGGGGTCGGCTACATGAATCTTTTATTTCCATTGCGCTCTATCAGTTAGTAAATTCTTATCTAAATCTAAGTAACTAAGATCACTCCTTATAGTTTCTTGCTATGTCTTCTTTGGTCTCCCTCTTCCTCTTTGTACATGGGCAAAATCAATAACTCAATTTTTCTAACTGGAGCTTCAATCGGCCTACGACTTAGATGTTCAAACCATCTAAGTCGACTTTCTCTAAGTTTATCCTCAATTGGTGCAACACTAACTTTCTTTCGGATATATTCATTTCTCATTCTATCCTTTCGTGTATATCCACACATCCACCTTAACATCCTCATTTCTGCAACATTTATTTTATTTGTATGTTTTTCCTTTGCAGGCCAGCATTCAGCACCATATATCATCGCTGGTCTTACTACAGTTTTATAAAATTTACCCTTGATTCTGGATGGAATTTTTCTATCGCACAATACACCAGAAGCATTTCTCCATTTTACCCATCCTGCTTGAATCTTGCTAATAACGTCATTATTTATTTCGCCATCATTTTGTATAATTGATCCAAGGTATCTAAAGCGCCCACTCTTCTTAACAATTTGATCACCAATTGTTACATCTCCAATATAAGTATTTCTTTCTTGACTAAATGTGCACTCCATATATTCAGTTTTTGATCTACTGAGATGAGAACCCTTAGATTCTAGAGCATTTCTCCAAAGCTCTAGTTTTGCTTTAGCTCCCTCTTTAGTTTTCTCAATAAGGACAATATCATCTGCGAAGAGCATACACCAAGGCACTTCATCTTGGATATGTCCAGTCATGA
>JAEMOT010000157.1:110747-158915 GCA_019297695.1 Apostasia ramifera
ATAATCAAAGCAAAAATATACGGACTTGAAGCCGAGCCTTGGTGTAATCCAACTGTAATAGAAAAATCCTTAGTCAAACCTCCTTGTGTCCGAACAGAGGTAACAGCTCCTTCATACATGTCTTTAATAACTTGAATATAAGCAGTGCAAATCTCTTTCTTTTCTAAAACTCTCCAAAGTACTTCTTTTGAGACTTTATCATAAAGCTTTTTCCAAATCAATAAAAACTAAATGTAGGTCTTCCTTTCTCTCCTTAAATTTCTCCATTAAACTTCTTAATAAATGAATGACTTCTATAATACCTAGCATAAAACCAAACTGGTTCTCTGATACCTTAGTATTATGCCGTAACCTTTGTTCGATCACCCTCTCCCAAAGTTTTAAAGTATGACTCATTAATTTAATTTCTTTATAATTGACACAATTTTATACATCGCCTTTATTCTTATAAATAGGTACTAATATACTCTTTCTCCATTCATTTAACATCCTTTTAGTCTTCAAAATCATATTAAATAATCTAGTGAGCCAAGAAACTTCTTCATCTTCTAAGCACTGCCAAACATCAATTGGGATGTTATCTAGTCCTACTGCTTTTTTATGCTTCATCTTCTTTAAAGCTTTCCAGACTTCAGCCTTACTAATACGTCGGATGTAAGAGTAATTTTTGCTTTCTTTTAGGGTGGTGAATTCTGTAAGATCAATTGAATTTTCACAATCCTCATTGAAAAGCTGTTGAAAGTAACTCATCCATCTATTTTTGATATCTTCTTCCATAAAAAGTACTCTTTGATCTTCATCTTTAATATATTTTACTTCATTTAAATCTTTAGTTTTTCTATCTCTTGCTTTGGCAATCCTATATAATTGTCTTTCTCCTTCTTTAGTGTCTAGCTTCTTATATAAATCCTCAAGAGCCATATTTTTTGTATTGCCTACTGCTTTCTTAGATTCTCGTCGAGCCATTTTATATTTCTCCCGCTTATCATTATTTTTGTTTTTAAACCAATCTCTATAATAAATCTTCTTCTCCTTAATTTTTTCTTGTACATTATCTTTCTACTACCAAGTATCTTTATTATTTGGAATCATTCCTTTGGATTCTCCCAGCACATCCTTCGCCACCTTACGGATACAGTTAGCAACTGTCAACCACATAAGATCAATTTCCCCGTTAATGTTCCATTGCCCAAGTTCTAGAACCTTCTTCTAAAATATACATTTGTTCTCATTCTTTAGATTCCACCATCGAGTCCGAGGATAGGATTTTGACTTAATATTTCTTTTCCAATACTTTATCTCGGAATCTAAAACCATTAATCGATGTTGGGTAGTCAAACATTCACTTGGAATGACTTTACAATCTTTACAATCCAAGCGATCTCGTTTTCTTATAAGAAAATAATCAATCTGAGTTCTTGAAATTTCATTCTTGTACGTGATAACATGCTCCTCTCTCTTCTTGAATAAAGTATTAGCAATTACAAGATCATATGCTGAAGAAAGCTCTAAAATAGTTTTACCCTCCTCATTTATCTCTCCAAAACCATATCCACCATGGATACTATTAAATTCCTCAGCAACACGTCCAAATTGGATACTAAACTATAGAATATAAAGGGCACCAGTGTTAAGAGAAGTTATCTGAAATATTAATTATTTGCTAGGCTTTTTTCCCTTCTTCCTCTTTTCTACCCCACTCTTCCCTTCTCATTCTTATTTTCGTACCTCTAATTCTGATTTGAATTATTACTAGTAATGCAATCTTATGTGTTCTTAGTTGACATTTATTACTTCATTCTTGTTTTTTAATTATTCTGGTACTAGTTGATAGGTCAAATATGATAATAAAATAATAATTGTCAAGTAAGAAGAACTTGAAGCTTACTTTACTAATAATCCAAATCAGAATTACAATGAAGGAAATAGGGAGAAGTAAGAGAAGGGAGGAGTAGATAATAAGATGAAGAAGGAGAGAAGAAGACTTAACAGAATTGATCTGCAGATTTCTTCTCTTAACACCAGTGCCCTATTAATTTTATGGTTTAATGTTTGGCTCAATAAGATTCGTTGGTTCAACCATTACTGCAGTTTATTTTGTAACTACTGTATGTCCCTTTATAATTTGTTTGATTACCTCATTCTTTTCTGAATTGTTGTCCTCAGTGATAAATAATTCGTGTAGATAAACTCCACATTTTCCCATGTGGCATCTTCAGGATGTGAATGACTCCATTGAATGAAAATGTATTCTAAAAACCATCGATTTTGTAGAATTGTTCAGCATTTTAGGATAGCTTTCGGGTTGTCTTTTGTTGGTCGAGTGTGGTTATTTCAGGAGGAAGGATTTCTTTAGCTTAGCCTAAGCTTAATTAACTTTTTAGATGAGAATTCCTTAATTTGAGCTGTTGCTGTTAAGGAAGTGAAGGGGAGTGATCCGGTTGAACCTTCACCAGAAGCAGCTCCTATACTTAAGGAATTTACTGACGTGTTCCCGGGAGATCTTCCCGACTGCTTACCCCTGATGCGTGATATTCAGCACGTGATTGATCTCATGCCTGGAGCAACGCTTCCAAATCTCCCACACTATTGCTTGAATCCCACTGAACATGCGGAGTTAAAACGGTAAGTAGACGAACTATTCCAGAAGGGGTTCATCCGAGAAAGCCTTAGCCCTTGTGTTGTTCCAGCACTTCTGACTCCGAAGAAAGACGAATCATGGAGGGTGTGCTTAGATAGTCGCGCCATCAACAAAATCATGGTCAAGTATCGCTTTCCCATCCCTTGCCTGGATGATATACTTGATATGATGGCTAGAGCCACTATCTTTTCTAAAATTAATCTTAAGAGCGAATATCATCAAGTTCGAATTGGTCCAAGGGATGAATAGAAGACAGCCTTCAAGACGAAGGATGGCTTATATGAGTGGTTGGTGATGGGTTATTTAATGCTCCCAGCACCTTCATGAGGCTGATGACCCAAGTCTTGCGACCATTTATTGGCATTTTTGTTGTAGTCTGTTTTGATGACATCTTGATCTATAGCAGTACTAAAGAAGAACATGTTATACACCTATCTCAGATCTGTCAAGCCCTTAAGAAAGATAGGTTATATGCGAATGTAAAGAAATGCGCATTTATGACTGATCGAGTTGTCTTTCTAGGCTTCATAGTATCATCTGAGGGTGTATCTGCTGATCCTGAGAAGGTAAGTGCAATAGTTAGTTGGCCAGTTCCTCAGAGCATTCATGATATACGCAGCTTTCATGGACTGGCGACTTTCTATCGTAGATTTATCCGTGGATTTAGCACCATTGTAGCTCCGATTATCGATTGTATTCGAAAGGGATCATTTGAATGGACGAATGCTGCTGCTAAAGCTTTTGAAGAAATAAAGATTAGAATGACGAAAGCTCCAGTTTTGAGACTTCAGACTTTTCGAAAGTTTTTGAGGTCTCATGCGATGCTTCTGGAGTTGGCATCGGTGGTGTACTATCCCAAGAAAATCACCCTGTTGCCTTTGGTGAAAAATTAAACGAGGCTAAGCAGAAGTACTCCACTTATGATAAAGAGTTCTATGCTGTTGTGCAAGCATTGAGGTATTGGCGACATTACCTCTTACCCCAAGAATTCGTTCTATTCTTTGATCATGAAGCCTTGCGGTACTTGTACTCACAAAAGAAGTTGAATTCAAGACACACAAAGTGGGTTGAATTCCTACAAGAGTACACCTTTATACTTAAGCATAAAGCAGGAATCGAGAATAAAGTCGCGAACGCTTTGAGTCTTCGAGTCTCACTCCTGTTCATTATAAGCGTCGAAGTTGTGAGATTTGATAAACTCACCAAATCCTATAAAGATTATCCTGACTTTGGACTCATCTATGCCGCCGTGAAGGAAGGACAATCTAGAGAGTTCACTGACTTCTTAATTCAGGATGGCTACCTTTTCTGTGGTTGTAGACTTTGTCTTCCACGAACATCCGTTAGAGACTTCCTAATTTGGGAGTTACACGCAGGTGGATTGGCTGGTCATTTTGGCCGAAATAAAACGATTGAGGCTGTAGAGACCCAATTTTATTGGCCAAGTCTCAAGAGAGATGTCGCGCTTATAGTTGGTCAGTGTCGAACTTGCGCTGTGGCCAAACAACAAAAATAGAACACTGGATTTTATACGCCTCTATCCGTACCTGTTCGTCCTTGGCAAGATCTTAGCATAGATTTTGTTCTAGGATTACCTAAGACTTTTGATAAGCATGATTCCATCTGTGTCGTGGTTGATCGATTTTCTAAGATGACGCATTTTCTCCCTTGTTCTAACACATCAGATGCCTCTAGGATCGCTCGCTTATTTTTCGATGGGGTAGTTTGACTGCATGGGTTGCCAAAGTCAATGGTGTCTGATCGAGATACTAAATTTATCGTTCGAACGCGTATGTTGATTTACCACCTGAGTATGATATCAATTCAACCTTCGATATCTCAGACTTGGTCGCGTACAAGGAGCCAACAGTAATACCCAGTGATTCGTTTGAGCTTTCATTACCCATTGAGAGTGAACCCTTACCTGAGTGTCCACCAGCCAAATCCACTTACAAATAGGAACAAATAGAGCAAATCCTTGATGAACAGATAATTTTCACAAGAAATCGAGGATACCAGCGTTATTTGGTTCGTTGGAAGGGTTTACCTCCGTCTGAGGATACATGAATTACCAGAGATGAG
The DNA here is from genome assembly GCA_019297695.1 of Apostasia ramifera. NCBI lineage: Eukaryota > Viridiplantae > Streptophyta > Magnoliopsida > Asparagales > Orchidaceae > Apostasia > Apostasia ramifera. The sequence goes on from JAEMOT010000157.1 coordinate 115,471, forward strand.
CTGCAGAGACTTGATCCAGATTTGCTAGAGAGATATCACAGCAGAGAGGACTCCTACTCGACAGAGTCGAGTCTTTCCCACCCGGGGAGAGTTGGTGGGGACACTACGATCGACCGTCGATTCATTCCTGGCAGAGTTTACCGTCGACGGCCGAGATCCAGCCATGCTGCTTCGATTTGGATTGATTGACTATTAAGACAGATTTGGAAAGATGGATGCTGCAGATCGCTGACTCGATGGATTGGAAATCTCCTATTCATTCTGATTGATTGGAGATTTCATTTTGGGATGATTTTATTTCTCGCATTTATTTGTATTAGTTGTTTCTATTTCGGTGATCATTAATTTAGGCATGTTATCTAGTTTTTTTTCGTTTGTGTGAGCAATTTATTACATTATGTATTTTTTCTTTATTGAGTCAGTCTGTATGGAGGCCAATATAAATGCCTCCCTGTTACTCTTATTTTCTTAATACTAAATAAATCTGATTTGTCTTTTTCTTTGGGATTATCTGATTTTGGAATGAATCGATATCCCGGATAGGGAAAGGCCTAGGCCTTGGGTGAGAATCCCTAAATTTCACCCGCTCTAGCTCTCGACTTCCGGGTTCGATTCCACTCATCTTACATCCCTCAGCATTCCCCTCGTTTCATCTTCGCTCACTCTGCTTGCTGGTCTGTGTTCGCGGATCCAGCTGGCCGACGACGTGCCCGCGTCGACTATGCCGATGCGAACGTAACGCTGCCGTGTAGCTTGGACAGACGCCCCTGAGCAACCCCTTCAGATGCTCCCGCTCCTCGCATGCACAACGCCCCGCACAAGCCGCTCGCGCGCCCTTGTCGGTCGACGCGACTGCGTCGCCCGCTGCCTGTGCTGCCTATGCCGCCTGCGCCGNGCCTCCGTGCGCACCTGCCTCTGCACCAGGCACGCGTGCGCCCGACGCCTGCTGCTGTTGGAGCCTTGGGGAAATTACATCTTGGTCCCTAAATTTTCTAGTTCAGGTACGAATTTCAACAAAACCTTTAATTTAGTTAAATCGAGTAATCTGTATTTTTCTACTTGCTTGTGATTTGCTCGAACTTGTTCCGCCTGTGCGATCTTTCATTATTGAGTGATTTTCAATTACTGTTAGTAAAATATTGTGAGATCCCTAATCTTGTCCCCGTTTCTGATTTGTTGATAACCGAATTGCGTCCTAATCTGAATTGGTAATTTTTCAATTACATCCGATCTAATTTATTTAAAATTTTAAAAGAAATTTGTTTTGCGGATTTAATTAATTTCTCAGTCATCACAAAATTATTCTATGATATTCTAGTATTAGTTTGTGAATAATTTGCTTTATAAAATTGCTGATCTCTAAACTGTATCGTCATTCATCCGTCCCGCATCATGTAGCCGACTACATTTAGTGGGATAAAGGCATGGTTTGTTATTGTTGTTGTATCTCCGCATCCATATCATATCATATTCATGTCATCGTTTCACACTCGTGCTTTATAGAGTAGGACTAGATTTGAATGGATGTTATGTTGATTCCATTTTTTGTTTTTAATTGTTTTTTTGTCTCTTGAGTGCTATTAGTTTGAACTAAGATTGAACATTTGAAGGTTCTTATGATGTTATTGAATTTGATTTCTTCTGAGATGAATTATGTTTATCTCTCTTTGCCTATCTTTATGTAATTTGGGTATACAAATAATTTTTCATGTCATGTCTTAAGACAAAAGTAATATGTAAGCTTTTTTTTTCTAAGTGGAGCTAATGTTAATCTAATCACATTCCATTTTATAGGTGCAACACCACTGCCTTTGACATTCCTATTTTTGCAGTTTTAGGTGGGTTGATGTTATCTTGCTTCTGACATTTGCCATAAACGTTAGTGGAAATAAATTTTCAGGTTTGTAACTTGTTTCTATTTTTTCATAGGTTTTTTAGCGTAATCATGAGAAAGTCCAAACCAAATCCCTCTAAGAAGCCAAAGCGCGGTGTGGACTTCAAAGTTAGTTTCTTCTCCCTCAAGTTCTTTTATTTTGATATCCTTCTCATTTTTGTGTACTTTTATTTCTTATTTTTTTCATTTCAGAAAATAAAGCGCAAAGTTGGCCGGAAATTACCTCCTCCCAAAAACTATACAGATACTAGTATTAAATCTAAAGGTATATTATCTTATTACATAGTTCAATGAATGATAAAAATTTCTAGCATCAGATTTTTCAAACTTATAGTCGTCTTTGGGTATGGACAGCAATTGTTCTTCCAGAGCAAAGCGTGGTGACTGATAGAACAGGAGTGGCTGTGAACAAAAAGGGTTTGACTTTGAGAGAGCTCCTCCAGCAGACTTCACATCATAATGCCCGCATACGGAAGGGTATCTATGTTCTTCCTCTTTTAGAACCTTGTCTTTGCATAACTAAGCCATTTTGGTACGTGAAAACATTGAGTATAGCTGAATGTTTCAAGATGTCTCATGTAAAAGTAGTATTGAGAAACAAGTTGGGGTATGACATCTCTCGTAAAATGAAACCATTAATTTCTTCTTTTCCGGTTGTATTTTTTATTGGCTGCCTCAAACCAAATTGTTGCCCGTTCAAAAATCTTTATCTGATCATTTCTATTTTATAAATAACCTAAAAGAAGGTTTCTAGCTGTTGCTTCTCTTCCCTTCTTATACTTTGGTGCTTATCTTGTTGCTTATTTATCTATATTTATTTCTGTGCTTGGATGCAGGAGTGAATGCCAAGGAATTATTTAAATCGAGAACATAAAAATAATAGTGTGTGGTTTGACTTGTATTCCACCTGATGATAGTAACTAGTCAATCCCTTCAGTGACTGGCTAGTGGTGCGTTAGTTTATGCAAGTTTTTCATATTGGTTTTATAGGAGAGACATTCGTTGGCGCCCTGAATACTAGAATTTGTTGATATGTAATTTTGAGATCATGCAAATGGTTTTAATGTCTTGCACTGTTTTTTTTTTTGATAGTAATGTACTGTTACTTATATAAGAGCAATATATTTGTAGATTTTTTTGGCAATCAAACAACAGTTGTCCGGTTGGTTTCTTCATCATATGTAGATGGAGTTTGTATTTTTTGGTTTCTCATTATTTATTTTCCTTCACCAGGATACCTGAAGCTACTTGAGCACTCTAGCTCTTTTGCAGCTGGGGATATCATATTTTGTTGTGATTTTTATAATCGTGAACATTTGATTATCAACTAAGCAAATATGAGTGTGAAACCTATGTCCTCGAGTGATTCTGTGTGTCTTTATATCCATCTGTACAAGGATTATTGAATTATTTTGTTTGGTTTCTTATATGATCTCCTTTTGCTTTGCTGCAGCTGCATTAGCTGGTATTAAAGATTTGTTTTCGAAACACCCATCAGAGCTTAAAGTTCACAAGGTTGCCATCATAGAGAAGCTACGGGAGCGCATTTGTGACAATGACAAGATGGTTCGGGAAATATTGTTTCACCTTCTGAAGATTGTTGTCTTTCCAGGCCTTAAAGAGGTACTTCATGAATAATTTTATTTCCTCACTCCCTTCATCTTATATCTATCAATTGAATGTTTCCACACTAATGCATCATTGCGTAATTTGTTTGATAAATTTGCAAATTTGAAATTTTCTCATGTGATTCAGTATAGGGCATTCTGCTTCAGCATAAAGAAAGATTGTTGGGGAGTAATGGTTATATATATTTAAAGGCTAGCTCTGTGATAGATATATGATGATCAAAGTCTTATGTATGGCATGTTACCTACCCTTCATGGACATTTACAAGCGTAGTTTGGTTGTAGGATTTTTAATTTGGTGGCACTATGTCTTTGTTAAACTCGTAATGAGAATGAGAAAGTAACCAGTGAGATTTAGGTAGTTTGATGATGGAATGCCATGGAAGAAAAAGTTAAAATGCCTAGAACATTGTATGCGGAGACATGAAAAATGTCATTGAGATTGTAGACTGACAGGAAACTAGTTGTTTTTTTAAAGAAATCACCTGCTGATTCATTCACAATCTTGTGATTGTTAATCTCACTTGGTATTAGCAACTGCTTTATCATACTGTTGATTTGAGAAGCAATTATCTGAGGTGAATTTTCTATTGTCCAATGATTTTTCTAAGTCAACAAAAGGTTATTTGGTTAACATAATAAAAAAATCTTAAAATTTTAATTTATAAGATAAGAATACTAAATGAACTTCATTATCTCATTGAAGTTCACAATCATACAAGTACTGTAAATTCGTGAAAACCACTTTTAGTCCCAATGAAACTTCAATGTTGAACCATCATCAGGTAGAACTAACCTTGGTGTTGTGTAAACGTAAGTAGCATGGAACTTGTGACATGTTCACAATTACGTTCTTAAACGCTAAATTTAACTGTTCAGTTGGTAAACTCTTTGGTTTTATGCCATAATATGGAAGTGATCATACCTTTCACAGGAAAGCACTTGTAGAAGGGATGGATGATATGAAGTCTGGTTGTTTTAGCTGATGGTTTTGTTAAAGTGTCGGCATGATTGGTTGTAATATATAATGTTTAGAATCCTTTTACTTGGAGGTAAATTTGAATGAGTGGATCTTCCGTCAGAACAACTTTTTTTAACAAGGATGTCTTAGGCCTATTTTTTAATATGATTTTTATGTAAAGGACTTGGGATATGATGCCAGAGAGACAACACACATGTATTATCCCAAATTCAGTAGAAACCCAGACATGCTTAGCGGAAAATCAAATTGCTACAGTGTCTATCAATTATCAAAACACGATTTCTCCAAAGGCTTGTGGATGAGCAAATTTAGAGAAAATCAATCTCTATTTCGGAGTTACATGAACTGAGGCTTTCATAAGAAAGATAATGATGAAGAATAATACCAATCGGTTCAAATATTTGATGCATCCTTTGAACAAGATTCTTACCTATAAATCCATGCACTCCAAACAAATAATTTAATACTCCACAGAAGAAAATAAAGGCTCAAATCATTTGATTTATTTTCATCAACCTTTGGCTTCTAATACAATGTTGAAAATTCCCTTTTTAGCACAAGATTATGGTAGTCTACAACTTAAATCATTTGATTAACAACTCTTTTCATGAACTTAATAATATCTAGGTTGCATTTGGGAGAGGGATAAAGGGGAAAGGTGGCTTTTTAACTGGCCGTGAAACACGTGATGGGAATGAAAGTTTGTTATGTGTTAGATATAAAATAAAATTGATAGTTTTATTGAATAGATTGTGAAATATATTTTATACTAGAGATTGTGTGCTTTGTGAAATATATATATTTCGTTTCATAGAAAAGAAATATATGTATATATATATTATTCTTTTTCATTATAATGTATGATAAGGAAAAAAATCCAATCCATGTGTCTTTTTTTCTCTATTTCCAAATAAAGTGTGTAAATGAAACAAATGTACTACTAACGGAAACAACTGATGGTATTAGACCTATGTTATTTTGTATACAATATTGCTACATTCAAGCAGTAGGAAACTATTGAGAATTACAACAACAACAACAATAACAATAACCAAGCCTTAATCCCACTAGATGCGGTCTGCTAGGAAACTATTGAGAATTGATGGAAAAAAATTTTATTGGGTAAACTATTGTCGAGATGTAATGTATACATGTTGTTGCATGAAATCACGGATTGCCAAAATATCTTAATCTCTTCAGTGCACTTTTTGGCCCTGTTTGGCAATGAACTAAAAATCATGGCTAAAATTACCCATGGCCAAAATCGTAAATTTATATTAAAAAAAATTTAAAAAATTATTTTATATCTCATTTCACACAAATTCCAACATTAAACAATCATTTTATTTCACATCCAACACAATTCTCAATAAATCAATCAACTTTATTTCACATCATACACATTTTTCAAAAATCACTAAAAATTCCAACCAAATCTTCTTTTTTTTCTTATTACCAAACAGAGCCTTATCTTCCAAGTCTAAAAATGGAATTAAGTACAAAAATAGCAAAATAAGATAAGAAATTACCCGGAGAATTTATTGAAATGTGGTGATAGTGAATATCATCTCACAGCAATAGGGGTTTTAAAAACTCAGAAAATAGGAATATAGGGACCACCAAGGCAATTTAATAGTTTAACTAGCGGGGCACAATGATGCTTAAATTAATGATCAAAAGATTGCTAAGATCTACAAAATGCCTACTTAAACCCTTAATTGGTTTCAGCTTGAATTGCCTTTAATAACAGTTCTAGATGGCAGTTGTAAGGTACAATTTTAAAAGAATCATAAAAGTATATTAGGAACTTGTGATTATAAGGCCACCTTACTCTTTTTTGCTATTACGTGTGGTTGTGATGTGGCCCAAGTAGAAACTATCTCACTACTTTTCAATGAGCCAGCAAATATACTGACTAAAGTTCATAAAAGAATATTCTATTTGTTCAATCCTCCATAGAAGTTCTTATTGTGCTACAAATTGCAGCATCTTCTGCTGATACAAACTCCCAGGTTAAGCTTAAAACAAGATTGCCAAAGTTCATAAGGATTATTATGTTTATCATTACTTTTTAGTCTAATTTCAAACAAGCCTGAAATGATTGATACTATTACACAATTCTGCACAACATTTACGTAAATCCCTATTTGCTATGAACTTGAATTTCCTTTAGTAAAAATTCTGGGCAGAAGTTGTTAAGGGCATCATAAATATTTTAGGAGATACAAAGCTCTTGGATTGTGATTGTAAGGGCCATTTTTCTTTGAGATTTATTGTAGAATTCATAGTAATGTACATAGCACCTAATTCTGTTTTTGTCATTATGTGCGGCATAAGGTGGTTTAGCTTAATATGCCTATTATCTTGTGATATGGTCAAAGTAAAAAGAATTCTCACTACCATGTCAAAGAGTCATATGGATTAACTCACTAAAATGCATTCAAAGAAAATTTTGTAAGTTGAATCCTCTATAGATGTGATAACCCGGAACTGAAGATAGCGGGGGGTGATCGTCGGGGTGATGTCCATTTGAATAAATCGGAATCACTCGGACAATGAGCGGCTCTTGGCAATCTTATAGGTGAAGGAGCACAGGAATGAATCATCCCACATTGAGCTGTATATGTACATAATGTGATCTCAAATATTGGAGACGTCTTTTAAGGCAAAATTGTGAGATTAATGATGAAAAACTCTATAGTTAATTATGGTTGGGTTAAAGTAGTACTAGGATGAATGACTTCTTAGGAAGTGCTCAAGCCATGCAGTTCTGTAAGGCTAAAGCGGATAATACCTCTATAGTTGGATCACTGAATGTTACAATAGATGTTGTTCTACTAAGTTGCAATATCTTCTGTGGCTATAGAATCTTTGTTTCCATCAAGGATTCTATGTTGTTTGAGGTTAACCTTAAAACAAGATTGCCAATGATCATAAGGCTTAGAAATTACCGTTATCTTTAGTTTATACTGATGATATTTTGCTTCTAGCTCTTCCTTTGCTATTCCAGTTTCTGGAACCCGCAAGTCCAATCAGTGTTCTTTTCCTTTTCTTTTAGCTGCTTTGCAGACATTATTGTTGTAGTAATAAAGACTGCTTTTCTATATCAATTCACAGCACTTTTTGTGGGAAGTTGCATTTGCTATCCTGCCCTTTTGTTGTTTTAGAAAATAAATTTGTACATATACTAAAAAAATAAGTCTGTTTTAGTTGATTTTTGTTCTTTTGTAACTTTGAATTCTTAGCATGATGTATTAGTTTTTTAGATATAAGCTATGGACTATGATGTACATTTACCTTGATGTAGCCATGTTATTTTAGTTCGAATGCATTGTTTAGAATTTGCACTAGTATTTTTGTGACTTGTGAAAGGGGTTATTTTTCTGTGTCGTTTGATCTTAGTCTTATTTATGTCTTTCCTTCTTTTGAATTTGTGACTGCTGTATGTATCTTGTTGCATCTATCTATTAACAAATTTAACATGTTTTCTCTATTCCTGCATATTGACTGCTGTTTGGTTTTTCTCACAGGATATAACGAGACCTATCATCTCCTTGTTAATGGCTTATGTATTCAATGCAATGTCACATATGACAGTTGGCATTCGGCTGATGGCTTTTAAGTTCTTTGAGCTAATTGTTTTGAACTATCCGCCCTCCTTTACCTTGTATTCTGGTCAGGTTTGTAGACCTGTTCGGCTTTTGTTTGGTCTATGCATGAATTATTCACTGATCCGGTCACCACTTGATTTCATCCCCTATTGTTGAACACTCTTGATTTTGCTTCTTGTAGTTTTATTTAAGATTGGATTGCAGTTATACTAATAATCTATTAGAATTTGGGCTCAGGATCATGGTTTTAATTGATGATTGTATATGCATATGATATTTTGCTGCATTCCACAATCCATTGAAGAAAAAATTTAAAGAATGATGAAACGTAAATTAGTGAATGTGAATTAAATATAAGACAAAATTTGCGTAAAAGGATGGTAGCAAAGGCTATAGCTTCTGTTGAGTTGCATAATGGAGTTGTGCTAAGAAGGTGAGAAATAGATATTCAAATATCTATGAGATAAAAATTAATTATCTGTACAGGATGAGGGGAGAATGTTTCTTCCTAATTTACCTTTTGGCAGTGTGCAAGGGCATAAATAGTGAGCACCAAAACTAAGGAAGGTACCTATTCAATGCTTCAACTAAGAAAGTTGTCTAACAAAAAAAAGAACCGACTAGAATGATTGGAAGTCCAAACAACTCTAATTGAAGAAACAATAAATGCAAAATTTAGAGAATCTATTATAGGAAAACAATCAATATGGAATCATTCTACAAACCCCCTCAAGTTTGGGTGAAAATATTAATCATGCCAAGCTTGGAACTTTGGTCTTCAAAGCTCTTATGCAATGGTGCCGTAATTAGGATATATGTAACTCGAGGATGTGTTGGAGCATAGATGAACTTGATTGCTCCTCCTTCCATTTTATCTTAATGGAATGAAGATATGGTCTTGTCATGATGAATAGGATTTTTTGCAATATTAATCATCTCTTCATTGTTACAAGGCATCTTCATGATTGATCAATTTTGTACATGCTGGTCCGATCATGATGAACAAGATTTTTCGCCTTACTAATGGCCTTATCCTTTTCACAAGGCATCTTCTGGACTAGTTTGAAGCTGAGTTCTTCTAGTAGTCTTGTTAACCAAATTCTCTCATAGATACTATGTGCCAGGCCTTGAACTCTGCATTGCTCTTGGAGACAACTGATTGTTTGCTTAATGCCAAACCTTTAGACTTTATAGCTTATTTGTTGATTCTCAAACCCCGAAGGGATTTTCACACTTTTTCTAAGTCTTAGTGTAAGAATGCATTCTTTACATCCAACCAAAGTGGAGGTCAATTTATGTTGGCAACAGGAGTAAAGGTTCCCTGATAGTTATTTCCATAAGACATGTAAATGCTTTTGTTACAAGTTGGGTTTTGTATCTGGCAATTCTTTTGTTCTTTATATATTTTAATATGAAAGTCCATTTATAGCCAATGCGTTTTCTACCATTAGGAAGATTTGTTATATTTGTTGTATGATTATTCTCTAATGCTGCTTGGATTGACTCAAATAGCTTTCCAAGCTGGAACTTTTAGAGCTTCTAGAATACCAGTGCTAGTTATGATCTCAAGTGCAGTTAGATGTAAAACAAATATCTGGAAGCTAAGATGTATTTGATTTAAATGAAACTTAATTTTAAATAAGATGTTGTGTGAATAATCTCACACCCTTCATGCAATAGGCGATTGCAACATCCATTCTTCAGGTATGTCACTAAGAGTATTTTCAAAGTGTTGCTTTCATTTGTTGAGTCCTTCGCATGCCTCGGTGAGAGCTTGTTGTTCAACGTCCTTTTGAGAATGGCGCCTCATTGAGTAGACATGTAGTTTATTATTTGTTGGTAGAGGTTCATTTATGTTTCCGACAAATGAATGGTTTTGAATGATTTTTCAAGAATTGCGGTGAATATTGTTTTAGGAATTTGAGATGTCATGAGATCAGTGGAGGCAGGATTAGGAGATAACATCACAAAACTAATATTCACTTGTGAATTTTGTCTCCTGTTGAATATGAGTTCGGTGATTCTCAGAAATCATAGTCAATCTTATAAATAAGGAAGCTATATAGCAATAGAAAAGAACCTGCTAGAAGAATAGGAAATCCTGATGGAGTGTAGTTGTGGATAAATTGTAGGGATCTGTTAGTGATTTGCCCTAAAATCATTGTGGATTTATGCTTGGAAGATCAATAATATTGGGTATTTACTACCAAGGAAAAAAACTCACTTATTTTTTATTGTTGTTTTGGAGAATTATACAATTGATTACCTGGATAATTGGTTTTGTGGGCTTTGAGAAGAATATGTATTTGTAAGAGATACGTTGAAATAATCAGATATGTTAAGGATCTCACTCTGAGTACAAATAATTTTAGGGACATTGTTGATGCAAGAAATATGCCATAATAGAAAGAAATAAGATGATAATTTTTACATAAAAACCTGAGTATCCGGGGAAAAACCACGACACCGTCTAGGTGATTTGAATCCATTAATCGAGCCTCTTCTCTTACAGAGCTTGAGGGTCTCTAAATGAAGACCGAATGAGTACAAGAGAGGGAGAGGTAGAGAGAGAGAGGCAGCTCTGCCCCAAGAGTTCCTCCTCCTTATTTATAGCTTGGAGAGGATGAGATATAATAGGTACAATCTGTCACATTTGACACCTATTCCTGCAAAAGACGATTAGGCAATGGACTCCCATGCTGCCTTAAATGCTGAGTTGATATAGTAGTATAGAGGGTACAATCGGTAATATCTTCTTGAATAACTGTTCGACTAGGGCTGTTCTACGAGAGTTGTTCGATGAGAGCTGTTCGACGAGAGCTGTTCTACGAGAGCTGTTCGACTAGGGGTATTAGAGAAGGTTCTAACAGACCTATATGTAAATGTACACCATTCTTGTACATATACCATTATTAAAGTTGAAATTGTTTGAGCTGTTTTGACCATCATCTCTATTATGGTATCAGAGCTGCATTGACCGAGCACTGCTCCCGAGCGGCTTCCTCCTCGCTGATCTCCGATCTCTGCTTCCTTCACAGGCTAATATGCGCGAGGCCTTCTCTATGCTACGCCGAATCCATTTGTTGCATTGATCTACTCACTGATTTGCGCAATTCCACTCGTTGTATTAGACCCGCTTCCTGGTTGCCATGGTGGACCCGCTCACTACTTGCCGTGTTGGACCCGCTCACTACTTGCCGTGTTGGACCCGCTTGCCGCACGCCACTCTCTGTGTTGGACTTGCTCGTCTTGCCGGTGTCTCTAGCTGCTTTTCCCCTCCGACTCTCACGCTAATCTTCTTCTTTGTTGATTGTGTTGATGTAACGAGCACAAAGTTCGTAGATCACGAGGCCCGGCTCACGCAATTCTCTCTGGCTCGCTGGATTCTATGAATTGCGCATATCCCCTCTCCTGCATGTCTCGTCTACTCACTGTGCGGGCACACCGTGTGTGGATTAGGAAGTTATGTTGTGGGTATTCCTCGGCTGCGGTCTCCTCCTTTGTTCATTGGCATCTGCAAGGATTTCTTTTCCCCTTATCTTCTCTGCAAGCAGCAATGACTCTCCTCTGCTTAATTGCTTGCTGTGCACCTTTTGTTGTGGTTTCCTTCACTGTTCATCAGCATCTCCATTGTAGCCCTGTGTTATCTGTGGCCTACAAAACTCTCATGCCCTGTACATCTTCGTGATCTCAAGCAGTTTCAGAGCTGCTCTTAATTCCCGTATCTATAGGCTTAAATCATTGTGACGTTCATGCACCAGCTATGATACGTCAGCATCAATGCCATCAATCTCAATGACATCGAAGTTTCTATCAACACAAGATGGACTTCTTGGCAACCAACCTCTAATGTCAGGCCTATGATCTCTATCCTTGTTCAGGAGTACTAGAGATTACTTCAGTTGCAGGCATCTCAGAAAGACACCTCTCGATTGGTATTCACATTTGTTCAGGAGGGTACATCTCTGACATGCCCATCTCACGCTAGTGATAATCCCTAGATTCTTGTTTCAGGGGCTTCTGACCACGTCTTGTAATATCTCATCTTTTGTTCACTTCAAAGAGCCTCCACATAATACCAATGTCACACTTCCTGATGGTTCTATAGTATCAGTAAAAGGAATTGGGAATATTGTACCTACTCTTTCATTACCACTATTTTTTGTCCTTTATTTGCCTCAGTTTTTTTTTAAAATTTATTATCTATTAGTAAACTTACAAAATCTTTAAATTGCTCTATAATCTTTACCTCTGACTTAATCTGTATTCAAGATTTGCAAGCAAAAAGGGTCATCGGCATAGTATATGAGTCTAATGGATTGTATCATTTAGCATCAACTCCTTTATCCTCAGCTCATGTTGCTGATTCTACTCCATTGTAGATTTATAGTCGTCTTGGGCATCCTGGTCTGTAGAATTTACAAAAAAGGGTAGTTAGTCTTTCTAGCCTCGAAAGTTTAGAATATCAGTCTTGTCAATTAGAAAATCACTATAGATCTACTTTTCCTAATCAAATTAATAAATAAGCTTCCACTCTATTTGCTTTAATTCATTTGGATGTTTGGGGCCCTTATCGTGTTACTTCTAAATTAGATTTCAAATATTTTGTTAACTTCATTGATGGCCACTCAAGAATGACATGGTTGTTCTTAATGACGATTGTTCTGAGCTATTCTCTATATTCACTACTTTCTATGTTGAATTCAAAACACACTTTGGTGTTTCTATTCGTGTCTTTCGTAGGGATAATGTGAAAGAGTACTTTTCAAATAACTTTCAGTCATTTTTGTCAAGTTAGGGGATAATTCATCAATCTTTTTGTTCCTATACACTTCAACAAAATGGCATTGCTGAATGGAAGAATAGATATCTAGTTGAGACTGTACGTACCCTACTGCTGCATATGGGGGTTCCTTTATAATTTTGGGACGATGCAATCCTCACTGCTTATTATCTTATTAATCGCATGCCATCTGTTCTTCATGATCAAATCCCTTTCTCCATTCTCATTTCTAAGGATCCAATCTATAGTCTCCTCCCATGTGTATTTGGTTATATTTGTTTTGCCCATCTCTTATCCTCTGGTGGAGATAAGTTATCACCTTGATCAGTAAAACATGTATTTCTATGGTACTCTCGCCTCTAGAAAGGATACCGTTGATATTCTCTTGAGTTATATCAAGTTTTTCTTTTGGTTGATGTAACGTTCTTTGAGTCTATTTTTCACTAGTACATCCACTACTTCAGAAAATATCTTAGAGGCACTTCTAGTTCCTGTGCCTTTATTACTTCCAAGTCCTCCCTCTACAAAACCACCAGTAGCAATTACTAAATTGCTACAAGTATATATTCAACAACCTCGATCCGAGATATTTAACACCCTGTCTCCATCAGACACCCCTGCTCCTGAGGACTCCTGTGCCTTTTTAGACACTTCTCTAGTTCCGAATTCCAAATTTGACCCTGATCTCTTGAATCTTTCCATTACTTTTAGGAAGGGTGTTCGATAATGCACTACTGCTTACCCATTATCTTGCTATGTTTCCTATGCTGCTTTGTCTGAGGATTATTATGCCTTTATTTCTTCTCTGTCATCAGTATCTATTCCCAGATGTTTGTCAGAGGCATTGTCTCATTCAAGATAGTGACAGGCTATGATGGTTGAGATGTTAGTATTACAGTGTAATGGCACCTAGCACTTGGTTTTCCTTCCTCTTGGGAAACAAATAGTTAGATGCAAGTGGGTGTATACAGTGAAATTTTTTCTTAATGTTTCAGTAGATCGCTTAAAAGCCTGGCTTGTAGAAAAGGGCTATGCTCAAGTATATGGTATTGATTATATGGATACCTTTTCTCCTGTGGCGAAAATAGCTTCAGTGCGTTTTTTTCTTACTCTGGCTGCAGTATATCAATGGCTTTTACATCAACTAGGTATTAAGAATGCATTTCTCTATAGAGCAATCACTTAAGTTTGTTGCTCAGAAGGAGTTTAGATTAGTCTGCAAATTAAAGAATTCACTATATAGTCTGAAGTAATCCCTTCGGGTATAGTTTGGTAAATTTAGCTCTGCCTTCATTCAATTTGGCATGCCTTATATAATTGATTAGACTATTTAGTATTTTACAAAAATCAGCTTTTGGAAAGTGGATCCTTTTTATTGTTCATGTGAATGATATAATTATCACAGGAGATGACATTGATGGGATCTCTAAATTGAAAGGTCATTTACACTAGCATTTCCAAATTAAAGATTTGGGCAATTTGAGATATTTTTTAGGTATTAAATTTATTTGCTCAGAAGGAGATATATATATTTTACAGAAATAGTATATTATAGATATGCTCAATGAAGCTAGTATGTTAGGCACTAAATCAGTTGATACACCCAGGGATCCTAATATCAAATTAGTTCTTGAACATGGTGAGCCAATGTCAGATCTAAGAAAATTTCGCAGATTAGTTGGTAAACTCAACTACTTTACAATCGCTAGGCTCGATATTGCATTTGCTGTAAGTGTAATTAGCCAATTTCTTGAGTCCCCTTGTGAGAGTCATTGAGCAGTAGCCTTGAGAATTCTCAGATACCTTAAAGCAGCTCCTGAAAAAAGGACTTCTATTTCGAAACTATGGTCACCTTACAGATGCGGACTGGGCTATTCTTCGATAGATCGAAGATCTACATCTCGTTATTGTATTCTACTAAATGGGAATCTTATATCATAGAAGAGTAAAAAGCCTTGAGAATTCTCAAATACCTTAAGGCAGCTCCTGAAAAAGGACTTCTATTTCGAAACTGTGGTCACCTTCAGGTTATAGGATATACATATGCGGAGTGGGCGGTTCTCCGATAGATCGAAGATCTACAATTTGTTATTGTATCCTACTAGGAGAGAATCTTATACATGGAAGAGTAGAAAGCCTTGAGAATTCTCAAATACCTTAAAGTAACTCCTGAAAAAGGACTTCTATTTCGGAACTATGGTCACCTTCAGGTTATAGGATATACATATGCGGACTGGGCGGCTCTCCGATAGATTGAAAATCTACAATTGGTTATTGTGTCCTGCTAGGAGGGAATCTTATATCGTGGAAAAGTAAAAAGTAGAATGTGGTAGCGAGATTTAGTGCTGAAGCAGAGTAGAGCAATGACGCTTGCAATATGTGAACTTGTATGGCTTAAGCATTTAATGTAGGTTAGAGTTCAGTCAATTCGAGTCGCTGAAGTGTATTGTGACAATCAGACTACTATGTACATTGTCTCAAACCTTATTTTTCACGAGAGAATAAAGCATATAGAAATAGATTGTCACTTTATCAGAGAGAAGGTCCAATCTGAGAAAGTTAGTATGTGTTTTGTAAGTTTTAATGATCAGTTAGCAAATTTGCTAATTAAGTCGCTGAGAAGCACTAGAATTAGTTAGCTAGGACTTTGTGATATATATGCCCCAACTTGAGGGGGAGTGTTAAGGATGTCATTATGAGTACAAAATAATTTTAGGGACTTATATGTAAATGTACGCCGCTCTTGTACATATATCATTATTGAAGTTGAAATGGTTTGAGCTATTTTTACTATCATCTCTATCAAGTTATGTGTATTATGGAGCTTGACTAGTACTAGAATTAGTTTTGAAATGCAGTTTCTTGTAATGGTAGGCCTATGTAGCTATACTAAGGATTGACATTAAGTCTTTATCTAGTTACACTTGTTTTAAACAGAAGATATAGTCCTTGAGGTGACTAATACTTGGTAGAACAAAAACTGAACATATGATATGTAGCTTTGTTGGATGTGTAAATAATAATTTAGTTATGATTGATGAAATTGTAATCTCTAGGTTCATTAGCTACATGTATCTTGGTTCTATTATACAAAAAAATGTAGATATAGATGAAGACATCACAAATAGAAAAAAAAAAAAACTTGGTGGCTCAAAAGAGAAATACTACAGGAGTTTTATGTGATAGCAAAATGCCATAGAAACTCAAAGAAAAGTTTTGTGAAAAGATAGTTTGGCCAAATTTGTTACATTGATTGGAATGTTGGACATTATAGAAATTATTTGCAATAAAATATAGTGTAACTAATTGTGAATGTGTCAAAATGGATGGATGGTAAGACTACAAAATATAAAAGTAAATGATTTGTTACATTAGGGGCCATGTTGGAGCGCTATCAATAAAAGATAAGGCTAGAGAATTGACATTTGGTTGGTTTGTACATGTACAGTTTAGAAGTAAAGAGGCACCAATTAAATGTATCGATAATATTTTGGGTAGAAGGACAGATAGAAATAGGGGTAGGCCCCAAATTGTTGGGGTAAGGATGCTGATGTTGCTTTTATTTTGGTGCATTAAGACTTTTCAAATCTTCACTTTTTAGTTCTGCAATATATACTAGGGATTAGTCATTATGTTTTCTCATGTAGGATATGTAGGACATTAAGAGCTTTGCACATATTCTATACTTTTAAATGACAAATGTGCTCAGTATGTGCTTAGATCCCTCTCTTGCCACAATATACAGTTTTAAGTGAGCTTGCACATGCACCGACATTAGTTTGAAACTAAGGGACATTTACACTCATTCGTGTGCTTTCGTTGATAAATGTACTAGTTGCAGATGTTGTGGCATATTAGAACCAATAAATTTCTCAAATGTCATTCCTTTCTATGTGATAGGTTTGGTATGAACTTTATATTTGGAATAAACTATCTTTTACTTACATATATTTTGTGTTTTTTAAATTTTTAGACCTTTTGCTACAAAAAATGAGTTATATTTGCTATAAAAAAGGCACATTCAAGATGAGGTAGGTACGCACCTTGGTGTATGCGTTTCGTAAGTGATATTCTCTAATAATACTAGAGATGAGGCTAAGCCAAAAGTTAAGTTATGGGGAAAAATTTGAGTTTAAAAGTTTTCGTCCTAATAGATTAAAAAATGAATATATAAAATATATATTTAGTCAAAAAAGAAGTATTTATATTAGTAATGTGACAATTGATGATTAAATTCTCCATAAGAATGAGCATTTTAGATGTCTCAAATTAATTATACAAAAAAATAGTAAAATAAATAGTGATGTTATTAGTAGAATTTAAGCAGGATGAATAAAGTTAGCAAGTGTATTTGATGTGTTATGTGATGTGAAATTTTTATTTTGACTTAAAAGGTAAATTTTATAGAATTGTTACTATAAAAAAATTATAGAACTGTAGTAAGACCAATGATGATATATAGTGAATGTTGAACTATAAAGAGAAAACATACAAATAAAATAAAAGTTACATGAATGAAAATTCTAAAGTGAATGAGTGAGTATACGCGAAAGGACATAATGAAAAATGAGTATATCTGCTAGAAAAGAGTTGACTCAGATGGTTTAAGCATATAAATTGTCAGCCGATTGAAGTTCTAGTAAGAAAAGTTAAGTTATGAGATCTTTTCTGTGTTAAAAGAGAAAGAGGGAGACCAAAGAAGGCATGAAAATTAATTATAAGGAATAATCTTACACACTTAAACTTAAATAAGGATTGTTAATTGATAAAGTGTAATGGAAATAAAGAATTCGTATAATCGACCCCATCTAGTGGGATAAAGGGTTGGTTGTTGTTGTGTTTCCTGAATTTGGTAAATAATTTGATGTGGATTATACAATTTAGATATGAAATATTCCATTTATCATTCGCTTCCTGATTCTTGGGAATTAGTTTTATAAGCTGCACATTCTCCATCAAACTTTGCTGTTTGCAATATGTCCATTGCTCTTTTGTTGCATATGCTGGGTGTTTGTGATGGTGGTGAGAATAGTGATATACTCAGCTTTTGTTATCCAATGTATTTTTGTTTTGCAATCACCCCCACACATCACTTCATAATAAAAACTCTATGCATCTGCCAAGTTTTGTGAACCTTGTTTGTGCATATCTTGATGAGTTGACGAGTAACAGACCATACTGAGGTGCTATCCGGAGGTCGATTGTGATAATGGCTGTAACTAGATTTGCATGTGGCCTTATTATTGCATTTTTGTTTCTGTGATTTTATACTAGGAAAAGGCTGTGTGAAGTTCTGACTTTGGTTTGAGGATTTTTTGTTTGTTGAAGATGTTTGTGCTACACACAATTTGACCCTGGGTTGGCAATGAATTGAGTTTGGGGAGTTTGGTTTGGCTCGAACTTATTTTGAGCCATTCTAGGTTGACTAGAAATTAGTCAAGTTTGAGCCAATTCAAAAACAAATCAAGTTTTCTTTATATCAAAGTTCCTTAGGGAAAGAATTTGGAATCTGAAGTGAGTATTATGGTAACTGAACTCATGACCTCCCAAATATTTATGTCCCTATCCACGATTATCCTATCCAATTGTTTATGTAGCATCATAACAAAATATTTTATGTAATGTATTTTCAAGCCAACTCAAAAATTATTTCAAGAAATTTACCCTGGCCCAAAAATTTTTATTGAGTCACACATATGATTCAAAACTTTACTCAATTCATTTGATTCAAAAATTGAGTGAGTTGAGTCTTGATTAGAATTTCCAGCCATAATGGGCAACACATGTATAATTCGTTATGAACTCTGTAATGTCAGATTTCTTGAATTTTTTGTATAATGGGGTTATTTCTAGAATTTTCGTGTGAGTTGTCTCAAAATTGGTTGCTGTTGAGATGTTAGGGTAGGGTTGTAGAAGTGATAAACAAGAGGAATTTTTTAAGTTCTGCAATGTAGAAAATGTAGTGTTAAGTTTCTCAACCAAGCATTCAACTTGAATCAGGTTCTTACTCATTATAGAATTTTGTGGAGGCTTTTGTAGATTAAGTGTAAGGCTGATGTTAGACTTTTTTGATCTTATATATGCATTTATTGGATGTCTCCGAAGAGACCTTACGTCTGTATTTTGGTTCCATTTAGTATGAGGCAACAAAGGCCATGACTTTTTGCAATTGTAAAAAAATTTCTTTTCATTTAAAAAATATTAAAAAATTATATATCCCATCCTACACAATCTCTAATATTAAAAATTTATTTTATTTCACACCTTACATATTTTTTAATATATCAATTAATTTTATTTAATATCTTGTACAACTTCTAATATAATTAATAAATGTTATTTCTCATCATACACATTTTTTCAAAAAAACTTAAAGTTCTTTCCTACAAAACCTTTTTTCTTTGTAGTTGAATTTCATTTTCTTTTATCTACCCAATATGATTATAGATTGGATTTAGAGTGGCAATTTTATTCAAAATTCAAAACTTGCTTGGTACTCGATCACATTTTGCTCGATTCAAAATTAACTCAGTTTTCTTCTAACTCAAAATTATTTCGCTCGAAAAGAAATGGACTCAACTTGTAATCGACTAATATGTGCATCAGCATACATATTTAGAATTTTATAAAGTATAATTGAGTAATTTTTATATATAAATACATTATAAGAGTTCATATAAAAGGGATGAAATTGGAAATAAACACATATATGGTTTGTTTCTTTATAAGGTTATTTTTAATTTGAGGTAAACAATAACCTTTGATGTGAACTTTTTTGTTTTAGGATTTATAAAAGGTTTGAAATAGTGTTATATCCTAGAAATGTGTAAGTTGTGAATTAAAGTTAACTTTTATTTTAAAATTTGTGTATGATGTGAAATATAGCTGATTTTAATATTAGAGTTTGTAGAATATTTGAAATATTATTAGTTTATATTGAAATTTGTGTATGATGGAATCTATTGGGTTAATTTTAGAATTTAAAAGTGAATTTATAATATTATATTTTAATATATGTAATATGTATATTAGATAGGTTTTAAAAAAGAATGACATGTAGTTAGGCTCAATTTAACTCAAAAATCAACTTGAAATAAAAAAAAATAGTAGTCTCTAATTAAAGTTGACTTGAAATAAAAAATTTTAATTTCGAATTGAGCATGACTTGCACGAAATTGACTTGAAGCCAGCTATAATTGGATTTATTGTGGACCATATTTTTTAACCTATTTGTCATGTCTTAACATACTTGATATTATTGTTTATAACCATGCTATTTCTGTTTTGCGTAGTCTAGTTTTTTGGCCTAGTTTTGTTATTTGTAAGTGATATTGTTAACCATTATAAAATACTGGCACATATTTGTAATGGATTTAGTTCTTTGAGCATGCTTTTTAGTGTAGGTGCTATTGCCTCGTCGCTGCTTTTAATATAATGATTTTCTACTTTAGACAGGTACTTGGCAACTACATTGACATCTTAAGAAATAAACAAATTTATCTGGAAGATAAGAGCAACCTTAAGAGCATTCTCGGTGGGCTGGAACATTGTTTGACCCTTTTAGCCAGTGAGAGTGGCTGTGATGGCCATGCAATTGAACTATTGGTTTGTGTTATTTTACTTGTTCATATGTAATATTGTTTTTACCTGTTGGGCTCTTGTTCTTCTGTGGCTCTTATGTTTTGTTTTTCATGTCTATTAATTTAAAATTTAATGTTTAGCATGGTTAATGTTTTTGTAATAGTTAGCAGTTTTTAATTATATATTACTTTTTTATTGAGAAATCTATCCAGTTTCATATTTTGAAGATCTGTTTTATGATAATTATAAATACCTTGTTGTTGCATATGACATTGCTTGTAGTTTTTTATATTTCTTTCCGAAAACTAATTTTCCATTTTCTGAATGCAATGTTATACATCAGTTTCAAAGATTATATGAAAGAGTTCGTGCATGGTTAAGTTTGAGTAATGCAGTTTATTTAAAATGTTTGACTGTTTTATGGAAATTGAAAGTGATTAAAATGATGAGGTGCTGGTGGAATTAAGTAATCAATTTGGACACTTCAAAATTGCGTGAAATTAACCGATCGATTTACAAATCAAACCTAATATGGAAATCTGATGTTTGCATGCTAGTTCTTCTTTCCTATGCGTCACAGAATAAAACATGCAGAGTGTCATTACAAAGGAGTCTAAGAACAAGGAAATGTAACCGACGTCATCCTAACTTTCATAAGAACCTGGTTATGGTGAATGGCATGCTGGAATCGCAGTTGTTCAAGAATATATCCCATTTCTATTTTAACCATGACAAGAATCCACAATGAAAATCTTTGAATGTAACCCAGAACTTCTTGTCCTGGACTTTTTTCAATTGAGACTGCTATCTTGATCTGTTATTTAGATGTTTGATGAATCTTACAATAAATAAACTTTTCCCAGTTCTTTCTTCTGTGCAACATATTTAGTGGATTCATGGTTTGCCTATAACCATTATGTATTTCATACAAAGATAAATTTTGCCTAGGATACTGGATACTTAAGTATATATGACCAAATAATCTTAAAGGTAGTGGTATAGACTGGTGCTAATAGATGCATAATGTGCTAGCAGGTGGCTGAACTTGATCAATTTTGGTTAGCTAATGCTTTCATTGGGTAAGTTAACATTTTAATGGCTGAAGATATATGCTGTGCAAGAATACTGCTTTTCTTTTATTCTCTAATGTACATTCTAGTTTTCAATTGTTGGTAATATGTTAGAAAGTATAGCAGGTTATAGCTTGTATTTTGTTTAGTTATTGTTTCAAATCATGTTGGTGTATTCTTACTATCTGACGTCTTTTGTTGAGCACATGGGATGATTTTTCATGGATTATTTTCTTCTCATTCATGCATTCTCAGTTGAACTCTTATTAATTTGCAATCCAGGATAGTGTTGAGAATAGTTGCTTGCAGGGCTGCAAAGGTGAACCTTATAAAGACGATGGAGGTATTAGAATTCCCGTTGCATAATGCTTGTAGTTTTACTGCTTATTATGGATCCCTTTCAGATCGTGTCATATTGTTATGTCTGGCAGTTTATAACCTTGGAGGAATTAGTAAAAAATAAAGTTTGTCGTTTTCTGTGAAGGATTCTTTTATGTTGTTTTAGGATTTAACTTAGGCTAATTGCTATGAAACATAGTCTGTTACAGTCAACTTATCATTGTATTACTAATGTGCTTTACCAGGAGTTATGTTGGAAGGAGTACTAGAAATGCCAGAGTTGGTTAAAATTTGTCATATTTTTTAATCTTTTAATATCCAGAATGTAAAGATTAGAGAGGATGCTAAGGCGAAACTCGAGTTATGGAGAAATACATTAGAAGCTAAAAGTTTTTGTTTTAGCAGATCAAAAATTGAATATATAATGTAAATTTAGTCAACATAGAAGCACTTGTAGTAAGGAAATAACAATTGATGATCAAGTTATCGGGATCCAAGTAGGATGGATAAAACAAAGGAATACATCTGACATATTGTGCAATAAAAAAATTTCACTTAGGCTTAAAGGTAAATTTTAAAGAACAGTTTTAAGTCTAGTGATACTGCATAGTGCTGAATGCTGACCTATAAAGCAGAAGCATACAAATAAAATAAGTGTTGCAGAATTGAAAATGCTAAGGTAGATCAGTAAGTATATGTTTAAAGATAAAAAAAATGAATATATCTACGAGAAAGTTAGAGTAACCTCAATTGAAGATAAGTTTGGAGAGAGTTAGCTTAGATAGCTTGGACATATAAATCGTAGGCCGATAGAAACTCCAATAAGAAAAGTTGGATTATTGGAACTTGTCCATGTAAAAAGAAGAAGAGGAAGACCAAAAAAATTGGCAAGAAACCATAAGGAATGATTTCATATATTTGGAGCTAAAAGAGGATTTGTTATTTGATAGAGTGTAATGAAAACATAGGATTCATATAACCGACTCCATCTAATGAGATAAAGGCCTAGTTTTTTGTTATTGTTGTAATGACAAGAATGTAAAATTCGAAATCGTTTATACCATACCTAATATAATTAGAATTTGAATCATGAATTTCTCCTCATTTTGGCATATTTCTTTGAAGCAGTTACTTATATGTTCTTGCGGTAAGGTATAGACAGATAAAGACTAAATTGGGAGTCAATCAAGTGGCCACCATTGTTGTGGAGATGATAAACTGCTTTGAGAATATGGCACTCAAATTCATACTCATTGGGCAATTTAAGATATCTTGTAATAGGCGAGGGTAATTATGAGTATTAGCCAACACACATCAAGCACGCCCACATATTACCAAGCTTAAAACAATTTTGCAATTATATAATAACTTAGCACATGAAACAACACATAATTAGTACATCGTGATTGTTTTTTGGTTTTTATTTTATACTGCGAATTCTGCTAATAAAATCTTATGCCTTTGTTGTTTAAACATGATTAAAAGTTTTTATACTTATATAGATGGGTTGAAGCTAGTATGAGTTTTCTCCTTGTAGCAGAGTGGCTATAAGATACCTTTTTAAACTGAAAATAGTTACATTAACATTTTTGAATTACAGGACTAGGCCCTCCACAAACCGTACCCACTGCTTTCTTTGTTCTCTAGCCAATTTTTGGTGCAGGTTCCTTATATAGGTTAGCTTTTCGTCATCATCATCATCATCCTCATTTTTGCCCGTATAATTGTTGGTTACATCATCATAAAAAATACTGCTAAGGGTAGTTGTCAGTCTTTTTTTAATAGTTTTATCATTGTTTGCTGTATGATCAAGTGTGACCTTTCTGCTGTAGTCCATAATCATGTTTATTTATTTGTTTTTATGCTATTCATTTCTTTAGTGATTTTGCTGGCTATTAAGAAATTTGAAGACCTTGTGCCTGCATTGGTCAACTGTTTCGAAGAGTCCATTTCAATGATCCGGGCAGTCTCTGTTGCTAATGCACCATTGTTTGACTGTTCTATATGCACACTTCAATGTGTAAATCTGGCTGTTGAGCTCTTTCTTGATGTGATGAATAAGTTTCTTCCAAGAAGTGCGCCTTTAGTGGCCCTTCCTGATGGAGGACCTGATTTTGCGGTTAGTGACATACTTCAACTTCTAAAGAAATTATGGGAAGCGTTCCCCATTGTCCAAATCCATGGTGCTACAGCAAAGGTTTGCTGTCTTTTTTTGTTGATGCTTTTGATCCATTTTGATGTTGTCTATTTTTCTTTGAATTTGCTCAATGTTCAAACGGTGTGGCATTGTTGTTTATTTATTTGTACAAAATCTTACTTCTGTTGTTTATTCAGATATTTTCCTGAATCGTTGCAGGAAAGTGAAAGACTTTTCATATTGAATGTTGAAATTGCTGTGACATTTTTGAACCTGTTTAAATGGATTGATGACAGCTCATTGTTGATTGAAAGATTTTTATGGTTCATCGGGAATGTTTTTCTTGGAGAGGTATATATTTTCACTCTATATGACTTCAATAATCAGGCGAAGCATATATTATGCTGTTTGTTGGAAAGAATGCTTTGGCTTTTTTTTCCCTTAATTGTATATTTTATCTCATTTTACGACTTCATATCTAAGATGATCTTTATTCCAGCTATGCATTTGTTAGGAAAATGATTATGTAATTATGACTATTTAATTAAAATGCATTATTCCCTGTTATTTGGATTCTTAGAATCTGCTATAATTTCTATGGACCTATGGTATTCAGTAGATTAATGATCATGTTTCTATGCTCGAGTTTCTTGTTACTTCGATCAGTTAGGTTTCTTTTAATCTTGCATATATTGGAGTAACTTTCTCTTCTAGAGATGCTTTTGGCTGACCCTATAGACACCTTTTGGGTTTTCTAAAGAAATTGCGCGTTTTGCTGTAAATAGCTTTATTAAGTTATTATTTTATTCCTTTTGGTCTTAAGGTCTTTTTTGTTTTTCCTAACTACTTTGTTTCTTTAATGATATTTCAAATAGTTGTTACTTTGTTACTCTTTTTAACATAGTTATTTGTTATGCCATTACTTCTAGGCACACATATTTTCTTCAACATATCAGTAACGAGTGCCAACTATGACATACATTCTCAAAAAAAAGTTACTAGAAACAAAGCTCTTATTGTTTTTTTTTTTAACTCACTGAATAAATGTTCTGCATAGTCTTTTGATGCAATTCCATATTCAGCCACCCTTCTTTGACCCGACAATTGGTATCCTTATCTATATTAATTTGTTGCATAGTAAACCCTGAATATCTTATTCTATGATGCTTAAGTGCTTGATCTATTATCATTATTTATTGTATACTAGATTTGGCTCCACTAAGTTGGATGCCATATGCTTAGATTTTTATTTTACCTGTTCTGAGTCTTTTGTCTTGCAATGTACTTCATTATTTTTTGTTATATTTTGCTTCAGAATTAGTATAAACCACTAAACCTACAGTAATTTTCTTTCATTTTAAATATTTTTTGTTAGCACATATTTGACTGTTACTAACATATATGAACATGAGACTAATTTTGGTGTAAGAAAACAAATGTAGCTTTTGTCTTTTGCTTACATAATCTTACAGAAGTAAGCAAACACCCTTGTTTATGTTTCTTTATATGATTTTTTGTGCAATTTTGATTCTTTTACCTTTTGATATATACTTTCAGGTTTCTCAGTATCTGAAAAAAAAGTGAAACCTTGAAATTTGCTGCAATTGAATATCTGTTACTGTTTTATCTAGGAAGCTGATATGATGGTATTTCAGCAGGTTGATGGCAGTTTTCCTCCTAATAAAGCATTAATGGAAAAGAAAATATGCAGAATCTTACCATTTATTCCAGGGCTTGTTTCACAGGTTACAGGCAGTTGGAGGCCTCATCTTCTGAAGGTTCATTACCCTTGAAGTGTGTGCAATCTTTATCTTACTGGGATTATGGCCTTGTTTAATTGGGGCCTAAAAAATCTCAATTTCCTCCAGAAACACTTATCAATATTTTATATTTGTTTTACATCATACATAAATCAAATATTAAAAATCGACTTTATTTGGCATCCTACCCAAATTTTAATCTCAAAAATTAGTTTTATTTGATATCCTACACATATTTTAATAAAAAAAATCAACTTTATTTCACATCCAATACAATCCTCAATAGCAAAATAACTTTATTCAATATCACAACAACAAAATAAATTTATATTTCTCTCTATTTAACAAGAAAACGTAAAACACCACAAAAATATACTCTAATCAAATGAGGATTATATATTTGTTTTTCATGCTTATACTTTATCATTATTTACCTGCATTCTGATTTGTTTGGGACATTAATATTCTTTTATTGATTAATACTGTCAATCTGTAAAGTATGACATTGTAGTAGCCATTGGTAAGTCATTTGTTGAATTTTCTGACAAAGCATTCTGGATCCACTTGATATAGTGGTTGCTTAGTTATCTTGTTACAACCTTTTATGCGCGTCATACTTTTATTATGTTCCTAGACCCGTTTTTGTTCATATTGCTGTCAAATGTCAACTTTTGAAGAGTTTATACATCTTCTTTAACTTTTTTGTGGAATCTTAGATTGGTCTATATGTCATGAACACTCCAATTTGGATGTGAATGCAGGCCTTCACTTTTGCATTTAATGTTAGCGAAGTGGATCCTCAAATTATTTTGTTGTATTTAAGTGCCATGGAAGAAATGCTACTCCCTGTAAGTTAAATTGGTAAAGCCTTCCTGTATCAATATATACGATGATTTGTCTATTTTATGAGTGCGTTTTTTGTTCAAATTACTTATTTCTAGAGCTTCATGTTGTCTCCTTATATTATTTTTTTTCTTCAAAACTTAAGCAGGACCCTGTATTATTCAAGCTTTTAGTGTAATTTTTATGAACCTTCCAATAACTTGCTAATATTTTGTTCTTGTTCTATTTTTGTTTGTTTAAGACAAGAAGCTGCGGTATGATGTTGAGCAACCATCCAGAAATGTTTGGCTTTCAGGTTGAA
Organism: Apostasia ramifera; assembly: GCA_019297695.1. Lineage (NCBI taxonomy): Eukaryota > Viridiplantae > Streptophyta > Magnoliopsida > Asparagales > Orchidaceae > Apostasia > Apostasia ramifera. The sequence continues at coordinate 142,400 of JAEMOT010000157.1, forward strand.
TGGCTTCGTGAGCTGCCAAGAATCCTTGTTTGTCATGGTGACAAACATTCTAATATTTCTAATGTACGTTTGTTTGGTGCGGCAGATATTGGTTATAATTTTAAGGAACTTTCACTACTAATTTAAATTTTGCTAAGCCTTATCACATCATTATCAATTATTTTTTCATGATATTAATCTCCATTATAATTTTGATGGTGATAGCTTTTTAATACCTGTTAAGGCTTGTTGAATTCTTTTTGTCCCCTTATTTGGTTGGGGACTAACAATCCCCAAAATTTCATAAAATATACTTTCATCATTAAGTTATTATTTATTTTATATCATACATATAATTAAATATTAAAAATTAATTTTATTTTACATCCTACATATACTTCAATAAAAAATATTTTATTTCAGACTCAACACAATTCTCAATAACAAAATATGTTTATTTCATATCATAATAGTAAAATAATTCTCTCTATCTCAAAAGTTTAACGCATTTCAAAAATATGCCAACCAAATGAGGCCTATGATTACTCAGTTATTCTTGTTTTGACCAGAATTGTGTGTATTATATCAATTTACATGCGTGCTTGTGGAGTTTCCTTTTTTTATTGTACAGTGTTTGATGTCTAAAATAGGATAACATTTGACATGATTGGTATGTTCGCTAGGAAATAGAAAATAATCATAACATTCCTTTTGTCTTACGCCTTCTGAAGTTTCTGGAAAGTAAAGCTGGCAGAAAAACTTGGCTGTGATGGAAGATTGAACAGCAGCAGATTTTCTTTGCTAATTGCTTGGCACAAAAGGAAATGCATTGCTAATAATCTCTTATTAATCTGTTACAAATAATGGGAGTTTGAATGTTACAGATGAGCAAGAAATTAGAGAAGAGGTTTTGGATCTCTGGCTGAAAAATGTAGGGAAAGTGTTGCTACTGAAATGGAAGATTACTACACTGGGGCTGTTGGCCTAGAGTGGGGAATGTGAAGAAAAGAAAGAAATGAAGATATGTTATGCCTGAATTAAACCTTCTGTAGTGTTCTCTTATCCCAATAGGGAAGTAGCTTACCTGGGAACTACGGGATATCAAGTTTGAACCACACTATCAACTTGGGAAGATCATGTATTATGTCAAGGTTTTAAGTAAAAGTTATGCTCTTTTTCGAAAAAAAACTTTTTCAAAAAATAAAAGTTGTGCACATGTGAATAGCTATGTTTTATAGGATGGAGCGTCATTGTTGAAACATATCTACTACACCAAGATAAATTATCATTATCGTATTGATAACTTGTCAACTGTATTGGCAATTGAATTTATTAATTATTTTCACTATATGTTGCTGTTTAATGTTGTATTTGTGTTGGTTCTTGATTTTTAATTTTACTTATTGATATTCCTGCCTACCCTTTGTCCTTTAATCTTCTCTGCACACCACCAAGAAGACTTTTTGGGCGTCCCTCTTTCTGGACACCACGATAACAAACTTCATTCATAAGGGAGATTATACATAAAATCAATTAGCTTTAACAATGCAGAACAATTTAACACATGCAGCGGAAACAATATAATTTAAATAACAAGCTGTGAGACATGTTAAACACACGTTTACTTATTTACAGGCCATGTTATACATTTGACTTTATATAATAAGGAAAAGATCAAACCGAAATACAAATCCTCCATGATTTAGTGCTCGTAGACCTCTCGTGTATCTCTTTCTTCACCAGTACCTGCCAATAAAGGCATCAGTCTACCGGCCCCAGGACTGAATAAGTAATAAGCACTAACTTGTTAAATAATAACTATTTATAAGCAAACATATATTATTCTTTCTTAACAGCATCAATAACCAATAATCATAGCAATTAACAGTCATAATATAAATGCTCATGTCACATTATCATGCAATAACAATATGTTGCAAAACCTTTTTATTCTTTATACATTTATTCTTTTGGGCCCCGGTTTCTTGGATTATATCTCAACTGCCTCTTTGCATCTCATATATATGGGATAGATGTTGAGTTTTGGTTGGACTGCTTTCTAGATCTCTTGTTATGGGTTTGGATGTATTAAGTTTCAATTAGGTGTATTTGAATGTTCTGATTCATATTGGATGCTAGATGTCTTGTCATGGGATTACATTCGACCAGGTGTATTTGAATGTTTTGAGTCATATTGGATGTCCTGTAGTTGATTTGATCGATTTTAGTTGAAACTTATCAATTCTGATCAAAAGGGGTTCTTGAGGTATTGTCTGCCAGCAAACCCTGAACTATAATTCATCACCGATGCACAAATGAGCTAACAACTTTACAACTGCGAGACAACCAATTAATTTCAAGACTGGCTCCCTATCAAGTGTTGGCCTATTGAGGCTCGGATTTGTCGGCAAATATCAACCAATGGATACAATGCACTGGCACCCCCCAGTTTCTAGCAGAAATTGTAAATGTGTTACTTCTCCAGTTTTGTTCCACTTGTACACCCACTTCCTCCACCATCCATATACGTGCTAAATACTAAAGAAACAATCATAATTCATCAACTGAAGAGAGGAGCCAATTTTATGGAGATGAAGACTAGTATGGTGATTTCCAGAAGAGCTTGATGAAGCCTTGCAGCTGTCCAGACCTTGGGAACGTTCGAATTAGGAGGATTTGAGGTGTCTTCTGCAGATTTCTGGGAGGACCCTTGACATTTATCTTAGCATATCTTATTAGTCCGAGTCTTTTCGCTTTGATTCTTATCTACATGGGTTCTTGTTCTAATGTTGAATTTTTTAATTATAGTTTATCTTTTATGATCTCAGTTGTTTCTTTCTTTGAAATGTACAACAACAACAACAACAACAACCAAGCCTTAATCCCACTAGGTGGGGTCGGCTACATGAATCCTTTGTTTTCATTGCGCTCTATCAGTTACCAAATTCTTATCTAAGTTTAAGTAACTAAGATCACTCCTTATAGTTTCTTGTCATGTCTTCTTTGGTCTCCCTCTTCCTCTTTGTACATGAGCAAAATCCAATAACTCAATTTTTCTAACTGGAGCTTCAATTGGCCTACGATTTAGATGTCCAAACTATCGAAGCCGACTTTCTCTAAGTTTATCCTCAATTGGTGCAACACCAACTTTCTTTCGGATATACTCATTTCTCATTCTATCCTGAAATGTACAAATGAACAAAAAATAAATTTTCTCGTCTTTTTGTTTCATCTTAATTACATAATATGGATGTCTTTGTTTTGAATTTAGGTGTTCTTCTACACTAAAGTGCTAATGCGAGGTTTCTTGCGTGGTTAGAGTTCAGAATCTTTAATTGTCATTGCAGGAACCTTATTCTCACATCGCTGAACCTTGGTTATAGGAGTAAAAAAATGTCTTATAATCCTAAAGCTCATGAGCTACTCCACGGTTGAATTAGGCTAATTTACTTCTAATGAAAAGCAGATCTCCATAATGGTTTTAAAATTAATGTTTTTGCACGTTTTCATGTTTATATAGATGTTAGGAATATATTCTGAATAGAATTGAAGCCTTTGTGACCAAAACAATTCAATAGGTTTAGTTCTAACTGGAACTTGAGAGCTGTAACTGTTCTATTGACTAGCTTATTTGTAAGTCGAAACCAAATTCAATTGGTGAGAAAATTTGATTGGTAGTCTTAAAATTGCAGAACAATTCGTATTTTTTGAAATTTTTAGTTTGGTTTTTAAGTTTTTGGTTCCTTGTTTACATTTGAGTTAATCACTTTAGGTAATTTTTAAACCATAGGGATCATTGGATTTTCCATATTGCCTACATTGTATTTTCACTTCTGTGCATGCATCAACTTGGTATCAAAGCAAATTTTAGGTGCTACTTCTTAGTAGTATTCGGCCTTATTTTATGTCGAGTTGTTAAGTTGTTTTAGGTGTTATGTGTCTATCATTCTTGGAATCATGACATATTATGATCATTGTTCGCAATATAATGGATCATATGGTTATACAACCACTAGATCCCCATGTCTTTGGCTTGTGAGAGTTTTCCCTCATTATGATGCCTTACCCGATTTGCGCACACGACATTGAGGACTTGCTAAGTGATGTCAATACGAGGCACTCCTTAGGGTGTAGTGGCAACTTAAGGAGTTGAGCGACCAACTAGATAACATTACAACCACTAGGTCTAGGAGTAGCCACTTTGACTACAAAATTGATCATATTTAGAGATGACTTCTCTTAAAGACCTAGAGGCATTTGGATCTTAACACTCCATACTTCTTACAGAGTGGGGACTAAGGCATGCAAGTAGGCCATTAATAGCTAGAGTGATGACAACTTGGTCTCCTTATGATCTTTACTGGTGCATTTAGGAGCCTATTTAGATTATGTATGGTGTGATGTACCCACACTTGTTGTGCATGTTGTATTGGGTGGCTGGCTTCTAGCACTAGGTGTTTCCCATTGTGAGAGGAAGAACACCTACATGTTCACATTCTATGGTGAAAAGGTCATACTTAATTCCACTAAGTTAAGAAGACCATTTACTAGGGGTAAGACACTTTAGGGCTTATTTGGTTAGGGGTCAAAAACCTCTCAAATTCCTCAAAAAATATTTTCATCAATATTTTATATTTATGTCATATCATATATATTATTAAATATTAAAAATCTATTTTATTTTACACCCTACATAAATTTTAACCTTAAAAATTTACTTTATTTTACATTTAACACAATTTTTAATAACAAAATATATTTAATTCATATAATATTATTAAAAAAAAATTCTCTCTCTATTTTAAAAAAATTTAAAATATCTCAAAATTATTCTCCAACCAAACGAGACTTCAGGCTCAACATCACCATTTGTGCCTTTTATACAATCGAAAGGTTTACTGACTTCTCTGAATTTATAGTGGCCCACACCGTTCCTATAAAGGATATTTGTGAAGTTATAGATGGACCCTTGATCCCAAGTTTTAAGAGCTTGTTTGGCAAAGAGACCAATTTGGTCATAGCATAAAAATTATGGGCTTTCCTTGTGACGTATATGATGGGAAATACAGTTATATTAAAAATTATGTAGGATGTGAAATAAAGTTAATTGATGGATTGAAATTGATTTAAGATATGAAATAAAGTGAATCTTTTTATATTGAAAGTTGTGTGAAATGTGATATAAATTAATTTAATATTAATTTTTTTAATAATAAATGAACTATTTTGGATTTATGTTATATTTTTTCAACAACTTTTACACTGGCCTACAAAATAAAAATACACAAATAAGATAACTATTGCAGAAATGAGGATGTTAAGGCGGATGAGTGAGTATATACAAAAGGATAAGATGAAAAATAAGTATATCCACGAGAAGGTTTGAGTGGCCTCAATTATAGATAAGTTTAGAAAGAATCGATTTAGATGGTTTGGACATATAAGTCGTAGGTCGATAGAAGTTTCAGTAAGAAAAGTTAGATTATTAGATCTTGTTCATGTAAAAAGAGGAAGAGGAAAGTCAAACAAGATATGACAAGAAATTATAAGAAATAAACAACAAACAACAATAACTAAGCCTTAATTCCACTCGGTGGGGTCGGTTACACGAATCTTTTGTTTTTATTGCGCTCTATCAATTACCAATTTATCTAAGTCTAAGTAACTAAGATCACTCCTTATAGTTTTTTGCCATGTCTTCTTTGGTCTCCCTCTCCTCTTTGTACATAGGCAAGATCCAATGGCTCAATTTTTTCTAACCGGAGTTTCAATCGGCCTATGATTTATATTAGAAATTATAACAAATGATCTACATGTTTGAAACTAAATGAAGATTGTTATTTGATAGAGTGCAATGAAAATAAAGAATTCATGTAGTCAACCCCACCTAGTGAGATAAAGACTTAGTTTATTATTGTTGTTGCAATTGAATAAATTATTTTGGTCTTGTCATGACTAAAATGGTTTTGGGACCAAATAGGCCCTAAGGAACTAGTTGAGTGCCTATCGATCATGTTTATCCCATCCTTAGAGAGTCGACCCTACTCCCTATCGTGGATGTGTCCACTATCTTTATCAACCCATTGCCTGAGTTGGACATTTTTGAGCCCAAGGCGATTGAAACGTCTAGCGAGCTTATTGCATTAGTGCATTATCACCTCCGGAACATGTTATAGATTCTCTACTCTATGGATAAGCCCTCTAGCAAGCCTCAAGGCACATTCATAGAAATGATTCTGCTTACCCACGGGTTAATATCCACCAGGACGTTACCAAGCTAAATTTCTTTTATAAGATGTCTCCCCCATATCATGCATTTGTCTAGTCTTACTTTGCATCGTGTTTGCACATGATGTTGATTTGTTTTTTCATGATCATTTATTAAATGGAAGGATCAATTTTGGTTAGTAAATTACTCCAAAATCACCTCTAATGTTGATTCACGTGGTGGATTAGTGGAACTTAGGAAGTTTTTATGGTGCCCTATTATCCTACTAGATCTCCTTTTGAGAGATATGATGGTTAGCTTTTGGAGATATAATTACTAGCTTGGCTATTAGGGAACTGGAATCTAGCTGATGCAGGTTTAAGCTGAATAGAGCAACTTTAATGTTGACTAGCAACCTATATTCAGATTACCTATTACCACTATTTACTCATTCTGTCATCCACTGAGCTCCCACTAATTCTACCACGAATACCTTTGTCATTGCTGTCCCACCTTGATCCTTCATAGATAAAGAAAGTCTTTAACCTTGTGTCACAACTATGAATCCACCGCCGTTTGTTTCCTTGAATTCCTTGGGCTGTGCTTCTGTGAGTATTCTGCTATTTTAGGACATATAATCTTACTTATTCCACTTTGTTCTTATTTTGTTTTGTTACTTTGCCCCTTTGTTATTCCGTGGAAAGCTCAACACTTCTTGTTAGGATACTAGCATGACCTTTTGTTTTAGTTTGACTTTATTTGCAGCAGTAGCGCTTTTCATGAGGACTAGGGGAGTGATGTACATAGTTAGAAAAAAAAAAGATTTTGGTTTATTTATGTTACACTCAAATTTCTTGTTGAATTTTATGATTTTTATGTATTTTGATCTTTATAGGCATAGTTTGTTAAGTTCAATGAGAATTCCTACTAAATGTCTTGTAATGATTAAAGGTGTTATTGTTTAGCATATATTTGAATGTTTTGAGTCATATTGGATGACCTGAAACTGATTTGGATGAATCTGGAGTTGAAACATGTCAATTCGAATTAAAAGGGGCTCAATTGTTGCTATCGAGTAGCATACCTCCGTTTAGAAGTCACCACCGATCTACAATTGGACCTACAACTTCACAACTGCTTGTCCATGTATAGACTTCCTGTCTATTTTAAGGCTGCCCGCCTATCAAGATCCTGTCTATTGTGCTAGGAGGCACTGACCACAATAGCAATCTACCAGCGCCCTCCCAGTGTCTCGCAGAATTCACAAACGTGCTGTTTGCTTCTACAACTTTGTTCCACGTGTCCACCCATTTCACCATCTAAAGAAGTTGGAATGAGATATAAATGCTACAGAAACAATCAAAATTCATTAAAGCTTTATGAAAATGAAGCCGACTATGGTGAAGAATTGTTGCTGTCCGGACCTAAGGAAGGCTAGAAACAGGAGGATTTGAGGCGCTGATCTCTTCTATGGATGTGTGAGGAGGGATTTGCTGGAATCTTATTCTCACATCGCTAAATTGATGAGACAATAAAACGATTTCCTTAAGAACCCATTAAGTCATAAGAATTACTCTAGGGTTGAATTAGGGTGATTTACTTCTAAACAAAAATTGATCTTCATAATTATTTTGAAATTAAAATTTTTGCATGCTTTTCTATTCATTTAGATGATAGGAATGTGTTTAAAATTTCATAGCATTTCAAGTAGAATTGAAAGTGTAGTGATCAGAATAGTCCAATAGGTTCAATTGGGGAAACTTGAGAGCTATCAATGATGTTAATCGGCTGATTTTTGAGTCAATACCAAAATCAACGTTGAGCAAAATTGATTGGTAGGCTAAAAATTGCATAATAAGTCTAGATTTTCTGAAATTTGCAAATTGGCTTTAATTTAGATTTCTATGTCTAGTTTCCTGCATTTCGCTTTCATGCCTGCATCATCTTTAGCAATATATCTTTTTTTTGTTATTTATGGTTTCGACTTTTCTGTTCAAGTTGCCTGTTGTAATAACCCATTTATGGAATATTGTGGATTTTCTAATTTTGCAACCCGTCTTATTTAATCCCTTTTCTCAGTTTTTCACTTTTGCAACATAAATTCATAATCTGTTGATGCAGACTACCTTTCCCTGATCCTTAGGATTTTGGCTAGGTTATTTTTTTTCCAATGTTTAATCGGAGGGTACTCTATGTTGTTTTTTCTTGCATTTTATATGCATTTGTTTTTATGCCTTCTATTTTCTTAGCAAGTTGTGATTTTGTTTCTTATATTTTGGCAAATTCAATTGATTTTTCTTTGATCATTGTAAGCTGTAAGACAAATATCTAGAAACTATGCCAAACTTAATATTTGTAGTTTTGATATTATTACTCTTCATATTTGTGGTCTCCTTTCTCCTTTTTCTTTCTTTTCTCCTTTTGTTTCCATTCAACTTCTCCCTACTATTTGGAACTACCTTTCTTTTTTTTGTGAGGTTAAGCTTGATCATGCAATTAACTTATAACTTTTTCTTGCATATTTTTATTTGCTTCTTTATTTAAATGACCACAAATGATTCAAGTAGATACAGTAAGTAAATTTTCCTTTCATTTTTCACTGTATCTTTTCCCTATTTTGAAATGGTATTGCCTACATAATTGTAACATGCTACCTTTTTTTGTAATTTGATCACATAACAATCATATATATATCCTTTAATTATTATATAGTAGCTTGCATTCCCGCGTTTAGTCTAAATGATTGGACTTTAATCTTCATGGTTATATTTTTTTAGCACCTCAACTATCTCTTTTTGGTCTATGCTAGCCTAGCGGTGATTTATATATATCTAGTATTACAGGTAATTAGAATAATAGTGTTCAATCTTCACTAACTCTAACGTTCTTTCAGCATCATCTTTCAATATTTTATCTACTCTATTTTGTTTTCAAGAATACCTTCTTGTAACTAACCAAAACCCTAATCGATTTTCTTTGGTTTATCTCCTTTGAACCAAGTTTTCTATATCAATGTAGGTGTATTCTTCCTTGTCCATCATTCCATTCAATTCTCCAGCCTTTCCATTGTTAGATTCCCAAATATATTTTACCAAATCTTCTATTTTATGTTCATTTAGTTTGGTGTGCATTAGTGATTGGTTTTGTTTTAGCCTAATTTCCCGCATTTGCACTTTGCAGTTAAGATTATTGATATTAGATTTAGTTTTTTGCAGCACCTACTCAAACTTCAACATTCTGGTTACTTGTGGTATGTTTCTTGTTGGGCACAGCGTGTTCATTTCCAGCCTTCTTTTTGAGCTCAATTAGATTAGGTTATGGCATATTGCTTATGGTCAACTTTCCTAGCTTATTTTCTTTTATATATCATTTTGGTTTTTGTTGTAGGTTTTGAGTTAACAGTTGTGCCTAATATAAGTCTAAACCTGTCTCGCATAGGCTTTGGCTTAGTAGAAGCTGATCTGTGATTGGCATAATTAGAAATTGAACATCTGTACAATGCTATTTGCAGAGATTTATATTATGTCCGTATTACAAATTAATCTACTGATTGTATTGTTTGTTTTAGTTTTAGGAAATTGTATGACTTAAGCACTTTCTAGAAGGTCACCCATCCTAGGACTACTCCAGCCCAATTGTGTTTAATTACGGAGTTTTTCATAATTAGCTTAACGATTTTGCCCCAAAAGGCGCTTCTTTGCTTTAATGATTCCTTTCTCTTGAGACATCACTTAGACATGAAGTGACTCCTAACAAAACTTTTAGGTGGAAGGATACAAGAATGAATTATCTCACATCGAAAATGGAAAAAAATTTTGAGACATGATCCCAAATAGTAGAAGCGCCTTTTAGGGTAAAATCGTGAGGCTAATAATGAGAAACTCTATCGTTAAATGTGCTTATGCTGGAGTAGTAATGAGATAGGTGACCTCCTGGGAAGTGCTCAATTCATGCAGTTCCTTAAAGATAGACTGGATAATATCTCTACATTTGGATCTCAGAATATTACAATGATATTACATCAGACCTTCCACAGTACGATGTGGTTCGAGGACGAACCAAGCGAAAGCTGGTGGATTTGTAACACCTAAGACCGAAGAGGACGGGAAGTGATCGCCAGGTGATGTCCTAAAAGAAAGGAATCACTGAGTTAAAGTACGGCTTCTAGCAAGCTTCTAGGCCAATAGTGGTGAGTGGGCACAGAAATGAATCGTCCCACATCGAAAAGAGAGGGAGTTTCTGAGCTGTATAAGTAGATAACATAATCTCAAATAGTAGAGGCGTCTTTTAGGGCAAAACTGTGAATCTAATGATGGAAAACTATGTAGTTAAGCGTGCTTAGGCTGGAATAGTATTGGGATGAGTGACCTCTTGGGAAGTACTCAAGTTACGCAGTTTTCTAAAGCCAAAGTGGGCAATATTTCTACATTGGGATCACGGGATGTTACAATATTGTATCAGAGACGATCTCCCATAGTACGATGTGATTCGAGGACGAACTAGGCGAAAGTTGGTGGGCTTGTGACGCTTGTGGCCAAAGAGGGCGGGGAGTGATCACCAAGTGATAGAGAAAAGAATCACTGAGGCAAAGTACGGCTCCTAGCAGACTTCAAGGCCAATAAATAATGGTGAGAGGGACAGAGGAATGAATCGTCCAACATCAAAAAAGGGAGGGAGATCCTGAGTTGTATAAGTAGATAACGTGATTTTAAATAGTAGAAGCGCCTTTTTGGGCAAAATCATGAGGCTTATTGGAAACTCCGTAGTTAAGCGTGTTTGGGCTGGAGTAGTATTGGGATGGGTGACCTTTTAGGAAGAATTCAAGTCACGCAGTTCCTCAAAGCCACAACGGGCAGTACTTCTACATTGAGATCACGAGATGTTACAGTGATCATCGGAGACATGTCTGTATGAGTGAATCGGAATCACCCGGACAAGGAGTGTTCTGACAATGCTTCTAGGTGGAGGGGTATAGGAATGAATTGTTCCATATTAAAAAGGGGATAGCTTCTGAGTTGTATAAGTATACAACATGATCCTAAGTAGTAGAGGTGCCCCTTTGGGTTAAAATCGTGAGGCTAATGATGAAAAACTTTGTAGTTAAGCATACTTGGGCTGGAGTATACAACTTGAGCGATCTCCTGAGAAGTACTTAAGTCACATAGTTTTCTTAAGCCAAAACGGACAATACCTCTATATTTAGATCATGGGATATTACAAATTGCATTTTTAGTTGTGTTATATGGTTATTGAGGATGTGCTTTTATTATAAGATCTCTCTTTTAATGTGCAAATGGTTTTAGCGTGTGATTTGTGTTATGTAATTATTGTGGAGCTAGCCTTATTATACGATCTCTCTTAATTTTTAGTTGGGATTATTTTATCATTTCAATGTGCAATCAACTGTTGGAAGTGATTTGAAACCTCTTTAGGATGTGATTTAAATTTTCTTTCGGATGTGATTTGAATCCTTTTTTGACAAGTTCCATGATCAGTAACTTCCACATAGATACGGAAAAGAAAATGCAACTACTCGCCACAGAACTCACTTATATTGCTTTCTAGTACTTTATGTTGAATCATCAACACATGGTTCTTTTGACCACACCAATTTAAGGGGGGTTCGGCTCAAGGGGAGTTTGGCGACTTTGAGCATAAAAGATTTGCTGTTGGGTTAAGTATAGCTTCCATTAAGTCTCATTGTTTTACTGAATAGCCCCAAATTATAGTTCTAGCTCTAGGCGTCTCTAGTTACTTCTCAGCTATAGTAAAAAATATTAAAAAGTCTATTTTACTGAATAAAAAACGTATGGTGGCATCTGATGATGTATAATGTAACTGTATATTCATATTATTTTCTAATCAACATGTTAATCATTTCTTTCTAGGCTGCAGTATATATCTGAGCTTGTATGGCATGTCTCATGCTAGATTGTCTTGTTATTGGCTTTTGTTGAGATAGGTACTGGTTTCCTTATTTTCTGGCAGTTTGTGCTTGTCAGCGTAAATACCTTTCAGCCTTATCTGCAATATTCTTAAAAGTCTTGTTTATATTTCATTATTAACTGAGACATATGGTAATATTTGCTGTAGTATTAAGAGATTGTTGGTGTGCTTTTTTCCAATTTATAGGTTATTTTGAAGCTACTTATGCGCATTGGACAATCTAGTGTGCCAAACTCACCTCTTGCTTTGGAATATGACCGCTTGCAGTGGCTGTTGAAAGGATTTTACTGCAATAGAGGTAAGTCTTCCATTGTTGTAACATTTCTAGCAGTGGCTGTTATTTTGATGCTACTTCAGCACTTCTGCGATATGGTAGGATTTGAATTCTTTTCCTTGGCACATAACATGATGTATTTCCTCTGTTTAATGGAAATTTAGGTTTTGAAGAAACGGTAATTTATGGGCCTTTTATAATGCTTCCTACTGATTGCCAAGAACTGGCAGTTAGTATCATCTATTATTTCTCGAGCCTAAGCATTGAGTTGCTTGAGTCACTGGCTTCTTGCTGCTTAAGTAAGTTTCCATTTAAACAATTTTTATTTTTTAAAAAATTATGAATTTTGGTTGCAATAATTAGTATGTTAGATGATATGTCTATCACTCACCTGATTGGCCAAGTGTTTGCTATCTTCATTGCGTGCAGTGGAATTACTTTTGGGATGCATTGTCACCTTATGGTAACCACAGGTCTCATTTAGTTCGGATTCTTTACAGAACTAATGGATATTTGTTTAGTTGATTATTGCAGCATGTCATAGTTCAGTGTAATCATCTATGCGTTTTGACTTGTACCAACATTAAGGATGTTGGTATTATTTTCTTGTTAGGAAGGCCTCACATTATCCGAATTATAAGGCTTATATTTTTACTTGGTCATTGTTGTCCTTTAAGGTTTTTATTGAATATGGTACTTTGTATGACTTAGGTAGGTATCTGGTCATTTTTATTGCTCTCAATGTTGTAATAGCTCATTGTAGTCAGTTGAGTACTTTTTTCAATTATGATCTTATCTCTTTGACATAGTAGTTTCATTGTTGTATTGCATATCAATAGAATGATTTTTTTTAATGGATTATAAAACTCCAGAATTTTTATGTCTTATATTATAAGTCTATTTGTTTTTCTTAGTTATATATTTGTTCTTTTGGTGAACACTTGTTTTTATAGAGCTTTAAAATGCTAGGTTTTTTTTGTGGATTTGATAAAATGGCTGCATATTTTTAGAAATGTTGGACAATTGAATGGAAATTGAATAGGAGAGAATTTTTATGCTTTGATGCCATGGTTCTTTGATCATTTTTTTTGGTGCGTCTCATACAGTTTCAAATTAAAATTCCCTATCTCATATTTACTCAATATTCAGATTGTTATGATAAGTTTGAAGAAAATAGATAGAACTCATGAAGGAGAACCAAAAGTTTGAATTGTCAGATCAACTAAGAAGAAAAAGGGTTCACGTATGCATTGTATATTTGATGACCTTGAAGAAAGAAGTGACAGGGGCTATAGTCCCATCATTCTAGAAATTCAAATATCTTTTGTGCATTATCCTTTGTAACAGGAGTATTGAGGAGGATGTTATTCCCAAATCAAGGCAGGATGGCTAAAACACAGGAGTGCGATAGCCGATAAGTTTGTGGTAGGAAGATGCTTATCAAGTCTAATTGGAAATTGTGTAGGACTGCTATCTGACTGAGCTAGGTCATATGGAGTATAAGACAAATTGTATTGTGGAGTAAGGTTGGTGTGTGACCTATAGAGGATAATTCCCTAAAGAGAGAATTTATGATGATTTGACATTGTCCATCTTGTTGATTAAAAAAAAATGGATAATTACATACATAACACTCCATATTACCATAATTACGTATATCACACTCATTTTCAAATAATTACACTGCACCTTTAGAAAAATGTGTGGGGTGTAAGAAAAGTGTGTGGAGTGTAATTTTTAGGTGTGTGATGTATAATTTTCAAAAGGAAATGTTTGATATGTAAATATGGTGATATGAAGTATTATATATGTAAATGTCTCAAAAAAAAAGATAACTTGAGATGTAGTCAATCACTTCTAAACTTGACTTATTTAAGTCACAAAACATGTTTTGATTGACATGTTACTAGAGGCCTCTTTTCTCTATTTTTCTTCTGGTATTTCATCTTTCTTGTTGCCGCATATGCTTGTTATCTTCTAGCCGTTGTATTCAACCACTCACCTAATTTATAACCGCATCCTAGTTGGCAATTATGCAGTTTACCTCACGTCAAACTTTACTTCCCTTTTTCAATCCCTAACCTTGGTCAGACTGTTAATTTGATCCAACTCTTGATGTGATCACTCTTTCAAATTAGAGTCAATTTTTCAAAAATGGGCCACAATGCACTATACAATTGACTTCGGCTTTGCATGACTATTCTTCTCACAAAAATGTTATTATTAAGGTTTTCATTTTGCTAATTGGAGGACTCTTTTACTGCTGTTTGGAGAAAAACTTGAGCTGTTAAGTATTAGCTATAGTAGTACGCGGTGACACTAACTGGTTGATGTTAGATTCGATAACACGGGCTGGTTGATGCTGCAATTATTGTTTATGATATTCATTGTTAGCTGGTGTGCGAGTAATAAAAGATTGGGTGGCATGCTCCCCCTCTCTTTTTTTTCTATGTTGTTCTGCTTACTTGACTTAATATGCTATTTTCTATTTCTGCTCTGTTCAGCGATATTATTATCAAATGAGAATGTGTTATGTGTGTGCACGTGCATGTGTGTGTGCACGTGCGTGTGTGTGTATATATTTATGCATATGCACAAAATGGAGGAAAAAGAAAGATCATATATCTGCATTCTGAAACTTTGTTCACAAATTGTTTATATTTGTCTACTTTGGCTTATTTATACCTTTGTTAATATCATAGATTTTTCCAGTATTACTTGGTCTTGTTTTCAAGAATCTTTTCTGCAACCATGTTGTACAACATTTATTTTCGTTGAAAAGTCCTTTGGTAAAACAATTGTGCTGTACAATGCAATTGTAATAGAATGTTATGATAAGTCTGCCTAAGCTGTGAAAATAACTTTCTGCTGCAGCTGTTGTCTTAAAAAGATGCTGAATATAAAGCTCTCCCACATGGGCTTTAAATAATTAGATTATGTCCATTTTGTTTTGCTTTCTGGCTTGTACTTGATACAAGTGAGCTTCAACATGTGTCCAGTTCAGTGAATCTGTGAATTCATTGTATCATTTGTAAATTATCCAACTAGCATGTTTATGTACTGCAGGTCCTGCTATGGATGCCCTTATGGTAATTCGTACCATAGAGGTTCTTCATTCAGCATACAGAGCTGGTCGTGTTAATATCTCTTACCACATTGGGTTCTTATTCACCCTAATTGCTCGCTCCAAAGTTTCACCCAGTAATATCTTACTCTTTAGCCACTTTTGTTTGAGGTTATTTTTGTACTGTCTAAAGATTAAGTTTGAATACATTGATTAATTCATGGCTACTTTTGCTTTTTAGTTTGAATGATCGAATAACATCCTTCAAAAGTAGGTTATACTCAATAGCAAATTCAAGATGTTTAACTTTATTTATCTCTATTAGTTGCTGAAGAGAGAATAATTTAGCTGTCAAAGTCGATTATATATTGGACATAATTATTGGTCTATATAAATGTTCAATGTTCAGGATGGACATATTTGCACATTTTAGTGCATATTTGTGTTTAGGTTGTTATTTTATTATTTGTCATTTTTGTTAATTTATTATCTGTTCTTGTACTTGTCCTTCATATTCTGCATGCATGTTTCTGTGTGCAAGGCCCATGCCTATCTTTTATCGACTGTACCTCATGTTTGTTCTTTCAAATCCTTATATGGTATACTCAGTATGTGACGTCCCGGCTGTCGATACTCGACCTCCCTCTTTACACTGGGCCGAGCCACCAGAAATCGAGGCATCGAAACATAAATATTTGTCGCCGCATCCTGCGATATCTCACACCATGTTCCGTGATCCTTCATATACAATATCTACCACCGAAAATGGTAGGATTTTGTTAATACAAACTCAATAGACAAAACAATATCCAACATATAACATGAATATTTAAAACATGATCAGATGTTATAACAAAATGATATAAGTAATATTATGGGATAGTCAATTATTATATACATAAACAAATTTACACAACATGCCTTATATTAAAATTATGGGCAAATTTCACCCAGGTCCCTGAGTTTAAGGGTTATTATCACACAGGTCCACGTTTTTAAAATTCTATCTTCGGGGTCCCTAGGTTTTCAAAAATTATCATCTGGG
>JAEMOT010000157.1:159516-189015 GCA_019297695.1 Apostasia ramifera
GGACCTGTGTGATAATAACCCTTAAACTCAGGGACCTGGGTGAAATTTGCCCTAAAATTATCATCATAAATTTCATAACCCTAAACTCACTTTATTTCATCATATCATAACATTATTCTGTTAGGTGATGTAGATCTATCATTTTCATACCCTTTCACCTAGAAGCTTGATAAAAGTCACTATAGTTTGTTATCCTAGAAGCTTTGACATGAGCCGCACCTTGTATCGGAAACTCTATTTTAGGACATCACTCGGCGTACACTCCCCGCCCTCATCGGAATAACACATATATAGGAAACTTTCCGCTCTCGTCGGTTCTTGGTATATAAATATTCTTTAGTATTACATCACCTCACAGATCATCAAATTCATCTCATTTTTTATGTTCAATTAATAGAATACATTGCAAAATATCACAATTTTTATATTCTCGTAACATTAAATTATGTTCACAACATAATAATAATTCAACATCAACTTTAGGGAAAAAATTGACTACCAATTATTGTTTTTAACAAAGCTTGGAATTTTCTCTTTAGCTCTCCCTTTTTTTCCTCTTCTTCTTCTTCTCCTTTTTTTCTCCTTTTGTCTGCCACACGACAGAGAGGGGAAAGGGAAGGGGTAGGCTAGGCGATGTCGGCTGCTGCAGCTGGCAGTTGGCAGCCTCATCCCTCTCTATCTATCTATTATATATAGGAAAAATTGCAATTTAGTCTCCAAACTTTTATATTCTTATAGATAGGTCCAAAATCATTTATTATAGGTCCAAAATCATTTATTTTGGGTCTAAATCAGCTTTAACTTTTAAAATCACAAAACAAATTCTGGATGTCACACAGTAGGTCAGCTCTCATTTATCACTGTTAGTTAATGACCGCAACATCTTTGATTGTACTTTTTGATCTCTTTATTTTGGAATATTTGTCACTATTGCATGAGCTGAATTATCTGTATTCTGATTCTATCACTCAGTTGCTCTTTAATGTTCTTTGTTACCATCATCATCATCTTCATCATCATCAAATGTCATAGGCAGTGAACATTCATATGCTAAACATAATTAAATTATGAACCTCTCATCCATTTTAGTGGATTTATTTCAGCAATATAGGTTTTCATGGCAGCTTCTAGAGTTCATGTTACTTGGTTGCATTGCCATGGCATGATCTCTGCATTCTTCTTTTGTTATGATCTGATAATGTTTTGCACGTATAATTCCTTAACTTGGATATGAGTCATTAGTATAGTTAACATGCAGTTGTATACCTTTTGTTCTACTCTAGCATGTTTGATTACTTATAGGGTTAAAGTTTCTGTGATTTTCCTTTCAATAATATGCGCACATCTTTTCAATTTATTCTCATATTTATACTTTTATTGTTTTTGTTTCAGAGTGGTTCTCAAATAGGGAAGTTTTCACAAATAGGGAAGTTTTCAGGTCGCTCACTAGATATGTTTGCTTATGCCTTTCTAATATGGGAGACAATTCTTTGGTTCTGAAATTGCTATTCAAGGCCATCTTCAAGGAACTTGTATGTAAATCTTTAATGATCAGCTTTTTCTTATTTGCCGTTAAGTGATACAGCTATTTGTGACTCTATTTTTAATCTTAGAAGTTCTTTCCCCTTTTGTCCCCTCTTTTTATGTTTTGCATGCATGCTTTAGTATCTTCTTTGTTGAAGCTTGCTAAGTTTCTTGGTGGGTGAATGACTGATTTTGCTAAAATTTATCTTTTGTCTGCAGTTAATGAAGCCACTATTGGACAATTCACATGGTATGCTCAAAATAATCATTACGCTTAAAATAAAGCGCTCCATACTTTCTGATGAGAATCTTGGTAGCTTAAGTGACTGGCTTGCTGGATACCTGATTGATGCTTCTTCTGTATGTACTGCTACTCCACCTTTTTGTAGTTTCACTCATGTAGTATTTCATATTTCTCATTTCAGTTCATCTAGAAGTTTCAAGAAAACACATTTCAGTATAAATGCTGCGTTCTTATTTATATGATGTTTCAAGTTTTTTACCTCTTGTGGTAACACTAGAACTCTAAAAGAATTACAGGACTTCATTTGTTCTGAAAGGCCATCAAGGAAGCTATATAACTGCCTCTGCCTTTTCTCAATTTCAAATGAGAAGCATGTCATTCGCTCTAAATCAAACCCTGTTTGGGAGATTATCCTATGAGATTGACTTGCTGACTTCTAGCATGATATTATTTAGAATGTCTTGACATTAAAGTAGTGTTTATTATGAGGTAACATTATATAAAGATTGAAGAGTTTTATTTGAAGATATTTGGTGATCTGATAAGAACACATGATATTTTTTTGAAATATTTGTTAATAACATTTTACATTTGAGAACAAGCATAATTATTGGTGTGGGCACCTTTATAATCATTGACTTAGCAAATCACGATGTGGTTATCCAGATGACTTTATTATTGATTATGGAAGTTGTCTTAATGCAATTTTGACTGTTATTTTTTTTCGTTTAGATCTGAAATTGGTTGAATTTTCAAGATATTTTGGTACATCAATAGTTCTGAAAAGTGTTTGTTGTATAAGAAAAATGGCTAACTTGATATTTAGGCTTATTGTGATACTGATTATGCTGATTTCTTGTTGATGGTAAAAGATCCACAACCGGATATTGCATCCGTATGAAAGGAAATTGTGACATGGAAAATAAAAAAGCAAAATGGAATGTCTAGTCTGGAATTCAAATATAGGGCAATGACAAGATGTTGCGGATTAGAAAATTGTTAAATGAGTTGGATTTCTAGTTTAGTGGTATGTGGTGGTGCGCTGTGAAAATAGGATTATTTATATTGCCAGTAATCCTATATTCCATCAACAAACTAAGGCCCTATTTCGCGCGAAGACCAAAATGATACTAGCTTAAAAAACAATAGTGATAATAAATAACTTTTTTAATCAACAACAACAACAACAACAACAACCAAGCCTTAATCCCACTAGGTGGGGTCGGCTACATGAATACTTTATTTCCATTGCGCTCTATCAGTTACAAATAATTTTTTTAATCATTCTACACAAATTCTAATTAAAAAAAATTTATTTTATTTCACATACACAATAATTTTTAATAAAAATATCAACTTTATTTCACATCCCAGTTTGAGTATTTTGGTCTGGGATGTGAAATAAAGTTGATATTTTTATTGAAAATTATTGAGTATGTGAAATAAAATAATTTTTTTTTAATTAGAGTTTGTGTAGAATGATTAAAAAAAATATTTATTATCACTACTATTTTTTAACCTAGTACCATTTTAGTTCTCATGTTAAACATGGCCTAAATCTACTGAGATTGACCATCGCTTCACTAGGGAAGTTGTGTTGTCAAGAAAATTGATTACAAGTCATATTAGAACTGAGGATTGATTGATATCTTTACTAATACATTATGGCCTTCTCAGTTTTTTGTTCTTTGTGGCAAGATGGATCTATTTGATATATATGCTCCACATGTTAAGAAATGTTCTAGAAGTTTTAGGGGTATTCCCAATATATTCCTTGTATATTCTCTATTTATTTGTAGTTTTTATTTACTTTTTACAACAACCTATATTTATAATGAAGTATTTTATTTTCATTACTTGTTTTTACTTTCATTATTACACACACCTCCAACATTATAAATAGGACAATCCTCTTGCCTGGATAATATATTGGAGAACAATTTAATCTCTTAAGAGTGAGGATCACCATTGCTCAAATAGAATGACATAGAAGAGCACTTTATAAAGTTAAAAGAGAAGTTTACAAAATAATATCTGCCTTAGCTTTGTTACATGCATCTGAATACTGGGTGAAGAGAAATCACTACTAATACATGACATGCGGTAATTGCAATTTTTAGACAAATGCAGAAGATAAAACATTGGAGCTGGTATATAACAATAGTGTGAAAGGAATTAGGAAAATGTTGTGGCAAAAGTTACTTGCGTACTGACGGTTGAAAAGATTTTCTTAAGCTAGAGTTAAAGCCACATATTGAATTGTTGATGAATGTTTCAGATAAGGCAATTGATGCTCTTAAAGTTCTACAGATCTTAGAGGTAATAACTATGACTATCCCTTTCCTCTCATTGCTTAATTACATTGTTTGATTCTGGTTCCATATTTTCCTAGTTGCTAATATTTGTTGCCTGTTGATGAGCAGTGATTTTGATTTAGCTTTGCTGGCTTTTTTCGTGATGAATTATTCAATTAAGATAACACCTTTCTTTCTTTGAAAAACAAAACAGTACATTCAAGAGGAAGTTGATGCAGATGTTCAATCTGATCTATACAGAATTTTCAAATACTATGTCCATCCATGTGTAATCCTATTCTGCAGAAATGACAAGCTTCTATTTCATGTGCTGGAGTTATTTGCCTCTTTTATGATGGACGGCAGCATTCCAGTCCAATTTCATTCAAGCGTTAATTATCCACATGACCTTTCAGCTAGAGTCCATACAGTTTCTTCCATACTTCTCTTGATGTATGATGAAGTGATAGTCCACAGAAGTCTTTATTCTAGTAAAGATGCTATCCAGATGATATTGCAAAATATAGAGATTATACTGGTAAGTAGTATTTTATGTAAAAGAAACAGACTTGGTTTAGTTACGCATGCTAATTTGGGAATCCATGTCCTTCATGTCATATATCCTTTTGCCATAGATCGACTTGTTACGGAAAATGGTTCTAATTATGATAGAATGTCGTAGAAAAGGTTAATTAGATTTGTAAACTTAACACTACCGTAAGCTTTACTGTAACAACAAATTACAGTGGCATGATTGATGCTTAATCAAATATTTATTGAATCTTCATTCTCTGATGTTCGGTTGTGGGTATTTGATTAGGTTTGAATTTTAACCATTGTTACTGCAATTGTTATTTGTTTTCAACAAAACGAGGAACTAACCAAAACGCAAGAAATTCAATAGGTATATTCAGATGTTCATATGCCCATATATGTCGTATTATTGGTTTACACTACAATTTTCGATTATTTGATCATTATGTTTAGGCAACCATCCTTAAAACTCACATTGAAAGAGTCATGTTCTCGATCTGTTGCAAGATGTCTTCTAGATATAGGTTGTTAGAAAAGTACTGCAAAAGACAATTTCATGTAATATGAAATGGAATAGATTTCCTAAAGATAGTTAATCACGTCTATATATTCTTTAATTTTTGGAAAATAAGCAGTAAAAAGTTAAAAGTTAGTGCACATCTTTTTTTTTTTTTGAAGTGATAAAAGTAAATCATGAGCCTTAAGATGGTAGTTTGGCCTTTCAACTCTCCCACAAAATAAGTATTTCTATATGCAAAGGATTGGCAATCTTGTATTTTTAAAATTGTCCACCAACAGAGTTAAATGGCATTGCCTAGAGATAGTTCAGAGAGCAGGGTTAAAAACTTAAAAGTAATGCGAAAATCTACCCATCATACTTTGAATTGCATTTAAAAACCATTAAATTGTATATAGTTCTCAAAAATTTTAAGTCTTCTCATTGTGCTTGGAATTGCATATACAAACTATTAAATTGTGTATAATTTTCATACGCTAAAATTTTTCATGCATACCATACTAAGACTTTTGGTTGGGCTGGGTTAATATGTTCGACATTACTTGTTCAACTTGATTTTTTTGCTACTAGGAACTACACTCGAACAAAATCAGTGATGGTCCAATTTAGGATTCTTGTATACTACTTCAAACTATTTTTAGCACGAAAGTAATTTTAAATTTTCTTAAAATATAAATGACCTCATGAATGTGAAAGAAACCTTAAGAACTACATTTGTGGATTGCAACACAAAGGGTTTGGCATGTGTTAAACAAAACAATACCTGCCCTACTTTCTTTTAGCGATTACCCATACTTGCCTTATATTGCTTTCAACTTGCCTAGCTCCTCCCTACCTTACCCTGCCCTACCCCACCCCATTTCTGCCACTGGAACTGGCCCCATTCCACCCCACCCCTCCCCGTTTTGCCCATCCCCAAATTCACTATAATATTTTATTTTGTTTAATAATGCCTATTTAAATTTTTAATTATAAGATAATGTAATTTTATTTAATTACTAGAGGGTCACGGGTGGAGACAGGTATAATTTTGTTATACTCGAATCTGACTTGCTTAATGGGCCAAGGTAGGATGCTAAGTCACGGGTACAACTTTGTGACCCATACATGTTCCCATTATGGGAGGGGCGGGTTAATTGAGTTTGAGTAAAAATTATCATCCCTAGCTACGTTCTCCCAATAAATCAATTATGTGCGGCGTAGCTGTGCTTAAAGTCTAAGCTCCCTAGAATATTCCACTCTGAAGAGCTTTTTGGAGATGCCATGAGGAATGCACAGGAGTTGTGGGGCCAAGCCTCCACTTCCACTATTTTCTCATCTTCACCGGCTTCGCTTTTGAGAGGTTAATGTAAATTTGGAAAAAAGGAATTTAGGCAAAAACTGTTTTTTATTTACCTTTGTGAAATTGAAAGGAGAATGAACACTTCCTTCTGTTGTGAGTTGGCCTGAGGTTGCATTCTTGCTTAGGTATTACCATATATACGTATATTTGCAAGACTATCTGGATTGTTTATTTGGTGTAAGGGAAAATGATATTACATATTCTTAATTCCTTTTTGTATTATCCTCAGTATATGAACTATGCAGTTTCATGTTTTATTGCAGGATTCTAATGAATTCAATATGAATTTTGAAGAAAAGCACAGGCTACAGGATATCTTCAACAAACTTAAGACCAAATTCAAGTTTCAATGTTTGAAGTTATGATGATGGTGCTGAAGGAATCGGTAGTTTTTCTATCCTTATTGATTTAGAAGTTATATAGATCATACCCTGCACTCATCACTGTAATATTTCTTAAGTAAATTAAGGTTATTTATCTATGTTAATTTTGCGTTGTTTCCCTTTGTTTCATTTATATATTTAACTAAGTTTATTGGACTGCCTTAATAATATGACAAGCATATGTTAAGAGACATGTCTTTCTTCGGGATCATGCTTTTTAGGGGAATGGATTATGTTATGTATGTAAATTGTCACGTAGAGAAACAAAGGATTCACGTAGACGTAGTTGCATGACATATTTGAAATATTTTACTGGACATTCATTTACTGCTTGCCTTAAAAGTATTCAAACTAGGAAAGTACGAAATTTTCATGTTTTGTATTTCTTTCTTATCTTTTTTGAAAAATATTCAATGATCAGCTGTAATTCATGTGCTTATGATTCATTGTTCTATTCCGTTAGTCAAACATGTTTGTAAGAAAGACATTTCTTAAGTATCTCGTATGCTGAGCAAATGATAGCAGGTTTTATAGGAGCTTTCATAACGAAGCGTATGATTCTTCTTTCTGATGCATTGGCTTATGAGGCGTCTGGTTCAATGTTATCTTATATGATAATTTTATAATTTTTTAAAAGGTTATTTACATACATCATCAAATCAAACAAGATAATATTGAACCAAGCACCCCTTAATCATCATATGTTACAAAATAATTTGATTCTTCCTGCAATTTTTAGTGCAAATTTATTCTTTTAAGTCATGAAGGTTAGATTACTGCATTGTCGTCGATTCATTATTTGTCCTTATTTTCATTTCAATTAGTTTGATTGTTTTCTCTCTTTTTTTGCTTTTCTTTTTAATCCCTGGTTTCATCTTTCATCGGCATACTACTGCCTATTCAGTAAAAAAAGAAATGTCCTCAGATTGTGTTTTTGATGTCTGAAACACTTCCTGCGAGTTGAAAAGAACTGCTCGGCCTTTCGAACCTCAAATTCTTGTTAGAATGCAACCCTCAAACTAACTGCTCTGAACCCAACAGTCTGACTTCAGAGCAGATCAAATCTTTGTGCCTCACGTTAACGATTTTATTGTGGTTGATGTTCATCTCCGAGTCTGATTCGTGTAAACCAAAAGTTGGCTTTTTTTGCATATTGTGTTGGTTGGGATCAAGTTTATCTGGATTTAACATAGTTCGCTTAAAGTTCGTTTCTGAGATTCGAAAGCTGTCTTTTTGGAGTCAAACTTTGCATTTTACTCAATAAATAAAAAAAAATACAGGGGCATGTTTGGTGGGTACAACGAAGCTGCTTCCACCTTCTTGAAGTCGAATCCAAAAAAAGGCTTCAAGCTATTTTTAAGCCTATGAAATCGAAACTATCTACAATATGGTTTCAAGTAGAGCAGTTTCGCTTCTGAATCTAATTCTATTTGTTCAATTATTCTAAGTTCAAATTCACTATCAAACAGGGCTACAGTGATCCAATTCTGGCAAATTTAAAGCTTAGAGTGTCAAGTGCTAGTAGTGGCCTCCAACCTTGGGGACTCTGAAGTAAATTTCTCCTAATTGAAACACCAATGCAATATCATAAAATCTGGACCGAATTAAAAATTGGATCACAGTTTACTTTATGATTGTATCGAGTGGTACAATCATCGAATTAATTGAATTGATAAATTTTTAATTCTTAGAAATATAAAAAATAATTAAATCTATTAAAAATAGTAAAAAGTGTTTAAACTATAATATATTTGTTTATTTTATTAATTTATTGTTATTAACTAATAATTAGTATTATATAAATAGATTAATGTTTTATAGCTTTATCAAATTTCATATGCAATTCGGGAGGTCTGATTTGTTTTTTACATCTTATCCAATTGGTGATTTTCAGCATAAAACTTAAATTTTGTAGTACTTATTTTAAATAGGTTTTGTTTGGTTCAAACATTTTTTATAGATTAACAAAAAAAATTAATTTATTTTTTAAATTTAATATTAATAAATTTTATTTTAATATTAAAAAGTGTATAAGATGTTAAATAAAATTGATTTTAAGATTTATATTTATGTTAAATGTGTAATAAAGTTATTTTTTACAGTTGAAATTTGTATTAAGTTAAAAAAAATCTCGAAATAAATGTGGCCTAATAGAACAAGAAAGAGATCACTTTTGGCTTATTATAATCATATGTGAGTTTCATACGTACTAAAAGGTCCTTCTCGTTGCCTTATTTTTTCACTTCATGAAAGGTTTTTCACCTAAATATGGTACATTTTTGATGCTAAGTTTTACATTTATTTTACTTTTTGTATGTGCTTCATCACTCACTGAGACAAGATCCAACCTTCCACTAACTCCTACGCTCTGTTTTTAATTTTTCATGTAATCTGATCCGAAGTGTTACTAAGAGGAGATTAATATTGTTGATATTGAAAGTTGGAATAATAGGAGTTGAATGCCAAAGTTTTGAATCTCGAGAATCGATATACATTATGAACATAATGATGCTCACCCAATTCAGTGAAAAATGAGCTTGTCTGAATATTAATAGATCTCATGTTTGAATCACACTATTATATTTTTTAAGTAGAGAAAGAAATTATAATGCACAGAAATAAATATTAAAAAAGATACATTATGAACTAAGCATCAATAGCATCTATTGATGAAAATCATTTATAGCATTAACATAACAATACAATTAAGGGGGATTTATGCACATGCTCCTGTAATTTTTTCCTATAACACATTAAACCCTAAATTCTCTCAAATTTTATTTTAAGCTCTCATGAAACATTAAACACAACAAAATGACCCTTTTTATTTATACTACCTCATCTCTCAGTTAATGTCGTCATTGTGCCTATTTTTGCTTGCCCTAATTCTTGCTATTCACTTCTGCTATTTTTGTTCGCGCAATCTTAATTTTCTGCTAATAAGCGTGATGACAGCGTTAGCTGGGGATGAGGCAGCGCTAGCAAAAGCACTATTTTATTGTGTTTAATATTTTAGGGGGCTTAAATTAAAATTTGAGAGAAATTAAGGTTTAATGTGTTATTGGGAAAAATTAGAGGGGCAGGTGTGTAAATCACCATGCAATTAAATAAAATATGTCGTTGAAATCATAATTGCATTTACTTACAGAATGAATTTAATTTTGGAAAATGAAATTTTTGATGTGTACCTTTGGACAGCATGAAATTTTCATCTAGGCCTCAAATTTATGTATTATTTAAATTTTTTTTCTTGGATTTAATATGCAATTAACGCTGTGAATTCAGGCTACTGATGTCTTCATGATGAGTGTTTACCCTGCTAAATTATATATAATAAACTGAGCCGATCTCGAATCGAATTGAGTTGAGCTTACTCGATTTGAGATCGGCTCAAAAAAAAATAAAATTTAATTCATTTTTAAGTCGGCTCGAAAATAAATATGAAATGAATAATTTTTTAACTACTTATATTTAGTATGAATTTAACGTTAATGTATTGAATAATTGTAACAACGCTACTATTTAATTTAAATCTGTCTCTAAAAGTGTCTAATATGTTTAAATAGACCGATATATTATAAAAAGATATGTAATTACAAGTATTATATTAAAATGCAATCAGATGTCCCAAATAGACCGTCAAATATTTAGTTTTAATTAAAATACATCAATATTGCAAACATTAGTTGTTTAATCAGAGTATTTTGCTAAAATGCGTTCATATAGGCAAGATCAAAGTCAAATTGCCTGTATTCTCTTCAAAAATAATAAAAAATAATTGAGTACTTATATAATTACTAATATTAAGTTAAAACAAATTAGTATGTAATGAATCGTCCTCTAAATGCTTGCATTCCGCTTGAATTTAATGTTAATACGATAAATACTTGTAAAAACGTCACTGTTCAATTTAAATACATCGATACATTATAAATCAGTCTCTAAAAGTGTCTAATAGATTAAAATAGAACGATATACTATCAACAAATGTCTAATTGCTGGTATTATATTAAAACTCAATCATATGTCCCTAATAGATCGCCAAATATCTGCTTTAGGCTAAAATACATCAATATAGTAAATATTAGTTGTTTAATCAAAGTATTATATTCAAATGTCTTGATATATAGAAGATCAAAGTAAAATAGCTTGTATTTTCTTCAAATTCAATAAACAATAGTTGAATACCAATATAATTACTAGTATTCAGTTAAAATAACTTATTATGCAATGAATCATTCTCTAAATAATGGATGTATTCGACATAAATTTAATGTTAATGCAATGAATAGCAGTAAAAATGCTACAATGTTTGAAATACAATGATATATCAAAAATTGGACACTAAAAGCTCCTAATAATTGTAATACATCATTGTACTTAAAAAAATGAGGTGTAATTGCCAATAGTATATCAAACCTCACTCATATATATTCCTAATAGATCGCCAAATATTTATTTTCAGCTAAAATACTTTGATAAAATAAATATAAATTGTTTAATCCTGGTATTATGTTGAAATGCCTTGATATAGACAAGTTCAAAGTCTAATTGCACGGATTCTTGTTAAAAGCATTCAAAAATCACTTAGTATTCATACAGTTGCGAGTATTTTATGAAACTTACTTATTATGCAATGAATTATTCTCTAAATACTTGTATTCAACATAACTTTAATGTTAATACAATGAATAGCCGTAAAAATGAATGAGGTGTAATTGCCAATAGTATATCAAACCTCACTCATATATATTCCTAATAGATCGCCAAATATTTATTTTCAGCTAAAATACTTTGATAAAATAAATATAAATTGTTTAAACCTGGTATTATGTTGAAATGCCTTGATATAGACAAGTTCAAAGTCTAATTGCACGGATTCTTGTTAAAAGCATTCAAAAATCACTTAGTATTCATACAGTTGCGAGTATTTTATGAAACTTACTTATTATGCAATGAATTATTCTCTAAATACTTGTATTCAACATAACTTTAATGTTAATACAATGAATAGCCGTAAAAATGAATGAGGTGTAATTGCCAATAGTATATCAAACCTCACTCATATATATTCCTAATAGATCGCCAAATATTTATTTTCAGCTAAAATACTTTGATAAAATAAATATAAATTGTTTAAACCTGGTATTATGTTGAAATGCCTTGATATAGACAAGTTCAAAGTCTAATTGCACGGATTCTTGTTAAAAGCATTCAAAAATCACTTAGTATTCATACAGTTGCGAGTATTTTATGAAACTTACTTATTATGCAATGAATTATTCTCTAAATACTTGTATTCAACATAACTTTAATGTTAATACAATGAATAGCCGTAAAAATGAATGAGGTGTAATTGCCAATAGTATATCAAACCTCACTCATATATATTCCTAATAGATCGCCAAATATTTATTTTCAGCTAAAATACTTTGATAAAATAAATATAAATTGTTTAAACCTGGTATTATGTTGAAATGCCTTGATATAGACAAGTTCAAAGTCTAATTGCACGGATTCTTGTTAAAAGCATTCAAAAATCACTTAGTATTCATACAGTTGCGAGTATTTTATGAAACTTACTTATTATGCAATGAATTATTCTCTAAATACTTGTATTCAACATAACTTTAATGTTAATACAATGAATAGCCGTAAAAATGAATGAGGTGTAATTGCCAATAGTATATCAAACCTCACTCATATATATTCCTAATAGATCGCCAAATATTTATTTTCAGCTAAAATACTTTGATAAAATAAATATAAATTGTTTAAACCTGGTATTATGTTGAAATGCCTTGATATAGACAAGTTCAAAGTCTAATTGCACGGATTCTTGTTAAAAGCATTCAAAAATCACTTAGTATTCATACAGTTGCGAGTATTTTATGAAACTTACTTATTATGCAATGAATTATTCTCTAAATACTTGTATTCAACATAACTTTAATGTTAATACAATGAATAGCCGTAAAAATGAATGAGGTGTAATTGCCAATAGTATATCAAACCTCACTCATATATATTCCTAATAGATCGCCAAATATTTATTTTCAGCTAAAATACTTTGATAAAATAAATATAAATTGTTTAAACCTGGTATTATGTTGAAATGCCTTGATATAGACAAGTTCAAAGTCTAATTGCACGGATTCTTGTTAAAAGCATTCAAAAATCACTTAGTATTCATACAGTTGCGAGTATTTTATGAAACTTACTTATTATGCAATGAATTATTCTCTAAATACTTGTATTCAACATAACTTTAATGTTAATACAATGAATAGCCGTAAAAATGAATGAGGTGTAATTGCCAATAGTATATCAAACCTCACTCATATATATTCCTAATAGATCGCCAAATATTTATTTTCAGCTAAAATACTTTGATAAAATAAATATAAATTGTTTAAACCTGGTATTATGTTGAAATGCCTTGATATAGACAAGTTCAAAGTCTAATTGCACGGATTCTTGTTAAAAGCATTCAAAAATCACTTAGTATTCATACAGTTGCGAGTATTTTATGAAACTTACTTATTATGCAATGAATTATTCTCTAAATACTTGTATTCAACATAACTTTAATGTTAATACAATGAATAGCCGTAAAAATGAATGAGGTGTAATTGCCAATAGTATATCAAACCTCACTCATATATATTCCTAATAGATCGCCAAATATTTATTTTCAGCTAAAATACTTTGATAAAATAAATATAAATTGTTTAAACCTGGTATTATGTTGAAATGCCTTGATATAGACAAGTTCAAAGTCTAATTGCACGGATTCTTGTTAAAAGCATTCAAAAATCACTTAGTATTCATACAGTTGCGAGTATTTTATGAAACTTACTTATTATGCAATGAATTATTCTCTAAATACTTGTATTCAACATAACTTTAATGTTAATACAATGAATAGCCGTAAAAATGAATGAGGTGTAATTGCCAATAGTATATCAAACCTCACTCATATATATTCCTAATAGATCGCCAAATATTTATTTTCAGCTAAAATACTTTGATAAAATAAATATAAATTGTTTAAACCTGGTATTATGTTGAAATGCCTTGATATAGACAAGTTCAAAGTCTAATTGCACGGATTCTTGTTAAAAGCATTCAAAAATCACTTAGTATTCATACAGTTGCGAGTATTTTATGAAACTTACTTATTATGCAATGAATTATTCTCTAAATACTTGTATTCAACATAACTTTAATGTTAATACAATGAATAGCCGTAAAAATGAATGAGGTGTAATTGCCAATAGTATATCAAACCTCACTCATATATATTCCTAATAGATCGCCAAATATTTATTTTCAGCTAAAATACTTTGATAAAATAAATATAAATTGTTTAAACCTGGTATTATGTTGAAATGCCTTGATATAGACAAGTTCAAAGTCTAATTGCACGGATTCTTGTTAAAAGCATTCAAAAATCACTTAGTATTCATACAGTTGCGAGTATTTTATGAAACTTACTTATTATGCAATGAATTATTCTCTAAATAAATGTATATGGCTTGAATTCAATGCTAATGCAATGAAAACAGTAAATATTCGTTGTTTAATCAAAGTATTATATTAAAATGCCTTGATATATAGAAGATCAAAGTAAAATTGCTTGTATTCTATTCAAATTCAATAAACAATAGTTTACCAATATAATTGCTAGTATTCAGTTAAAATAACTTATTATGCAATGAATTATTCTCTAAATGCTTGTATTCAACATAACTTTAATGTTAATACAATGAATAGCCGTAAAAATGGTACAATGTAATTGAAATACAATGATATATCAAAACTCGGACGCTAAAAATGCCTAATAATTTGTAATACATTATTGTACTATAAAGAAGAGGTGTAATTGCTAATATTATATCAATCCTCAATCATATATCCCTAATAGATCGCCAAACATTTATTTTCAGCTAAAATACTTTGATAAAATAAATATAAATTATTTAATCCTGGTATTATGTTGAAATGTATTGATATAGATAAGTTAAAAGTCTAATTGCACTTTTTCTTTTTAAATGCATTCAAAAATCAGTTAATATTCATATAGTTGCGAGTATTTTATCAAAATAATTTATTTATGAATTATTCTCTAAATAATTGTATATGACTTGAATTCTATTTTAATATAATGAATAACAGTAAAACCTCCACAATTCAATTGAAATACATTTATAGATCATAAATCGGTCTCTAAGTGCCAAATAAGTTGAAATACAATAATTACTATCTAGAAAAGGTGTAATTGCCAGTATTATATTAAAACACTATCATATCTCTCTAATTGATTGTGAAATATCTATTTTCAGTTAAAATACATCGATATAGCAAATATTAGTTATTTAATCAGAATATTATGTCAAAATGCATTCATATTGACAAGAACAAAGTTAAATTGCTTGTATTCTATTCAAATATAATAAAAAATAATTGAATGCTCATATAGTTTCATGTATTAAATTAAAATGAATTATTATGCAATGAAGTAATTTCTAAAGCTTTGCATTCCGCTTGAATTCAATGTTAATATAATAAATAGTTGTAAAAATATTACGGCTCTATTCAAATACATTGATACATCATAAATTAGTCTCTAAAAGTGCCTAATATGTTTAAATAGACCGATATACTATTAAAAAGATATGTAATTGCTTGAATTATATTAAAACACAATCAGATGTCCCAAATAAATTGCCAAATATCTAGTTTCAACTAAAATACATTAATATTACAAATATTAGTTATTTAATCAGAGTATTTTACTAAAATGCGTTCATATAAGCTAGATCAAAGTCAAATTGCCTGAATTCTCTTCAAAAATAATAACAAATAATTGAGTGCTCGTATAATTGCTAGTATTAAGGTAAAATGAACTATTATGCAATGAATTATTTTCTAAATGCTTGCATTCCGCTTGAATTTAATATTAATACGATGAATAGTTATAAAAATTATTATTCAGTTCAAATACATCGATACATTATAAATCAAACTCTAAAAGCGCCTAATAGGTTAAAATAGATCGATATACTATCAACAAATGTTTAATTGCTGGTATTATATTAAAACTCAATCATATGTCTCTAATAGATCGCCAAATATTGGTATTAAAACTCAATCATATGTGAAAATGCTTTGATATACATAGGATCAAAGTCAAATTACTTGTACACTCTTCAAATTCAATCAAACCTGGTTGAAAGCATGCATAATTACGAGTATTCAGTTAAAATAACTTATAATGCAATAAAGTATTCTCTAAATACTTGTATTTCGCTTGAATTCAGTGTTAATGCAATGAATAGTCATAAAAAGATCTCTATTCAATTCAAATACATTGATATGTCATAAATCGCTCTCTAAAAATGCCAAATAGGTTAAAAAAGATCAATATAAAGTCAAAAAGATGTGTAATTTTTAGTATTATATTAAAATTAAATCAGATGTCCTTAATAGACGGTAAAATATCTATTTTCAGCCAAAATACATCGATATAGTAAATAATTATTGTTTAATCTAAGTATTATGTTAAAATTCTCTGATATTGTCTAGATCAAAGTCAAATGACTTTATTTTCTTCAAATATAATAACAAACAATTAAATACTCGTATAATTGCTAGTATTCCCTTAAAATAACTTATTATGCAATGAATAATTTTCTAAATTATTATATTTGACTTGAATTCAATGTTAATGCAATACAAAATTGTAAAAACATTACTATTCAATTCAAAATACTTTAATGTCATAAATCATTCACTAAAAGTGTCTAAAATTCTCATATACTATCCAAAAAATATGAAATTATTCGTTTTATATTAAAACTCATTCATACATCTCTAATAGATCGCCAAATATCTGCTTTAGTCTAAAATATATTGATATAGCAAATATTAAATATTTAATCAGAGTATTATGTAAAAATGCCTTGATATGGATAAGATCAAAGTTATATTGCTTGCATTCTTTTTAAAGTCAATCACAAATAGTTGAATACTTGTATAATTACTATTATTCGATTAAAATAATTTATTATGAAATGAATAATTCTCTAAATGCTTATATTAAGTATGAATTTAACGTTAATACAATGAATAATTATAACAACGCTACTATTTAATTTAAATACAATGATATGTCATAAATCAGTCTCTAAAAATGCCTAATATATTTAAATAGATCGATATATAATTAAAAAGATGTGTAATTGCCAGTATTATTTTAAAACGCAATCAGATGTCCCAAATAGATCGCCAAATATCTAGTTTCAACTAAAATACATCGATAATATAAGTATTAGTTATTTAATCAGAGTATTTTGCTAAAATACATTCATATAGGCAAGGGCAAAGTCAAATTACCTGTATTTTCTTCAAAAATAATAAAAAATAATTGAGTTCTCATATAATTGCTAGTATTAAGTTAAAACAAACTATTATGCAATGTATCGTTCTCTAAATGCTTGCATTCCACCTCAATTTAATATTAATATGATGAATAGTTGTAAAAATATCACTATTCAATTTAAACATTATAAATCAGTCTCTAAAAGCACCTAATATGTTAAAATAGATCGATATGCTGTCAACAAATATCTAATTACTGGTATTATATTAAAACTCAATCATATGTCCCTAATAGATAGCCAAATATCTGCTTTTGGCTAAAATACATCGATATAATAAATATTAGTTATTTAATCAGTGTATTATGTGAAAATGCCTCTATATACACAGGATCAAAGTCAAATTGTTTGTATACTCTTTAAATTCAATCAAAACTAGTTTGATATTTGCATAATTGCTAGTATCCAGTTAAAATAATTTATAATGTAACGAATTATTCTCTAAATGCTTGTATTGCGCTTTAATTAAGTGTTAATGCAATGAATAGTTGTAAAAAGGTCTCTATTCAATTCAAATATATTGATATGTCATGAATAACTCCATAGAAGTGTCAAATTGGTTAAAATAGATCGATATACTATCCAAAAAATGTGTAATTACCGGAATTATATGAAAACTCAATCAAATGTCCTCAATATATCGCCAAATATCTAGTTTCGACTAACATATATTGATATAGTAAATATTTATTGTTTAATCTGAGTATTATGTTAGAATTTACTGATATAGACAAGATCAAAGTCAAATTGCTTGTATTCTCTTCAAATCCAAAAAAAATGGTTGAATACTCGAATAATTGCGAGTATTGCTTTAAAATAACATATTATGCGATGAACCATTCTTTAAATGCTTATATTCCGCTTGAATTCTATGTTAACGCAATGAATAGTCATAAAAAGGTCTCTATTCAATTCAAATGCATTGATATCTCATAAACCAATCATTAAAACTGCCTAAAAGTGTCATATACTATCAAAAAGATATGTAATTATTGTTATTATATTAAAACTCAATCAAATATCCCTAACAGATCGTCAAATATCTGCTTTACTTTAAAATCATCGATATAGTAAATATTAGCTATTTAATTTGTATATTTTGTTAAAATATCTTGGTATTTGCTTGTATTCTTTTCAAATTCAATCAAAAAAGATTGAATACTTACATAATTACTAGTATTAAGTTAAACTAACTTATTATGCAATGAATTGTTCTCTAAATATATGTATTCGGCATAAATTAAATATTAATGTAACGAATATTAGTAAAAACACCAAAACTTAATTGAAATACATAAATATATCATAAATCAAACTCCAAAAGTGCTTAATAGGTTGAAATACATCGTAGTACTCTCAAAAAGAGATGTAATTGTTGGTAGTATATTAAAACTCAGTCACACGTCCGTAATAGTTGACCAAATATTTGTTCTCTGATAAAGCAAATATAAGTTATTAATATGTCAAAATAACTTGATATAGACAAGTTCAAAGTTTAATTGCACGTATTGTGTTTAAATACATTCACAAATCATTGAATATTCTTATAATTGCAAGTATTTCGTCAAAATAACTTATTACGTAATGAATTCTCTAAATACTTCTATACAGCTTGAATTCAAAGTAAATGTAATGAATAACAGTAAAAATATCACAATTTAATTGAAATACATTGACCTGTCATAAATCAGTCTCTAAAAGTGCTAAATATATTGAATACATCGATGTACTATCAAGAAAAAGTGTAATTGCCGGTATTATATTAAACCTCTATAATATCTCTCTAATCAATTGCGAAATATCTATTTTGGGCTAAAATACATCGATATAGCAAATATTAGTTATTTAATCAGAGTATTATGTTAAAATATATTGATATAAATAAGATCAAAGTTAAATTGCCAATATTCTTTTCAAATATAATCCTAAATAATTGAATACTCATATAATTCCTAGTATTTAGTTAAAATAAATTATTATACAATGAAGCGTTCTCCAATTGCTTGCACACTTGAATTCAACATTAATACAATGAATAGTTGTAAAAATATTAATGTTCAATTCAAATACATTGATACATCATAAATTAGTCTGTAAAAGTGTCTAATTAGTCTGCTTTTGGAACTTTTTTTTTTTTCTTTTTTTTTGAAATTATGAACTTTTTAACACTCAAATCACTTGAAAAGGGCAACAATGAAATTTTGATTTGTTTTCCAAAATTAAAAGATCTCTGAAAGATTAAGAGCATTTATTGCATTGTGCAATAATATATGAAACAAAAAGTTTATTTAAAATAAGTACCACAAAATTTAAGTTTATGATGAGAATCACCAGTTGGATAAGATGTAAAAAAACAAATCAGACCTCCCGAATTGCATATGAAATTTGATGAAGCTATAAAACATTAATCTATTTATATAATATTTATTATTAGTTAGTAACAATAAATTAATAAAATAAGCAAGTATATTATAATTTAAATATTTTTTCTATTTTTAATAGATTTAATAACTTTTTGAATTTCTAAGAATCTAAAAATTTATCAATTCAATCAATTCGATGATTGTACCACTCGATACAATCATAAAGTAAACTGTGACCCAGTTTTTAATTCGATCCTGATTTTATGACATTGCAATGGTGTTTCAATTAGGGGAAAATTACTTCAGAGTCCCCAGGGTTGGAGGCCACTAGCACTTGACACTCAAAGCTTTAAATTTGCCAGAATTGGATCACTGTAGCCCCATTTGATAGTGAATTTGAACTTAGAATAACTGAACAAATAGAATTAGATTCAGAAGCGAAACTGCTCTACTTGAAAGGCCAAACTACCATTTTAAGGCTCATGATTTACTTTTATCACATTCAAAAAAAAAAAAAGACGTGCACTAACTTTCAACTTTTTACTGCTTATTTTTTAAAAATTAAAGAATATATAGAAGTGATTAACTATCTTTAGGAAATCTATTCCATTTCATATTACATGAAATTCTCTTTTGCAGTACTTTTCCAACAACCTATATCTAGGAGACATCCTGCAACAGATCGAGAACATGACTCTTTCAATGTGAGTTTTAAGGATGGTTGCCTGAACATAAAAACATTCCATTAAAGTGGTGCTCTCCTAATCCAACAATACAAGAGAAGCTTGGGCAGTAGGTATCACAAATTTCAAGGTCAAAATATAAAACCCTAATTTTCAAATAGTATGCGGCATAATGTTGACAACCACCAGCAGCAGCAAATATCCACATAACTCTATTTACAATGACATGTTAAAGAATTGGGTTCTATTTGGAAGAGCATTATAGTACAGTCAAGTGCTATGCAAATTATGTGCTATAAAGTAGCAATTTTCATAAAAATACTGTTAATTAAAACAATCACAATATAAAAACAGATTTCTATCAAAGCTAAAGGAAAAAAAAAAAGAAAAAATTTAAGTAACATGAAGAATGCATGCATTTACATTGCAAATTTCTTCTATCCTAATAAGATTTGGAGTCGAACTAATATCAATATTGGATCACTGCAGGAAGATTGATTAAATAACACAGAGGAAAGAAATAAGCAAAGAACAAAGGTTATACCCTCCCCAATTCTGCAATATGCTTATCAAGCTGTTGTTTTGATTCTTTCCTCCACGCATCTATAAGAAGTTCATGCTTTTTAATCAGCTCGGATTTGGTCTTCAGCTCATCCTCCATGATGGAGATCTCCTGTCAAGTATGCAAATAAATGAGAATTCCATCGTAAGAAATAGCCAGCAAGATTTAGACAATAGACATAGTTATGCCAAAGAATAGATTCAATTTCATCGGCACCTTTCGAAGCACTTCCTCCTTTGTCGACTGATGCTCATGCTGTAGGCTGATGAAATATAACTGAAGCTTCTTCGAAGCTTCCATGAAGTCTTTTGCATGCCTCTCCACGTCAACTGCCAAATGTGAGAAGGGCAGCTTAACATAAATTTTCACTCACATAGCTGGTATGAGGGCATTAATTCATAAACATGCAATTTTGGAGTATCATTGATCATTGATAACTAAAAGATTTTACAAGACCAAAAATGTATCATAGAAAAGCACCAATGCTTACCAAATTTTACCATTAACAATCACAAATTTTTAAGGAAGGTAGATTAATAGCCTTAAATTAAGTTCCTCAAATTTACGAAATATGAGACCGGGGCAGGACTTGAATTTTAAGGATTATATATATCAATAGGTTTAAACAAAAATGTGGGAGTATGTTGAGTTTTCATGCTGACCCAATTATCATCTTAAAAAACCTAGGGGTTCAAATGTAATCAACTCTCAAACATGTAAGAAAAGTAAAGTCTGTAACCAGA
The DNA here is from genome assembly GCA_019297695.1 of Apostasia ramifera. NCBI lineage: Eukaryota > Viridiplantae > Streptophyta > Magnoliopsida > Asparagales > Orchidaceae > Apostasia > Apostasia ramifera. Next base: position 181,148 of record JAEMOT010000157.1, read on the forward strand.
AATTACAACTGGAGGAGCTAAAAAGCATATGAAAAGTAAAAGTGAGCATTAACAAGTTAAAACTGACAAACCAAAATCGAACCTACTGTAAAACTTAAACAAACATTATTCAGTCATTTCAATTAAGTTTTAACAGTTCCATTTGAATTCCCAACCCTACAATGGCTGAAATTGTTTAGCTTACTCCAAGTTAATGGAAAAAAAACCACTTTGAGGAAAAAATAAACAAAATCAACCTAAAAATATAATAGCCCATCAAATAAACTTGTAAATCCAAATTAGGATGCATGTGAATACAGGAAGCAGAATGCAGAATTGAGAATTCTAAAGTCAATCCATATTTATGGAATTTAAGAACCCAATTGATCCAAACCTATCAGCAGTAGATACGGTTTTGGATGAAAGCTCAAAAATAATAACCAATAGTAGCACCAAAATGACAAGCCAATTGGATGTCTACCCATATTATTAGAGCTATAATGCTCAAACTTTAGCATATGAAAGCATTGAACTATTGTGCAACCAATAAAGACCAATATTGATCACACTTTCCTCCATCCAAAGTCATTCTCTTAGTAATTTTAATACAACCTATTCCATGCTTAATAAATACAATTGCATGTTTTGCTATAGATTCCATCCATAAGTCAGAGAAAAATAATCAAAAAATAGTTGTTCACTATCCTCTATAATTCATCCATGTTAGTAATGTGTTCAGCTGGACTTTCATATCAAAAATATATTGGCATTTGACATCCCACTGATCATGAAGAAGATATTACTACTAAAAGGTCTTGGTTCCTTGGGATTCAGTTCAGTGCAACTTATATCTACAATTCTCTCTCTCTCTCCCTCCCTCTCCCTCTCTCCCTCCCTCTCCCTCTTCAAGAGTATATCTTTTCATCCAATAAAGCATTATAATCAATCTAAAATATACTCTCCCTCCTTCCAGTTATAAGCTTTCTCCAATTAGCATCCTTTCTTTCTATTTCAATGTTTATTTCTTTGTATATATACGCTTTAGTGTTGGAGTGGTAGTCATCAAATTGACTCCCTCAACCTATGTTTAAAACTTTTCTAGTCTAAGTTTAAACATCGTCAGCTCACAGTACAAAACAAGTCAACTAAATGTAGAGCAGGCTAGAGGATTGCAAAAGGGCAATGTTCCTTTTAGTCCATTAGGTGGGTTTCAAAAGAATTAGATCTTGACTCAGTTTTTTATTAAAAAAATATATAAGCAAAATATGAGATTTTCCCAAATATTGGAACCAAATTGAATATCTGCTAAAGCAAGGATATTTTTTAGATATTCAAATTGGTTCCAATATCCCAACCAATTTTCGTAAGATCTAGAATAATTCGCTGCATGAAGCTCGGTGAAGGATAGAGGTCACGATCTCGGGCACCCCTTTTACTAAAGCGAGCAATCCCCCCAACTATCATTGCTCAGAGGGGGGGTGGGGTATGGAATAGAGACTTGTTGCTGATCCAACTCAGAACCAGTGGGTGGAGTAGGTGGGCTTCTTTTTTTTTGGATCAAAGAGTGGGTGGGCTCTTGCTCCCATTGCAAGGAGAAATTGTGGAGGTCTCAGCTTTAAAAGGGTAAGGCTGATTAATTCATTTAGGGCTTGAAGAATGGAAAAATTGCAGTTTCATCATACTACTTGCAATCCACTTTTAATTATGTCCCACTTGATTAATCCTAATAAGATTTGACTCAAACTAAACCCAAATGAGGCCCAACAAATCTGAATTGATACAAGATAACTAGGGGAATTCCTACTAACACAATATAACATTCAACTGACACAAACGACTTAATTTATATAAGTTCAAATACAACCGACTCAAATAACAAAATAATTGTAAAATAAGGTGAACTACACTTGAACATGCAAAACATATAGATGATCTTGTCAGTAATTGAAATGCCTCAGCATCACAATTAGCCTTTGTGTAGTTGGGGCTCAAAAAATCCCCAAATTCTTCAAAAAATAGTTTCATCAGTATTTTGTTTTTATCTCACATTAAATACAAATTTAAATATTAAAAATCAACTTAACTTCACATCTTCAATAAATTTTCACCTTAAAATTAACTTAATTTCATGCCCACACATTTTTAATAAAAAACTTAACTTTATAATAATATATAATGCATGTTAAACAAATATATAAATCCTAAAATAAGATTAAAAAAATCATTCAATTCGATAATTGACTCGATTTGAAATTTTAATCGACTAGAAGCAAACTCGACTCAAACTAGAAAAGTTCGAGTTCGACTTTTCAAGTTCGAAAAGCTTGAAATCAATTCTTTAACAACCCTACCCATCACTATCGCTACCTTACAAAGCTATAACACAGGAAACTCTCCCAAATCAAAACTATATTTTTGAATATGATAAATGCTTCTATTTTTTTTAGAAGTCATAAAAGCTTCTATTTGTAGATTATACATCTACATTAGGTGGATTATACGTTTACAACAAATAAGGATTGGTGCTTTAGGTGGTTGTAAGCATTGGTAAACTTTACAAAAAATGAAACTGTTAATGATTACTAATTTTTTTTTATAGAAATGCTTACAAATTATACATGTACATTAGGTGGATTTTTCATACGAGTCAATTAAAAAAAAAAATCGACATAAAAAGCTAATAACTCATCAAATAAACTTATAAATCAAATTAGGATACATGTGAATACATAATGCAAAATGCATAATTAAGAATTCTAAATTCAATCCAGATTTATGGAATTTAATATTCCAAATGATCAAAACCTACAAGCAGTAGATATGATTTTGGATGAAAGCTCACAAACAATGACCAATAGTGGCACCAAAATAAACAATCCAATTGGATGTGTATGCATTGGAATTATAATCCCCATGCTTTAGAATATGAAAGCATCGAACTATTGTGCAACCAATATTTGATCATGCTTTTCTCCATCCAAAGCTATCCTCTTTGTAATTTTAACGCTACCTATTCCAAACTTAATAGTTAATACACACAATTGCATTTTCTCTATAGATTCCATCCATAAACCAATAAAAAATAATCAAAAAGCAGTTGTACAACTATTGATTAGATTTCATCGTTTTTTCTAATGTGTTTGACAGGCCTATCACGAGAACATGGATATTTGACATCTCACTATTCATAAAGACACTTGCGCAGTACAAGCTAAAAGGTCTCGATTCCTTGGGATTCAGCTCAATGCAACTAATATCTGCAACTCTCTCCCTCTCACCCTCTTCAAGTGTATATCTTTTTGTTCATAATCAATCGAAAATATACTATCTCTCGTTCCAGTTTGATGAGCTTTCTCCAATTAGCACCATTTCTTCCTCTTTCAATGTTTGTTTCTTCGTATATAAATTTTAGGCAATATCTGGTAAGAAGTTTTCAAGAAAGGTTTAGTTGGTTTGGGGATAAAGAGAGAATAAAGTTATGTTAATATTATGTTGTGAAATAATATTAATTTAATATTGAGATATATGCAGTATATAAAATAAAAATAATTTTTAATATTGAAATTTATGAATGATGTGAAATAAATAAAAAACTTTAGTTGGGTACAGTTAGGATGGGTTGAGATTGTGTTGGGGCACCAATCAAACATGGCTTTTAGTGTTGGATTACAGTCATAAAATTGACTCCCTCAATCTAATTGTGTATGAATGAAACTATGTTTAAAATTATACAAGTGTAATAATTAATCTTCAAATTATAATCAACTTACCGTACAAAAGAATCCAACTCAATGCTGAGTAGGTTGGAGGATTGCAGAAGGGAAATGTGCCGTTTAGTCCATTAGATTGGTTTTAAGAGGAGGAGATCTTGACTCAGTTTATATAGGCAAAATATGTGATTTTCCTAAACATTAGAATCAATTTGAATATATAATGAAGAAAGGATATTTTTAGAAATCAGTATGCCTAATTTGGATGTCGTGCAGAGGAGACCTTTCATTTTGATTAAAATCTTGAAATAAGAACAAACTCAAATAGGCTATGAACATAAGAGAAATTTGCCAAAAGGACACAATTCTTATATACATCTTCTTCTTCCTCCTCTCAAGTTGTCAATCATGTGCAATCAAATCAATTAATTTCAGCTAATGGAAACACGCACTATTCATGCTTCCGAACAAGCACAAAATTAGGCAATGTGAACTCCTCAAAAACTTCTCAAATAGTAATGTATGTGTAAAATAAGCCGCATTCTAACAAGTAAACATCACAAAAAGGCCACCATCTGAGCATCAATGATATCAAAAGCAGGTAACAAACCACGCAGAGCAAGCGCAATAAAATATAAGGAAACACTTCACACTAATTACACAGTAAACAATTGAAATGAAAAGTAATTGCAACCTATCAAAGAAAACGTCAATCGACTCTGAAGCGCTGCAATAAACTGCAGGGAAGAAAGAAATCTCACTCTGGTGGGAGGAGTGGGCAGAGCGATCCACTGCCTGGAGCTCGCGGGCAGGGAGGCAGGGCAGTAGCGCCGCCTCCAACGCGGCTACGCACCCCCTCATCTCTTCCTGCCGCTTCTGCGGCTGCGACAGCGGCGATGACGGCAGCGGCCTCGCCTGTGCAGACTCCTGCTGAGCTTCTGTCATCCGACGATCGCTGGACCTCGGCCGACTTCTCTGTTTGGTAATAAGAAAAAAAAAAGATTTGGTTGGAATTTTTAATGATTTTTTAAAAATATGTATGATGTGAAATAAAGTAAGTTGATTATATTAAAAATTGTGTATGATGTGAAATAAAATTGATTGATTTATTGAGAATTGTGTTGGATGTGAAATAAAGTAATTGTTTAATGTTGGAATTTGTGTGAGATGAGATATAAAATAATTTTTTAAGTTTTTTTAAAATAAATTTAAGATTTTAGTCATGGGTAATTTTAGCCATGATTTTTAGTCCATTGCCAAATAGGGATCTAGGTCTATTCTCAGTTCTTGAGCCGTGAACTGCAAACTGCAAACCAAAAATGCTCGGCCGAAAATAGTACAATCAGGTCTTGAGGTTTTGCTAATGTTTTAGAATGATCTAACTGTTGAGATATAAAATATGGGTCCCTAAGGTTGCTTACTTATTTCATATAAATCCTACTACTGATTTTTTATGAATTTAATTTTAAAATATTTACATTCCATTTCCAATTCATTTCTCTCTCTCTCCCCTAATCTTTTTCATGCAATCTGTCTCTATCTTTTTTCTCAAGATTCCATGAGGATAGATGGGACCAAAATTTTTTTTTGTAATTTCGACTAAATTTTAAAAACTCAAATTCAATAATAATACATTTTAAATAAAAATAATATTCACTTTCACATTTTTTTCATCCTCAATAGTGTCATTTACAGTTTGGTTTATGAGTTAAAAATATTAAAAATAAGATGATTGCTCAAGTTTAATTTCTCTGATTTCTAGGCTAAGGATAGGCATAAGACTTAAACTCCTTTCATGAGTGTAATAGAAGGCCCAAGTTCATCTATCACGAATATACATTAGCTTTGCTATCAAAATACACACACACACACGCACATACACATTATCTTAGCTTAAACAATGTTTTGGGTGAAAATTTTCAAACTAGAAGTAACAATAAAAAGGGTGGCTAAAATGAACTATAAGAATAAGATGAAGAAATGAAGAGCAAGATAGAGAGAGCGGTTCTCCTAGGGCTCCTCTAGGAATAAAGTGACAAGTTGCTTGCTGTGTTAAGGAGAGCCCTATTGAAAAAAGATAGCTGGATAGTCGGTTAGTGTGAAGTTGCAGAGCTTGAGTGTATGCAAATAGTGCTAGCCAGGTGCCTTTTTTTTGCAAAGAAAAGTTGCTAAGAGCTCAACTACGAAATTATTAATCCTTATTTCCATTTCTTATCTTAAATGTGAGTATTTATAAAAAAAAAAGAGTAAATAGGATTAGATAACTTTTATTAATACTTAAACAGCTAGGTGGTATGGGAAGATCACCCATGCTACTTGTCAAACAGAGCTTGATGAGCACCTCTCCCCTCTTGCCCCTAAGCCGGTGCCACACAAAGGGGGCAAAGTCATGATGTGATAAGTGCAACTGGTTAGGAATCTATTTGTCTTATACTGTTTGGCTAATTTCAAGTTATTCAGCTCTAAGACACGATTTAAGAGGATCTACTTGAATTCGTACCGAAACGTAATTTAAGTGACTAATTAGTAAATTAATTTAAATCTATCACGTGTCAGATTTTGTTGGTGTGGTTAATTTTTTTTTAATAGATAATATCTAAAAAGACTCTTTTTCACTTTTCTTTTGGTTTATTTACATATTTATTAAATCAATATTTCCTATGTGTAACTTGAATTATCTTTTCTACCAAATTTATATGTGATTTTTGTGATAAATCTTTGTTATCTATATAGTGTGGCTCCTAATCTTGGATATTGGTTGCACCAAGCTATGCCAAGCCACGATCTAAAACTCCACATTTGGGATTAACTGATTAAGCCTTATTCACTCATCAAATAATGGGAGCTCCTTATCCTATTTAAGTAATTAGTCTTGCAATAACTCATTCACGACGAAACACATTAATTATGAAAAATTATATATTTTATCATTAAAAAATAAAATATTATGTATATCACACGAAAATCTTATACAATTACATATTTTATATGGCACTTTTGAAAAAAAAAATATAAATTAAATTACAGATGTATTTTCATAAATCTTATTCTAGCATGGTAAATCACAAGTTCATAATATAAGCTTTTATCTCATGAGATTGAGCTCAAAGTAGATTTTATATATATCTAATTTACAAAATAAACGGTATTTGGAATATGTCGTCGAAACTAAAGTTTTAAGAATTAGAGCTTAGTTTTTCAACAACTGAGTCAAGATCTCCTCCTCTTAAAACCAATTTAATGGACTAAACAGCACATTTCCCTTCTGCAATCCTCCAACCTACTCAGCATTGAGTTGGATTCTTTTGTACGGTGAGTTGATTATAATTTGAAGATTAATTATTACACTTGTATAATTTTAAACATAGTTTCATTCATACACAATTAGATTGAGGGAGTCAATTTTATGACTGTAATCCAACACTAAAAGCCATGTTTGATTGGTGCCCCAACACAATCTCAACCCATCCTAATTGTACCCAACTAAAGTTTTTTATTTATTTCACATCATTCACAAATTTCAATATTAAAAATTATTTTTATTTTATATACTGCATATATCTCAATATTAAATTAATATTATTTCACAACATAATATTAACATAACTTTATTCTCTCTTTATCCCCAAACGAACTAAACCTTTCTTGAAAACTTCTTACTAGATATTGCCTAAAATTTATATACGAAGAAACAAACATTGAAAGAGGAAGAAATGGTGCTAATTGGAGAAAGCTCATCAAACTGGAACAAGAGATAGTATATTTTCGATTGATTATGAACAAAAAGATATACACTTGAAGAGGGTGAGAGGGAGAGAGTTGCAGATATTAGTTGTATTGAGCTGAATCCCAAGGAATCGAGACCTTTTAGCTTGTACTGCGCAAGTGTCTTTATGAATAGTGAGATGTCAAATATCCATGTTCTCGTGATAGGCCTGTCAAACACATTAGAAAGAACGATGAAATCTAATCAATAGTTGTACAACTGCTTTTTGATTATTTTTTATTGGTTTATGGATGGAATCTATAGAGAAAATGCAATTGTGTGTATTAACTATTAAGTTTGGAATAGGTAGCGTTATAGCTTTGGATGGAGAAAAGCATGATCAAATATTTGTTGCACAATAGTTCGATGCTTTCATATTCTAAAGCATGGGGATTATAATTCCAATGCATACA
>JAEMOT010000157.1:191580-254748 GCA_019297695.1 Apostasia ramifera
ACTCATACCAGCTGTGTGAGTGAAAATTTATGTTAAGCTGCCCTTCTCACATTTGGCAGTTGACATGGAGAGGCATGCAAGAGACTTCATGGAAGCTTCGAAGAAGCTTCAGTTATATTTCATCAGCCTACAGCATGAGCATCAGTCGACAAAGGAGGAAGGGCTTCGAAAGGTGCCGATGAAATTGAATCTATTTTTTGGCATAACTATGTCTATTGTCTAAATCTTGCTGGCTATTTCTTACGATGGAATTCTCATTTATTTGCATACTTGACAGGAGATCTCCATCGTGGAGGATGAGCTGAAGACCAAATCCGAGCTGATTAAAAAGCATGAACTACTTATAGATGCGTGGAGGAAAGAATCAAAACAACAGCTTGATAAGCATATTGCAGAATTGGGGAGGGTATAACCTTTGTTCTTTGCTTATTTCTTTCCTCTGTGTTATTTAACCAATCCTCCTGCAGTGATCCAATATTGATATTAGTTCGACTCCAAATCTTATTAGGATAGAAGAAATTTGCAATGTAAATGCATGCATTCTTCATGTTACTTAAATTTTTCCTTTTTTTTTCCTTTAGCTTTGATAGAAATCTGTTTTTATATTGTGATTGTTTTAATTAACAGTATTTTTATGAAAATTGCTACTTTATAGCACATAATTTGCATAGCACTTGACTGTACCATAATGCTCTTCCAAATAGAACCCAATTCTTTAACATGTCATTGTAAATAGAGTTATGTGGATATTTGCTGCTGCTGGTGGTTGTCAACATTATGCCGCACACTATTTAAAAATTAGGGTTTTATATTTTGACCTCGAAATTCGTGATACCTACTGCCCAAGCTTCTCTTGTATTGTTGGATTAGGAGAGCACCACTTTAATGGAATGTTTTTATGTTCAAGCAACCACCCTTAAAACTCACATTGAAAGAGTCATGTTCTCGATCTGTTGCAGGATGTCTCCTAGATATAGGTTGTTGGAAAAGTACTGCAAAAGAGAATTTTATGTAATATGAAATGGAATAGATTTCCTAAAGATAGTTAATCACTTCTATATATTCTTTAATTTTTAAAAAATAAGCAGTAAAAAGTTGAAAGTTAGTGCACATCTTTTTTTTTTTTTGAATGTGATAAAAGTAAATCATGAGCCTTAAGATGGTAGTTTGGCCTTTCAAGTAGAGCAGTTTCGCTTCTGAATCTAATTCTATTTGTTCAGTTATTCTAAGTTCAAATTCACTATCGAACAGGGCTATGGTGATCCAATTCTGGCAAAGTTAAAGCTTTGAGTGTCAAGTGCTAGTGGCCTCCAATCCTAGGGAATCTGAAGTAATTTTCCCCTAATTGAAACACCAATGCAATGTCATAAAATCAGGACCGAATTAAAAACTGAATCACAGTTTACTTTATGATTGTATCGAATGGTACAATTATCGAATTGATATAGCAAATATTAAATGTTTAATTATAGTATTATGTGAAAATGCCTTGATATAGACAAGATCAAAGTTATATTGCTTGTATTGTCTTTAAAGTTATTCAAAAATAGTTGAATACTTATATAATTACAATTATTCAATTAAAATAACACTCAAAATTTAATCCAATCGAGCCCGAATTAATTTTGAGTCTATCGTTTTTTTCTGAGGGGATCACTCGGGCTTTGATTGATAGTCCAACATCGCCCCCAATCTCTTAAATTATAGGATAGGACCTAGCCTCTCATTATGGTTATTTCACAGAGAAGTTATCTTGAACATAACCATCCACGAAAGGCATGAAGTCCACCCACTGGGAGACCAAGGCTTTTTGTGATTGGTCACTTTTAGAAAGAGAAGTCCTTTGCCTTAGCACGGGCGACATTGAATCGAATCGGCTCGAAATTGAAATCGGATCGGTTACAGCCCTAGATATGTGATGGCGAGGGCGGCGGGTTGATGGGTTTCTTTTCTTTCCTTTCCACTTTCATTTTCATCAATCGGTCATGATAGAGGTCATTGATAATTATGAAGACAGCGTCCTTCCAGATAAGATATGAGAATTCCTATTACCTACTAGTCTTTAATCTTTAATTTTAATTGAAGAAATAACTGAAAAATAATACAGCCTTGTACAAAAACAAGTAATAAACCTTAGTATAAACTAGTACAATTCAATTCAACATTTTATTCATTTGAGTTTATTATGTTATAGCTCCATAATTTAAATTAGGTTTATTGTTAGATGAACTATATTTACTAATATTGAACCTAAAATAGAAACAATAGGTATAGTTAGTCCATAAAAAACTAACCATCACACTAATAAAATTGGATAAGCTCGATCTATGACCATTGGGATGCTCCTAAAAGGATTTACTAAATACATCAAATTATTCCAAAGAATCAAAATGACAGTTATTAATGGATTCCCTTGTTAGTTTTTTGTGAAATACTCATTTGGCTGAGGACTTCAAAAAATATGGTAAGCTAAGTAATGATAAATAAATAAGCCACAATGAATAAGGAAGGTTAAGTAATGGTTTGAATGACCTAGTATCGAATACTAGTAATAATGTAAATAAAAGAATGTTCTCATTTTTCCAGACCTATTGAGCTCCTTTTGTGACTGCAAATAAAGGGGCGGTCGATAATGTGAAAGATGGAATCAGTAAATCTAAAACTATTGATGTCAAATCTTTGTGAGATTATCAATTTTATACTAAAGGTATATTTACAATAGACCGAATTCAGTATACCTATCCTTCCTCTAGCGCAGCGCACAGTCTCGATTAGAACCAAAATGATATACTATATTATTTCTTTCTTCTTTGTCTATATTTATTTATTTCGTAAATAAAATAAGATTTACATTAGTAACAATGAACCACCCTTGATAGAGATTATAAAGGCTTTTGCAGTACTAACAGAGTAAATTATAATAATAGTTGAAATGACTGATTTGAATACTGAATCGATGTGAGATTCTGAACCGAACACTAAACTATAGAATACATAGGACACTAGTGTTAAGAGAGGGTATCTGAAGTATTAATTCTTTGCTACACCTTTTTCCATTCTTCCTCTTTTTTACCCCACTCTTCCCTTACTTCTCATTCTTATTTCTTTTCCTCTAATTCTGATTTGAATTATTACTAGTAATGCAATCTTATGTGTTTTTAGTTGACATTTATTACTTCATTGTTGTTTTTTAATTATTCTGGTGCTAGTTGTAGCTCAAATACAATAATAAAATATTAATTGTCAAGTAAGAAGAACTTGAAGCTAACTTTCTAATAATCCAAATCAGAATTACAATGAAGGAAATAGGGAGAAGTAAGAGAAGGGAGGATTAGATAATAAGATGAAGGAGAGAAGAAGACTTAACAGAATTGATCTCCAGATTTCTTCTCTTAACACCAATGCCCTATTAATTTTTTGTTTTAATATTCTGTTGAATAAGATTAGTCGGTTCAACAATCAGTGCAGTTTGTTTTGTAATTACTATATGTTCCTTTATAATTTGTATGATTACCTCATTATTTTCTGAATTGTTGTCCTCAATGATGGATAGTTCGTGTAGATAAACTCCACATCTTCCCATGTGGCATCCTCAGGATGTGAATGACTCCGTTGAATGAAAATGTATTCTAAAAACCATCGTTTTTGTAGAATTGTTCAGCATTTTAGGATAGCTTTGGGGTTTGTCTTTTGTTGGTCGAGTGTGGTTATTTCAGGAGGAAGGATTTTTTCAGCTTAGCGTGAGCCTAATTAATTTTTTTCTGGAGGATGTATCTTAGTGTATTCCATTTGCTTGAGTTTTTAGGCTATTGCCCTATCTTGGCTAAGATTTTAAAAGAACCAAAATACTTGGGGAAGAGATTTATGAGAGGTATGTTGTGCCATTGAATCCTATTGGTAGGACTGTAATTTGATAACTACATAATGACCAATTGCAAATGTATACATATTCCATTTGCAAATTCCATCTCCCTCCCATGCTTGTCACTTGAACCTTCATCCTGTTAATGGCTTGTTGCAAATGATGTTTAAGGAGCCTACTGCTGCCTTCTCTTGCTTGTAAACTTCCATCCACAGCTTTAACTGATGCAAAACTTGCTTTATATGGGGCGCATGCAAAGGAAGTTTTTGGCCACATAATATTTCATAAGGAGTAGTTTTGATGGAAAAATGAAAGTTGGTATAATGAAAGTTGGTATTATACCATCATTTGCTCAGAGACAATCAATTAGCCCACTCCTTTGGTTTGCCTCCTATTGTGCACCTTAAATACTCTTCTAAACATTTATTCACTACCTCCATTTGCTCATCTGTTTAAGGATAGGTCGTTGACATATTGATATCAATTTTGACAAATTTAAGCAATTCCCTCCAAAACTTGCTTAAGAATTCTGCATCTGTCTCTTCTTTTTTGGAACACTACGAAATTTATAATTGTTATTTAAGTTTGCTTGATCTTCAGTAACAACTATGATGTGCCAATGCCATAAAGTGAGCATATTTACTCGACCGATCAACAACTACTAAAATACTATCTTTACCTATGGATTTAGGTAAACCATCAATGAAATCTAAAGAGACTTTAGTCCAAACCATTGCTGGAATGGCCCGGTTCTGTAGCAATTTTGCTATAACTGTATTTGTTAATTTGACAAGTTTCACATTCTTGAAGTGATATTCTAATTGTTCTTCCCATTCCCTTCCAGAACATTAGTTTAAGATGGTAAAGAGTGGGTTGGAATCTAGAGTGGCCTCGAGCGGATCCTGCATGAACAATCATAATTATTTTTTTAATTGGTTGTATATCATCACCTACTACCAGTTTTCCCCTCCAACATAATTGATTATTTGTCCATGTATTTGGCTTATCCAGCTTGCTTCCTTTCTTCAATTGCTCAATTATTTCAGCTAACTGTTCATCATCCTTCCTACTTCTTTGTATTGCCATTAATAGTCCTATTGACGGCCCTTGTAGAATTGCATTGAGCTCTACTGATGCAGTACCTCTCACTCTTGAAAGTGCATCTATTGCTAAATAAATAAAACAATATTAAACTACCAAACATGACCACACTTCTTATGACTTACTTTTGATGCGTGGAGTTGAATATCACACTAGAAAGGTTGAGCACTGAATCACTTCAAATTGCATTGAACCACTTTCTTAAATGATTTACTTTTCAAGTCATTTTTGGCACTTTTGATTAATAAGACATGAAACCTATGTAAAGACATCCTATACGTTATGTTAAAATAGGTTAAAAAGCCCAGAATGTAAGATAGTGTTAATGATTGAAAATAGCCAACAATACCACATAGTCGAACATATATAGTCAACTAAGATTTGAGTAATTTTCATTCTAGTTCCATCGGTAGGCTACTTGGTCGACTATAACATTGACTAACTTTATTAGTGGTAGACTTTCCTTAATTTTTTGTTATAAGTGTACTATTGATCAACACTATTTGGGCTAACCATAATAGGTCAAAATAACATTTCTTTGATTTTTAAGTTCTATTTGATTGGAGGAAAAAAATGATAATCTGGAAAAATTTTGTGAAAATTTTTGAAAAATATGTAGATATGAAATAAAGTGAGTTAGTTATGTTAAAAATTACATTGGATGTGAAATAATGTGATTGTTTAAGGTTGAAATTTGTGTAGGATGAGATCTAAAATATTTTTTATTTTTTTTTAATAAAATAAAGTTTTAGATGGAGAAAATTTTTGCCATGGCTAAAATTTCTCTCAACCAAACAGGCCTTAGTCTTCAAAAAGATTTTGTACTTGAAACTATTGACTCTTTAATTTAATTATAGTACTCAAGATGATCTGCGTCCTAACTCTAACAACTTAAAATTTATTTTACACATATTTCTACTCAAAAAATTCAAAATTAAAAAGATCTTAATTACTTAGTTTTTTGGTTATTAAAATTTATTTTACATATATTTCTACTCAAAGAATCCAAAATTAAAAAGATCTTAATTACTTAGTTTTTTGATTATTTTTATCGAGTCAATTGTTCATCTTGACACTTCAAATCTCCAGTCAATTTTCTTTGAGGTGAAGTCCACCCTGCTCCATTATCTAGGTTTTTCATCTTCAATTTATATTGATGGAGCTTCAAGTTTTCTATTAATTCAGTCATCAAAAATAACAACGAAAACATCTTGATATTCATCAGTAAACAACTAACATAAACTTGTTGGCAAACATCAAAACCTTTAATTTGCGTGGGTCATAAGAGAGAAATGAACAACCACATCTCGAAAAAGCATGTCTACTAGATAGACTTATGAAATGGCAGAGGAAATACTCAAAAGAAATCTACTCTTTTTGTTTCAGTTCTTGTAGTTGTGAGTGGAAGGTAGTCTTGCTACTACCTTGTTTTATCCTCTGCTTTAAATGATGATCAAAGGGCCACCATGGCTGACCTCTTGTAGTATATTGGTGTATGCATGGACTCCACATTAGATGCCTGGCCTCAACAGAGGGGAAACTGAACATCAACTTAACATCCAAGTGTAAATGAAGAAGAATACATCCTTTTGTGTTGAAAGGCAAATTACCAGCACACTAAAATCAACAAACTCCTCGACAGATTTTATTTGATAAGTGCAATATCCTGAGTGGCTAGCTATGTCGTGCTGGTGAAGAAGCATAACAGCCATCATTGGATGTGCTTTAACTTTACCAATATGGATAGACCTACCCAAAAGATTTTTATCCTTTTCCACGGATCGCCTGTTAGTAGATTCATAGTAGGATGGGCTGTTTTGAGCTTTCTTGATGCCTTGTAAGGCTTTCATTAAATAAGAATAATAAAGAAAGATGAAGTAAAGACAATGTTTTTCACCAAACAGTGGACCTACTAATGTGTGAAGCCCTTTTTGCCTGAGGATTATAGAAGTTACCTGCCAAAGGATGCTTGATGTAGGGCCATATTAGTTAAGGCGGTGTCATCAATATGATCTTTGCGTCTGAGTGAAAATTGACATATTACTTTTTTATTTGAGTCAGTTGTATTTTTATTTTATTGAATAAGTTGAAACTTTTATATCTATGAAAATTTTTACTTTCATGTCATGTATTTATTTTGAGTCTCATTTTGATTAAATTTAGGTCAATTGGATCCAAATAGTCATTTGCATTCAATTTAGGTTAAATCGAACCCAGATTGAGCAAATTGAGTTGGGATTGATTCAATTGGATCAATTTTATCAAGTTGGGTTCAATTGAGATCAATTTGGTATTATTTGGGTTGTTTGGTTCAAGTTGGTACATATTGGCTCCAGTTGAGATTAATTGAGCTTAATTTGGCTCAAGTTTCACCTTGGGTATGTTTATGAAGGACCTAAATTAGGAATTGCATAAAGGCTGAATGCTAGTTTAATATTCCCCATTTCAAAGGGTCAACCATCCTTAACCAGGTTCAATCTTCTCCTCTTATGTCCGAGTCGTCACCTTCTTTTAGGTGTTGATTGTGCGCTTCCCCACGATGCAAGTCGCTGAGTGCTGCATGCATGTTCATTCAACATGAAATCGCTAGCCCATGTGGTGTTCTTCTTCCCTTCCTCTCTTCCATAAGAACATTGTAGAGGTTAATGCAAGAAGGATGTTATTGAGTTGATTTCCATTGGGCTTTGTGAAGAGGTTTCTTCTAGGTTTGAGTGATCCCGATGCAAGAGGCATTGAATCATCATTGGAGCAACAGTGGTTGTGAAGGTCTCCTTTCAATTATCGATTCATGCCAGGTGGCCATGGGTTTGATGCTGAGGCTGTGGAAGAGTTGTAGATACTGAGTTGTTGGCTTGAGGTTCTATTTGGGTGTTAGTTTTTTTCATTTTTGTGAATCCCTTGGTCTACATCTTCAATGTTTCTAGTTAATGACATTATCTTTGTTTCTTCTTGCTATTGAACTCAGGTTGAATTTTTCTTTCTGTTTAGAGTTTAAAGTTTAGGGTTTAATTCTATTGTATTGATATATACATATTTGTATACTATAATCTTTTGAGTTTCTTCGGGGTTCAGTTAACATGGAAATAGATCTAAGAATCTAATCCCTATGTAGGGAAATGTAATATTTATATGCATTGAAGAAAATTTATCTTAAGAATCTGATATGCTTCTGTTTATTTACACTAGGTTATTGATTGATTTGAACTCTATTAATTTGCTGAGAATCTCTATGAAAGTAGATGTAAAAACACAAGTTAGTGCATTTAAGGACACTAGCATTTAGATTGCATTTAACTAAAGTTATTATAGGGGGTATTTATGATGTTATGCTATTTGAAAAATTAATCATTTGGTTTGATAATATGATTGAACAATATTGTAAAGAGGTAATTCTATTTGGGCTTCTGAGATAAACCCATGATTCTACGCAGGTCTACAAAAATGAAGATATATTATTTTGGTCTTTCCCACCTAAACGTTTTTTGCACCTGTCTTTCTTAACATATTTTGATAAATTTGACAATTAAGTTTCTATTTTAAGAAAAAATAAATAAATATCTAAGCAGTAAAACATCTTTTAGCATTTCCAATTACTGTAATCACATCAAATGTTTTCTTTATATCTTGGCCTATAATTGTAATTTTTAATTTCTAAACATGTATTTTTAATGTTTTTTAAATTGAACAGTCAAACTTAATGAATTCCGTTAAAATGAATTCACATGAAAAAATTCTTGGAGAGGTCCCAAATGACATATTTTTATTTTGTTTTACTCAGCATGGAATTAGAGATGTACCTCAGGAGCCTAGATGGAATTACCCATATAAAAATTTACATGATTGTCACTTTAAAATAATATTTAAATGCTATTATAATTGTAATATGAGAGGTGACGTTTGATATTTTCATTTTTAATATAATACATTCAACAAAATAAATAATAATTTAGAGAAAGTAATATTGATATTTATAAAAAAAGAATATTTAGATTGCATCAAATTAAACAACTCTTGATTATTTTAATCCTACAAAAACTTCTATTAGATCATTATAGTCTAATTCGAAAAGTATTTGGACCTGTCATCTAATTGAGTATTTTCAGGGTGGTGCATGACATTGTGTGCCTGAGTTTTTGGCAATTTCCTCTGTTGATCTGTTCCCCAATATGGAGTTTGGTGGCCACGTCTTTTCTGTTGATCTTCTGGAGCGAAATGGTGCCAAAGGTCGAGGCCTCATTACCAGTGTTGCCGCTGGTAATGACGTCATTCTTATCGGGACCAGTAAGGGTTGGATCATTCGACATGACTTCGGCGTTGGAGATTCCTATGGTTCGATCATTTTTATCGATTCCCGAGTTCCACTCCATGAATTATTCTTGATTTCTTTGATCCCTGTGACGAATAACAGATCTCGATTTCTCTAGTGGTCGTGGTGGCGACCAACCTGTCCATCGCGTCTTCGTTGATTCAGGTGGTAGCCATTGCATCGCCAACATTCTTCACTCTACCGGTGCTGAGACTTACTATATACATGCAAAGTGGACAAGGCCTAAGGTTTTGAGCCGGCTGAAGGGGCTGGTGGTGAACGCTGTTGCTTGGAATCGCCAGCATATCACTGAAGGTTTGGACCTGAATACTCTTGCTGTATTTATTGTGTTACTAATTGATGATTAGGCATTTCACTAGATGCTTTTATGGTGTTTAGCTTCAACTCGGGAAGTGCTTCTAGGAACAGAGAATGGGCAATTATATGAACTATCAGTTGATGAGGTGGAGAAGAAGGAGAAGTATGTGAAGTTTCTTTTTGAGCTTAGTGAACTTACAGAATCTATCATGGGTTTACAGGTGCCTGCAGAATCACTGATTTTGTATATTTAATTTGATTTGTAGATATCATATAAGTGCTTGACTTTTTATTTCTTTTAGCACAGATGGAGACTGCTTCTTTTAGCAATGGTACAAGATACTATGTGATGGCTGTCACACCAACTCGTTTGTACCATTTCACAGGAATTGGGGCACTAGATGTATGTTTTAATTGTTTGTTCAATTAAGTTCACTAGTGGTAATGTAGATGCTATTTTGGTGATTTTTCATTTTTTGTTTCTGAATTTGTATATTACTTTTTGTGGATCTTTATTCTGCTTCAACAGTCTTCAGAGTTTATTGAAGCTGATATGTTCGCTATGTTCTTTCTTTTTTCATTCTAAGTTTCATACCAGTATTTTATGTAGGTAAACTAAGATGATTCGACGTTAATTGGGAAAATTTTAACTAAAATGTTAATAGTGGGCTCTAATGTCAAATCCGTAAGAAAATGTAATTGAATTGACACCCCTGCCATCGTAGAAAAATCTCAATTCGACACTACTTAAGAAACGTTAATGTATATTTATGAATGCCTGTGGTAGCAAATGATCCGAATGATTGACACCAATGGGCCTCCTAACCTTTGGTTGATTTGAGCCTTAGGGCCTTTCTAAACTGCCCATTAGTCAAAATCCATTGATAGCTTGAGTGTCTTCCTTGCTTTCAATTTTCAAATGTTCAAGGCAAATGCAGGTCCGCACAAGTAGAAGATAATAACTCGCATGCATGTAACACTCATAGATGCATACATATAAACCTCGCTATGATAACACTCCAAATAAAGAATATAAGGTAAAAATAATGAAATGTAAGCATCTGGTGTAGCTCATCTGAAACATTTGATGTAATTATCAATGCTAGAATGATGTGGGTGCTTCTGCATCTGTGTTTCTTGTTGTTGGGACTTGCATTTGGTTATAGCTAGAAACTGCACGGATTGAGGAATGGCATCCAATTAAAAGTAGACCACAAAGCACGGTGACTTGATAGGATTAATATGGTAAACGTTTTGAAAAAAATGGTTATGGCATATTTGTTTTAGTTTGGAATGTAATTTGCAATAATTTCTGTTCTGTATATTTGGAATGTGTTATGGGGAAGGACCTAACGAAATATATAGCAGAAATTTGAGATGAGATTTATGCAATTTCTTCAATCTTTATATTGTTGCAATCTTTGTCAAGGACATGAATTCCCATTTGAGCTACCCACCTTTAACTCTGCTAGTGATACTCTTACCTTCAACTTTTAACATTTGGTCTGAAACTCAGATTCTCCTAGGTGTTGCCTAATGATAAAATTTCAATCAAGTTGTTTATCCTGTGGTGTTGTTTATTATTCTTTGCAGACAGTGTTTGCAAGCTATTCAGCTCGTGCAGTTCACTTCATGGAACTTCCTGGGGAAATCCAAAACAGGCAAGTGCTATTTTAGGCCTTTTGTTTTTTTCCTTCTCAAGGGTCAGCTAGAATTCTGAAGTTTTCTATGAACTTGTCTGAATGGTTAGTTTCCATTATGCCAGTTGGTTGCTATTGTAATGTCAACAACCCCTTAAGCACAGCTTTGAAATTGGAAGCTTCTCATTAGTTCATTGGAAACAACATGACAGTCATGGTTGTATTCTTGATTTGATGAAACTCTTCTTCTGTAATGGAATTTTTCTCAATTAATACAAAATCTTGTGATTTATTCCATTCCTCAATAAATTTTAATTTGGTTTTTGTTCTCTTTTTTTTTTAATATGGAGGATTTTGTGGAAAGAACGAGAATTTTCTAAAATATGCCTGCTTCTCATAATAGTGTCAAGTAGCTTCTTTGATCAACAACTCGTCCTTGGAAGTGTTATCCTCAATCTGGCATGATATTGTGCCTTGTTATACTTGTCGTTCAATGGAATTTACTTAGGTTTCCTTGGGGGTATCCTTCGGCTATGAAACATCGATACTTTATGAAGTTTAACTATCCGTTTCATTTCTGCATCAGATTCTGATACTCCCCGATACTCCATCGATATGTATTCAATACGCAATATGGCATATCAATTTTTATTTTTTTAAATTTGATATCTCCTCTATACTTATCTGATATTTTCTGATACTTATCTAATATTTTTCGATATTTCTAATTAGAAAAAAATATTAAAACAGTTGGTTTGGTTAACATGATAAAAAAATCTCATATATAAAACACAACTCATGCATTGATTTGAATCTTAAAATTAAGAGATATATACTAGGCTATGCAATTGGGATCACAAAAAACTTTTGCACACGCTAGTATTTCGGCAATAGAAAAGAATATAGTATTCGCAAACAGCTGCATCATCTACTTTAGCCAACCTTTTTTTGTAATTTTAAAAATACTAGTGACGTTTTTTTTTGTACCTTAATTGATATTATTTTTACTTCTATTGAATATTGATCGTATTTTTTTACCTTAATCAGGCTTATATTGCTTAAAACATAGGACTTTGATCGTTCTATTTTATCTATTTATTTAATCAAAAACTTGAAGAGAGAACATATATATACCTTAATCATATCAGTATATCTTAATTTATGTTATATCATTTATATTGTTAATTGTATCTTGTTTATATTAAACTAATCGATTTGAATCGGATTTAAATTGAAAATGAAACTAATTTACTGATAGATATTTAAACTCTTATTTCATATAAATAATCTGACAGGTTGGGAAGTAATTAAACAAACTTTATGATATTATTTTAAATTTAAAATTTTTTGAATTTCAATAGGTGAAAGATATATTTATTTTTTCAAGTTAAATTGTTCATAATATTGCTTTAAGTAATATAAAAAATATTTGAAAAGATGTAATTAATTTAAAAAAAATTTAAAAGATGTTTTTGAAAATTCGATAATTCGTATAAGTCATTCTCATTTACCATAGAACTACACTTTAAATATGAGAATATAACTTATTATACACACATATATAACAGTCGTATCCTGATGTATTCGTATCCTATTTTTTTGAATTTGTCATATCGCCGTATCTGTATCCGTATCGCCATATTGTACTCGTGTTTCATAGTCCTTCGTGCATGAAATGAGCCAAAACTGTGCCAGTAGTGTCCTTTGGTTTCGATATTTTGTAGTTGGTCTTTTAAATCCATCCAAGTTTGCCTTTCCTTGAGGGGTGCACTTTTGACACCCCCTTTCAGTTTTCTCTATTTTGTACACTCTCTTTCTGTTCTTCTATGAACCAATGTAGGAGAGATGCGAGAGCTGATGGAAGCTACCAGCTGCACTATGATAAGAGTTTGAATTGCAGGATGCTTTCCTAACTGTGTTATGAGGTTTTTATTAACGGAAATATTGTTACAAAAATTCAAGAGGACAAATGGGAACATGAATGAAGATATTCTGGGCTCCAATGAATCTCAGAAGAAGTTTAGTTTTGAGGTGGTAATGAAGGAAGTTACTGCACGTTATTTGTAGAAAACATGTTAAGAAAGCTTGGCTTTCTTTGAATTAATAAACCAACAATTTGAATAGGTGCCAAGTTGTGGTCATGTAAGTTGATCCATTCAGGAGCTAGTTATAGATTTTAAGATTTTGCTGGAGCTCTGAAGCCTATGAAGTTCCATATTGTGCTTAATAGGTGTTTCAACTATCTGCTTTATTTATTTTGTTTGATAGAAATCTATGAATTTAGGTTAATCTTCTCAAAATGCAAAATCCTTGACATGGTACCTTTTTTTTAAAAAAAAAAAATTCAATTTGCAGTGAACTGCATTTCTTTATCAAGCAAAGAAGAGCTAAACATTTTGCTTGGCTTTCTGGTGCTGGAATTTATCATGGCGACCTGAACTTTGGAGCCCAGCATAGGTGATGTTTTTTTCATGTTCTTTCTATATGTGCTGATATAATTGTTCTATTTACATCCTACACAGCTTTGGCACTTAGTCATTTCCATAATACATCAATTATGTTATGTGATTTTAAGTGCCTTGGGAATTTGATTAAAGTTTTGTGGAACAGCTCGAGCAATGGAGATGAAAATTTTATTGAAAACAAGGGTCTTCTTAACTATGAAAAACTGGGCGAAGCACTCAAGCCAAAGTCTTTAGCAGTGTCTGAATTTCATTTTTTGCTTCTTACTGGAGATAAGGTCAAGGTATACTTCCCAGCTGTGAGACTGGCCACTTTTTGTTATTGTTTTACGATAATTGTATATTTTTGTTTGTTTAGCAAGTTAAAGTTAATAAGTTAATTTTTACTTGATTATCTCACTTCATACATAAATTTTAAAATAAAATTAACTTTATTTCATATCTTATACACATAATAAGATAATAAAATATTATATTTTATTTCCTATACAAATCCCAATATTATAATTTATTATTTCACATCTTATACAAATCACTTGATAATAACTTATTTTTATTCACATTATGCACGATTTTCAAAATAAAATAATATCATTTGAATCTAACTTTAATTTGACTAAACCAATGCACCTCTTAGGCGTACTTAAATCTATTCACTGTGAATATTTTGTGTTATGAATAAATAATATTTCTGCTTTGCCTATGGTAATATTTTAAGTAATTGCCCTGCAATTTGACCTTTGTGGTGCTAGTATCTATCACCGTTACTTTTCTCCTTTCATATATGTTCTATTTTAGAAAGTTTGTTAGAATGTTACTTGAATTGAACACGCTAAAGGAGCCTATACATCAAATTTCACCTTGAAAAGTTTTTAAGGAAGCAATTTTGAAATCTTCGATGTGGTCTCTAAAATATGTATTTTATGAATGTGAATATAATTCTGATCTCCTTATCATTATGTTTATGGTTTCGTTATACACCTTCAAAATGTGAAGGGATTGGTTTAATCCTTCTGAACTTCTACTGATGCTTCTATCATTTCTAGATTGGAAAATTAATTGATGAGACACGTGAAGGCATTAGTAGAAGTTGGAATTTGGGAGTACCTTTGAAGGAAAATGATTCAAATTGCGTTGAAGCCAAACATAGTATATGCATTGTAGTTTTGGTGATTTTGAAGTAAGGTGGTAAAGTTGTGAGGTTAGAGAGAGAATAATCACATCTTTCATAAGTTTCGAAAACATGAGAACTATTATTCAAGTAATGAGAGTATAGAGTATAGTAATTATGGAATATTAGTTTGTGAATAATCTGCTTTATAAAATTATTGATCTCTAAACTGCATTGTCTTTCATCTGTCCCACATCATTATCATTGGACAATTAAAATATTGTGAAGTGTATTGTGAAAGAATGAAGCTTTAAAATCCTCATATTTCGGCAGAATTATATAAACGAGAATGATAAGCCTTTTCATGTGAAATACTATGAGTTCGTCAGATGTGTAATATTCTTTTCTTATGAAGCAGAGCCTTGTCACTAAAGAAAATAGTTTTTAATAATTTTGTAAACTCAACAAGCAAACTATTCTTACATATATTGATATCTTTGACACTATTCTGTTAGTAATAAAATAATATTAACATGCATTTTTTTCTTACTGCAATGAAAAAACTTATATTGGCTATAACATTCTTTGTCTTCAGTGTAATTATTTTGGTCTTTTTTAACATCCTAAGGCAATGGTTGGATTTTTAATAGGTTCTCATGTGCTGTGCAAACTATCTGAACCTTGATGCCATTGAACAATAATCAACCACGTTGAATGCAATCTATTGGTATTAATAGTCACTAAATTGCTATTCATGCAACAGGTTGTGAACAGAATTAGTCAACAAATTGTTGAGGAGCTAAAATTCGATCACTCACCTGACTTAGCTTCTAAAGGCATAATAGGATTATGCAGTGACGCCACTGCTGGGCTATTCTATGCATACGATGATAATTCTGTTTTCCAGGTTCATCTACTTTCTCAAGTTCTGTTAAATACAGACCAAGTCAAAATTACCATTTAAAGACAACTATGTTTCTGTCAATGGAGAATATCAATTTGAAAATGTTTTAAGAACTCATATTTCGATTTAGGGATAATGAAATGGTTGAATTTTCAAAAATATTGTCAATTTGTCTTGTTTATTAGATCAGTTGTTGGTCGTTTAAAGTTGAGTTCCTAGGATATTTTGAGGGATATCAGGAAAATTTTAGTAATTTTTGCTGGCAGAATCTTAAAGTTTCCCTAAATATTGTTGCTAGAATGAATAGGTCTACTTTTTTACACCTGAAGCCTACTTCAGCGTATGTCAAGCAAATTTGGAAACTATTTCTGAATATTAGTTGTACTCGGCCTTTTCAAAATTTTCTTGCATCCATTTTGTTTTCTGAAACGAAACTGATGTTCACCTCATTTGTCCATCTTTTTATTCTACTTAACAGGTTTCCGTTCAAGATGAAGGCCGAGACATGTGGAAAGTGTACTTAGACATGAAGGAATTTGCGGTTGCTTTAGCACATTGCCGGTCTCCACTTCAGAGAGATCAAGTATATCTAATACAGGTAATGCCCACTTTCATACAGGCACCTTTTAGTAATTTATAAGTATTTTACTGATCTAATTTTAAGCTTAATGTTGTTTTTTTGTAATTATTTATTTTAAGATGCTCAAGATAACTTGCTTTCAGGCTGATGCTGCTTTTTCGGCAAAAGACTTTTACAGAGCAGCATCCTTCTATGCTAAGGTAATACTACTTTACCTCTTAGGCTTATGTTATTGGGTATTTACTGCAGCTTTTAGAATGAAGTTCCTTTTCTTTCTCCATTTGGCGTTCCAATTCCAATTTTGAAACACTTCGCTTCATTTGTGTCATTTGCATATTGATTTGTCATTTTGTGAATCATTTCTTACTTCAGATCTGTTTTGCGGAGTTCAAAAGCTTTGAACAACTATTGATATTTTACTTTGGTTGAAGTTTGATAGTCCATATATCACAGTAGTGGCAGTTGTATTAGTTTGTAGGGTAGCTTTTACTGACGATTACACTACATGATAGTGAGCAAGCCTTTTAAGTTCTTTAAGAACCATCACGTTCATATTCCTAGATTTGTACTGATACACCATGCATGATAAGATTTGGTGGTCCGAGGGATTTGCATTAGATGTATTAGTTTATGTTTAGCTTACGCTTGCACTAAATGTTGTCTAAGACTTCAAGTTCATATGAAATGTTGTTGGCCCTGTTTGGCGTGAGGACCAAACTCAAGATCAAAATAGTACTAGTTTAAAAAACAACAATAATAATAAATAAATTTTTCTAATCATTGTATACAAATTCTAATATAAAAATATTATTTTATTTCACATACTCAATAATTTTTAATAAAAATATCAACTTTATTTCACATCTTAGACCAAAATACTAATTTACTATTTTGCTTCTGATTTTAATCTTCGCGCCAAACAGGCCGTAAGAATTTATGTTCATATGGAGCTGGACTGATATAATAGATCATGGAACTGAATTTAGCCACTTCTACAGAAAGTACTTGGGGAATAACGAAATTTTAACTATATAAACCACTGGAGACGAGAATATTAAGATGTATTGCGTGCTAAGACCAAAAGATAGAGTGAGATGATTGTATAAGAGAGGGGGGAGTAATAGCTATTGAAGATGAAATTATAGAAAATTGAATCATGTATTTCCCAACATTCCAAGGAGGGTGGAGAATGCAATACTGTTATAGGTATAGATAGAAAGTTCATAGGTCAAAACGTTAAGATGGATTGTGTGCTAACAAACAAACTATAAGAGTAAGATGATTATATGTGAGAGGGTGTAGGAGTAATAGTTATTGAAGATAAAATTATAGAACACTGTCTCATGTATTACCCACAATCCATTGGAGGGGGAGAATGGATAATACCGTTAAAAGGTAATTAACTTATAGGTTGCATTAGAGTGGTCCGGCTAAAATGCTTGGGAGAAAAGGATTCATTAAGTTGATTCAAATCAGTGAGATTAGGCTGTCAAATGACGACAGATTGTACTTTAATCCATCTGCCTCTTAGAGGGTTGAATGGTAATATGTTGTTGAATAGTTGTAAGTTAGGCATATTTGATTTTGTATAAGATTGTATGAGGCAAATCTACAGCTTTAGAAAAAATAGAACTCTACTTCATTGTTAATATCCTAATTATTTTTCATGTTTGTCTGCTGCTGATTTTTTTTCTTTTAACATTCTATTGTTTCCTGTGGCTAATTATAGTATTTTTGAATGCTACTTATTCTATCAAATGGGATGCTGAAGAAAGAGGTGACAATTTTGTTAGATTAAATGGGGTAAATTCCTATCATTGTGAACTTTTCTAATTATATTGAGTCCATTATCCATAGTGATGTACTGTAGAGGAGGAATTTAATAGCAGAATCAATTCAGGGGATGGTTGAATAGAATGACAAGATCTTTATCTAGTTGAATGGTAATTGTTGTAAGTTCACTATTGAACCAGCTATACTATATTGGAGTGCGTGTTGGACAATTAAGCAACAAGACATCCACAAGATTAGTGGGGGAGATATGAATACTTGGATGGTTGTTCATATTGGAGTGGTTCAAAGAGAAATAGTTGTATTTTGGAGAAATAAGCCTACCTATGAGAGATGAGATAAAGAGGGATATTATGGTGCTTTGGCTTTTTTGTTGTTGACCATCATAGGCTGCTATACTTTACTTGTGAGGGGTTTAAAGTCACAACAGTAAAGAGGAGGCCAATATCAATATTAGCTTTCGATATGATTCTTAGCCTGAACACGAATCTCTTATGTTTATATAGTGTTTTTGTTATTAGAACTCCCAACAATGATTTTTTTTGGTTTTTTGTCTTCATTATTTTGTTTTCTTTAATGATTATATATCTATTCTTTACTAATTTTAACCAATCATGAATGTTGTAACTTGTTAGAAGTCTTGTTGCAATGATACAACCACCACCACCAAGCTTTTATAGGTGGAGTCGGCTATATAAATCTTTTGTTTTCATTACACTATTAATATTAACAAATTCTCATTTAGCTCTAAGCGTATATCTTTTTTATAGTTTTTATAATCATTTAACAATGATTATTTTTTGGTGTTTGTCTTCGTTATTTTGTTTTCTTTAATGATTATATATCTATACTTTGCTAATTTTAACCAATATTGAATGTTGTAACTTGTTAGAAGTCTTATCGTAATGATACAACAACCATCACTTAGCTTTTATCCCATTAGGTGGAGTCAGCTATATGAATTTTTGTTTCCATTGCATTCTATCTATTAACAAATTCTCATTTAGCTGTAAGCATATAAGATCTTTTTTAATAATTTTTTGTCATGTCTTTTCTTATCATCTTTCTCTTTTTATATGGGTAAGGTTCAATAATCCAATTTTCTTTATTAGGGCTTCAATCATTCTATATTTTATATGTTCAAATCATCTAAACTAACTTTTTTTGAGTTTATCCTCAATTGATGCTGCTCCAATTTTCTTGCGGATATACTTATTTCTCATTCTATTGTTTCATGTATATTTATTCATTCACTCTACCATTCTTATTTCTGCAACACTTATTTTATTTGTGTACTTTATCATTGTAGTCTAAGTGAAACTTTCTATTACATAGCATACTAGATGTATTTCTCTAGTTTATTCATCCTGCTTAGATTTTACTAGGTACATTGCTATTTACGTCATATTATTTTGTCTGATTGATCAAAGGTATCTAAAGGGCTCTCTTCTTAATAATTTGATCATACTTTTTTTGATTAAATGTGTATTTTATATATTCGGTGGAAAATTTGAACTCTTGGAGTGTATCCTGTCACGATGATGTCAGTGAAATTTTCAACACTTGAAGCATATCTATGATGAATACATTTTTTGTTGACCTTTTATGAAGTATTTTTCACTTGCGCAGACACATGAGGTTCTCTACTTCATCTGGTAATGCATATTTGTACGTGATTAATTGAATAATAATCTCTTGGTCTGCTGGAAATAGTTGGAAAAGGAGTCTATTTGTGGAGACGTTCTTTCAAGGTTAAATAAAATTGAAATGAAACTAATGCACCTCTTAATGCTAATGTTACGGAAGGTGTGGCTAATGATAAACAATTGTGTCTTGATTATTTTTTTCTTGGTATATACATTAAGATTTTTAATCTCGACAAATTTCATGACCACGTTACTAATTTTAAGTTTATGAAAACTTAATTTGTTTATTATTTTCTTTAAGAATGCATTGTCATTTTTTTCATAGTGTCTGGATGTTGTTGCATGGATGTTTATACCTATTTCTGGTTTTTGGGATCATTCAACCTTTCACGGCTTTTGATTTGTTTTGTAGGTGAACTATATCCTTTCATTTGAGGAAATCAGCTTAAAATTTATCAGTATTGCTGAACAGGTATTTTGATAGTTTTTCTTTACTAATAATGGTGTAGTTACTCAACCAACACTGCAATCTTAGACAGTCTTTGAAACACGGGTGATGCTTTTTGTTGTGAATCTTATAATATTGCTCATACCTTATCATTGTAAGAGATTTATAGTCCTATAAGATTAGTGAATTGGTATGCGATGAGCACCAATAATATATTTCTTAATACTTTCATGAATCTTAGTTGTGTGCGTCCATAAAATGGCAATTTCACTGCTATTCTAATGCAAGTCCTCTTGATGCATGATAGAATTTGATGATACGTAATCTATAAATCGACAATTTTAAATGACATTTTATCACAGTTAAATGTACTTTTTTCCAATATATCTATATGATAAACAAGAAAATTAAATATCGTAAATTAAATTATTTTAAAGTTAAAACTAAATTTGATTGCTTGATATATAATAATCATCATTATCACGTGACTAAATTTTTATTTTTATTTTAAAGCAATTTAATTATGAGATTTAATTTTCTTGTTTATTGTATTTTATTCATCATTTAAAATTGCTGATTTTATAGCTTATATCTCATCACATTTTAACCATGCGTACTACATCACACATAAACTTAAATATTAAAAATTAACTTTATTACACATCCTACACACATTACTAAAATAATAATTAACCTATATCACATCCATCACATATCCCAACATAATAATTAACTTTATATCACATCACTCATATATCCCAACATAATAACTAATTTTGTTTCACATCATTCATAACTTTCAATAAAAAAAATATCTTTATTCAAGTTTAATTTTAACCTTATTAAATTTAACCTTATTAAATTTAACCTTATAAACAAACAGGCCCTAGTTTTATTCGAAAACTACATTTAGTGGTTTTTGTAATAGTTCTGCTAGGGCTGCTCATTAGAGTCTTTAAGTTGCATTGATGAAGTCCTATCAATCCTTTTCTTTTTTTGATATACAATCAATCTTTTTAGTTGTGCATCAATTCCTCTTGACAAGTATGTTTGTTTACAAAGGCTAGCTTTAACAATAGTAAAGTTTAACTTGGATTAGGATATTTTTTTTATTAATAGTTATAAGTTAACAAGGTTAATTTTAACCTAGCTAGATAAACACATCATCAAGTTGAAGTTCTTGTGCTCTTTTAAAAGCTTTGTGTAAGATGTTGCAATTACTCCATGGAAACAGAGAGACCCATTGTCTGAGATTAGGTTGTCCTTCCACTTGAATTTGTAACATTACGCCCTTGTCTGCAATGAAAGAAAGATTTGATCATCAAGAAATTTTCTGAAGCTCTAACGTAGATTGTGGAAATGCCAAAATTTATGATGACACTGATGCAGTTGAAGTAGTTGGTGTTTTCGATGATGGTCTAGATGAACTTGATAGCTTAAGTGTTGGTGTGGAAATGTTTATGTAGATCTATTATATTGGTGATTGAAAAGAAAGATGATAATTGTGATTATGATGGTGAAATAGCAGCCTAATTTCTTTTCGGAATCTAACTGCCTGGCTAGTGATTAGAACAAATATATTTATATTGGCTAGCAGGGAATACCTTTTGTGGCATCTTATGGTGACATTAATATTGTAATACCATACCATAAAGTAATCCATAGGTAGAATAACTTTTGCTTGGCATTGTAATGCTTCTCTAAAGTATATGTGCTGTTGACATTTGTAGCCTATTTCCTTGTTACCAGCTTTAGTTTGATCACCTGCTAATATGAAAAGAAGATTATTCTATTGATTTTTAATAGACTCAGCAACGATTGGTGGCATAAGGTTATCCATAGATGTAATCTGAATGCCTTCGTACAACGGGGATAATAATGTCTTTTTTATGCTTCCTCTTTAAATTATACATCGGTGCGAAATTATTTTTCCCTGCAGGATGCACTGAGGACTTATCTTTTACGGAAGCTCGATAATCTTACTAGAGATGATATGTGCCAAATCACAATGATCTCAACCTGGATTACCGAGCTGTACTTGGACAAGGTGGGGTAGTATGAAGCATGATCCAAACCTGTTGTCAATTTTTTTACAATATTTTTGATGCATCATTCTGGGCCTTCACTTCACAGTCATTAATGACTGTGTGGAGATAATGACTTGAGTTCATCTTCTGTTGGAACACATGGCTTTAACATGATTTTTGGGCTAACTTGCACCTTTCTTTTAGTCTTCTTGCTTTATGTTCACCATAGTGTGGGAGTATCAAATAATGTGCTATTGCTTAAAATAATGTTGGGGTATTTACATTCAAAACTTTAAATACTACACTTGTTCAAAATATGTCACCTTATAATTTAAATTTTATGAAGTGGGTAGCTTGTTTGTAACATTCAAAGTTCTTTATGGTATGTAGGTAATTGTCCCAATAATATTTGCCTTTCTGTTCTATGTGATGCATATATGCTACAAAACAAATCGGTCAATTTCTTTGATATGTTTCAACTCATGAAAAGAATTTCCATGCAGCTATTAGGTGCACAAAGAAGCCAAGAAAATTAATGGCTTAGATTTCAAACTTTGGTACTCTGATAAGAATAAAAATAAGAATGAAGTGGGTATAATACTAAATAAAAGCTTGAAGGATCACGTAATAACAGTTAAGAAAATTAGGGATAGAATTATAGCTTTAAAAATTGTAATTAATGGAATGATTATTAACATTATAAGTATGTATGCTTCTCATGTGAGTTTGGATTCGAGCATAAACGAAAAATTTTAGAATGATTTAAAAAAATTAATACAAAAGATACCTTAGGAGAAAAGATTATTTATCGGAGATCTAAATGGACATATCGAAATTGTTGCTGAGGAATTCAATAGCATTCGTGATAGATATGATTTTTTTGAGAGACAAATGAGGAGGATAAAATTATTTTAGACTTTTTTTCAGTGTATGATCTTGTAATTGTTAATACTTTATTCAAAAAAAGAAAAACATGTTATCACTTACAAGAATTGATCATTAAGAACTCAGATTGATTATTTTTTATAAGAAAATGAGATCACTTGGATTGTAAAGCTTATAAAGTCATTCCAAGTGATTGTTTGACTACCCAACATCGATTAATGATTTTAAATTTCAAAATAAAGTATTGGAGAAGGAATAATAAGTCGAAACACTACTCTTAGTCTCGATGATAGAATCTAAAGAATAATAACAAATGTATATTTAAGAAAATAGTTCTAGAACTTGAGTAGTGGTATATCAACAAAGAAATTGATCTTATGTAGTTGACGATTGCTAACTATATCCGTAAGGTGGGGAAAAATATATTGGGAGAATTCAAAAGAATGATTTCAAATAAAGATATTTGGTAGCAAAAAGATGTATAAAAAAAAGTTAAAGGAGAAAAATATATGTTATAAAAATTGCTTTAAAAGCAAGAATGAGGATAAGTGACAAATATAAAATGGTCCACCGAGGGTCTAAGAAAATAGTTTACAATATAAAGAATATGACTTTTGAGGATTTATATAAAAAGCTAGATATTAAAAAAGGAGAAAGACGGATATATAGAATAGTCAAGATAAAAGATAGAAAAACTAAACACTTAACTCAAGTAAAATATATTAAGGATGAAGATCAAAAAGTATTTTTTATAGAAAAAAATATCAAAGATAACTTTTCATTGAAGATTGTAAAAATGTAATTGATCTTACTAAATTCAGCACCACTCAAAAGAAAGTAAAAAATTATTCTTATGTCCAACGTATCGGTAAAGCTAAAAGTCTGGAAAGCTTTTAAGAGAAAATATAAAAAAGTAATAGGACCAGATGACATCGTAATAGATGTTTGGAGGTGCTTAAAGATAAAGGTGTTTTTTAGCTCACTAGATTATTTAATATGATTTTAAAAACTAAAATAATACCAAATGAATGAAGAAAGAGTATATTAGTATCTATTTATAAGAATAAAGGCGATGTATAGAATTGTGTCAATTATAAAGAAATTAAATTTAATAAGTTATACGTTAAAATTAATTTAGTTTTATGTCAGGTAGATCTACTATGAAATTTATTTATTGAGAGGTTTAATAGAGAAGTTGAAGGAGAGAGAAAAACTTACATTTGATTTTTATTGATTTGAAAAAAAATTATGATACCTTGTAAATAGAGTTTAGGGTTTAAGGTTTAGAGAAGTATTTTAGAGATTTTTAGAAAGATAAAGGATCTGTATTGCTTATAATATTAAAGACATATATAAAAAGTTGTTACTTTTGTTCGAACATAAGAGGTTGACTAAAGATTTTTCTATTACAGTTGGATTGCACTAAAGGTCAGCTAGAAGTTCGTATTTTTTTACTTTGGTTATGAAAGTCCTGACTGGACATATCCAATATGAGGTGCCTTGGTGTATGCTCTTCGCATATATTGTTCTTATTGATAAAACTAAAGAAGAAATTAAAGCGAAACGCGAATTATGAAGGAACACTTCAGGATCTAAAGGTTTTCGTCTCAGTAGATCAAAAACGGAATATATGAAGTGCACATTTAATAATGAAAAATGCAGTTATATTAGTGATGTGATAATTGGTGATCAAATTATCAAAAAAATGAGCATTTTAGATACTTTGGATCAATCTTATAAAATGATAGTAAAATAGATAATGACATTATTAGCAGTATCCAAGCAAATGGGTAAGATAGAGAAATGTTTTTTGTGTGTTATGCGATCGAAAATTCAATCTAGACTTAATTGTAAATTTTATAAAATTGTAGTATGACCAACTATATATGGTGCTGAATAAAGGCATATAAAGAAGAAACATTTAAATAAAATAAATATTGCAGAAATGAGGATGTTAAGGTGGATGTGTGAATATATATGAAAGGATTGAATGAGAAATGAGTATGTTCGCTAGAAAGTTGGAGTTTCAACAATTAAGAATAAACTTAAAGAAAATCAGCTTAAATGGTTTGGACAAGTAAATCGTAAGTTGATTGAAGGTTCAGTTAGAAAAATCGAGTTATTGGATTTTACTCATGTACAAAGAGGAAGAGGGAGACAAAAGAAGACATGACAATAAACTATAAGGAATAATGTTACTTACAGCTAAATAAGGATTTATTGATTGATAGAACGCAATGGAAATAAATGATTTATGTAGTCGACCCCATCTAGTGGGATTAAGACTTGGTTATTGTTATTGTTGTTGTTATTAAGCGCACCAAGCTGCTAGTAATAAAGTTTCTCTTAGGAGCTATATTACTTAAACAAAAAGAATCTACATATGTTTTTTTTGTTTCAGCATGCTCATAGCTATTTCTTCTTGACAAAAGAATACTGAGGAGACTAAATTGTAAGGACGTGTATGTTTTTTTTGTTTCGACATTCTCATAGCTATTTCTTCTTGACTAGAATATTAGGGAGACTAAATTGTAAGTATATGTAAATGCAATAAAACTATTATGCAGTGTGATTGCAATGTTGGTTGGGACATTTTTAAGATGATTATAATAGATCTACGAAGAAGAAGATGCGAGATGACAATATTATCTAGAGCTTCATGAAAATATGGTTTTATATAAAGTGATTCAATTTATATTATGAAGTAGAAGTTGCACAGGTAGAGCCGTAGTAATGTTAGTGGAAGTTGACAGAAATGGAATAAGCTAAATGTAAAGTGATATACATGGTAGTATTGACATGATACTCAACACTTAAGATAAATGGTGATTAGCCTGGGCTGTTAATGATAGCACCCAGTTTCGACCACCTAAGTCAGTTTTGTGGAGCTTTGCAGGATGGTGACAGTCTTGGTAAGTTAAAATTAATGCATGCAAAGTGAGGCATGCCTTCCTTCAAAGTAGCAATGTGGACTTTAACTCAATTGGTTAATCTTTCACTGACAACTTGAGTAGGTGTCACTTTATTATAAATATGATGTTAAATTCGTTTCAAGAATGTGATGTTAAAATTTTTGCAGTTTTGACCAATTTAATTAAAATATACATTCTTTAATATGGTATTTGTACTCTGAAATAATGACATTTGGATAAATTATATATTTAAGCTTTGCTTTTTTTGTTGTATCAGCTTTATTTCTGTTTAATATTTGAGTTTGCATTAATCCACATCCGAGTTATTCATAAACCTTTTTTTATTTTTGTTGGAGCTAAAAATTCTACTGGCGGTATTGGATATAATAGTCGATGATAGATGTGTCTGTTGATGCTGACATGTGTCTGTTGACACTGCAACAGTTGTGTAAAGGAATTCAAAATGAGTTGAGCATAGATGTGGACAATGATTGTTTCGCCCTTGATAAAATGACTTCAGCTAGATTTAGATCATGGGTTCATAGACATTTCTATGAGAAGCAAGTTTGCTTCCAATGCCTTTTAAGCTATCCTCCAACAGTCCAACTTTTTCTATTTTGGCTTCATTTCAAAAAGCAGAGCAAACATGAATGGCTTGTCTGGATTAGGCTAGGGTACACAGGCCAGGATCAATGTTGTAAAGTAGGGCTTTCTTCTTGGTACGACACCAACTAAGAAGCATGAACATCACACAAGAATACGACACGACACGTCTACACGATAATTTCTTAAATTACCAGACGAACACAACAAGACAAAATATTATAATACATATCTACGACTGTGTAATTTGCTGTAGTTTTTGCTCAATGCTATAGAAACACTTAGGCCTTGTTTGATTTGCGAGGAAAAAACTATGGCTAAAATTGCCATGGCAAAAAGATTTAATTTATTTTTAAAAAATTAAAAAATTATTTTATATTTCATCCTACTCATATTCTAACATTAAACAATCATTTTATTTTATATATAATATAATTCTCAATAAATCAATCAACTTTATTTCATATTTAATATAATTTTAATATGACTAATTTTATTTCACATTATACATATTTTTCAAAAAAAGCTTAAATATCTAAGCAAATTATCTTTTTTTAATTCTCCAACCAAACTGGGCATAAGAAGCATGGATATAGAACTAGGACATTGTACGATACGACAAGTTGGAATGTACAGAAATGTCCATGCTTCCTTGGACATTAGTCACTATGTTGAAATAGAAGCGGCTTTGTTATGCACCACGTACAGGAAGCAATGCCATAGATAAGTGACATTGCAGCATGTTGCTACTTAGGGTCATAGGCATCATCATCTGAGGAATTTGGCAAGATCAAGTGGTTTTGGTGGTGCTTTGTTTTCATGGGGTTTGGAGGGTTTGCCTATAAAGGTATTTGATTGATTTTAGCTCAAATCAAATTGAAACCACTATCCAGCAATGTGATGGGCTACTTCTCATCAACAAATTCAATGTAAGCTCTGTTACCAACTAATCTAGGAAGAAGACTAAAAGGAGAGGGGGGATAGTATAACTTTATTTAGTCAACCAAAGCTACTAGTTACATGCTTTCTAAAAATTAACAAAACAAAGCTACTAGTTACAAAGATTCATACTTATTTATAGTTTTTTGGCCCAATTATCAAGAGAAACTAAAAGGTAATAGGATAAAAATGATAAACTCTAATAATAATAAAGATACTAACCGAATTTCCCCAATTGTCGGAATTCCCAATACCAATAATAGCACAAATAAATACTCAACTTTCCTATTACAATACTTGTCTAACAAACTTTCAACCATTTAATATTGTAATTATTCAATTTTCCATTATGGTTATCTCAATCTACATCAGGAGGAAGACCAAAAGATGACTTGAAATGTGGTCATTACACGACCTTTTGACTCATTGTGCTCACGAAGATTGTTACATTAAAAAGTGCCTGGTGGAGAATAGAAGTACATGTGATGACTAGTTTGTGATAAATACTTTGCTACTATTGTTGTTGACAAGCTAGCATGTAGAAATATGATTCCACCATTTGTTTTGAGGGACTTGTTTAATGATTGTTACATTAAGTTGCTTTTTGTAAGCGTAAGATAGAAAACCCCTTTTTTTCTTGTTGAGTGATAATTCAACCGGTATTCTAGCCTATGAGACCATTAAGGTTACTTTTTGTGACTCTTTTTCTTAATTTAAATTCTTATTGTATCCAATAATTTGAATTTTTTGTTGTTCTCATATAGCCATGTTTTTTAATTCTTCATTGTGCAAAGAAAAGTTTTTTTAATCATCCTTTAGCTGATAAGTGGTTGTTTTTGAACTTCAGGTTTACACTACATTTTTACTATAATTGATGATACTAGATATTTTTATTGTATTATTAGATGAAATTATGTACATAGTTTTTCTAATGACTTTTTTCAGATTAATCGATTGTTATTAGAAGATGACTCAACTTCTGTTGAAAATGCAACATTAGCAAGCAGGACCGTAGAGTATCAATCAGTTATCAAGGAATTTCGAGCCTTTCTTAGCGATTCAAAGGATGTGTTAGATCAGGCAACAACAATGAAACTATTAGAGAGGTGACCGTTTACTGTTTTTCATTAGAGATGGTTACTAAATCCAAGCTTTCCTTCTACTCTTATGGTTCGTGTTGTTCATCTATTTTCCTTGCTATAATAGTAGTTTTTGAAAGTGTATAATAATACATATATATGAATGACTTGGAGATACATATTGATTCTTGACTACCACTTGGTCTTTATCTAAGGTATATCCAGTTTATTTTGAATGTGTTTCTACAAGTCTTCTTAGCCAAATGTCATTTTGCAATTAAATTAATTCTCAGATTTGATTTAAATGCCAAATACTTAGGTCTATTAACCTTTAGCTTTAATTTTCTTGTCGTAGTTAAACTCATGCATTTATTACAAATGCCTTTGGTCCTTGTGATAATAGAAGCATAGAGGAGGATGCTAATTATTGTATCAAGTTAGAATGGTTGAAATGGAGTTTGATGAGAGTATATGCATAGGATTGCTTTTCATGCTGATGGGAAAATTTTTAAGACTCCCTTATTCATTCAACTATGATTATGAAAGTGAGTATTGAGTAGCTAACTGACAAAGCTGTTGTAGGATTAGTGTAGCAAGGATGCAGATTCCTAGATGGATAAGTGGTAACACTAGAGTGAATTGTATTGGGAAAATGGTGGACAAAGCACCTATATAAAGATAAAATGGAGGGATATTTCAAGTGATTAGGCCATGTTGCTTGTTTGATAAAGAGAGTTGATGAGAACCAAAGATCATTCAGTATATTGTTGTTAGCATCAGTAACTTGCCTTTTCAAAATGCATTACTTAAGTAGAACTGAATGTAGAATAGAAATCCATGTACCTGTTTCCTACAGTTTTATTTGTTGTTGCTATTGTTGTTGTTTGATTTGTTTTAAATGTCATATATGTTTTCATCAATTGGATCCTTTCAATACTTTTTAATTTGGAAAATATAAAATGAGAGCTCCAAACAAATTTCTCTCTATAAGAAGTAAAATGATAAAAATTCTCAAAGTGTAACATTAGTTATTTAGAAACTAAAGTTGAGTTGGCTTTCGATAAGATGCATAGAGGTAGCTTTCAAACCAAATTAGATTCTTATTGAGTATGCCATGTTCTAGGAGAACTCCAAATGATGTAGTTGATAAATCTTTTCAATGAAATTTTACACTTAAGGTATATGGTAAATGATTTGATAAGATGTATTTCATTATTGATGTTTAAGAATAAAGTAGATGCTTGAGTTTTGGTAATTTTAGGGAAGGTAAATTTATGAGTGAAACAATGTGGACTAATATCTAGTTTTGTGCTAGAAAGATCAACAATGTTTTAAGGGCTTGTTTGAGTCTTTTTTAGCTTTGTAGGATAGTTTTTTTGGCTTTTTTTGAAAAGTGTCTGATGGGAAATAAAGTTATGCTAAAAATTATGTAGAATATGAAATAAAGTTGATTAATTTATTGAGATATATGTAGGATGTAAAATAAACTGATGTTTTAATATTGTAGTTTGTGTCAAATAGGATATATAGTAATTTGTATATACTTTTTTATTGAAAATAAAAAATAGTCATGGCTAAAAATGCTATAGTATTTTTGGCTTCAAGCCAAACAAACCCTAGGAGTTAGATTGACATTAAAAATTTATTTGTTTTTGTGCCAAGGTCATGATTAAGGATTAATTATTTCCTATGATTATTAATGGATAAGTACATAGAGCAAAGAAAATATTTGCATGTGATATTATTCTTGAAACTGCGCGTGATCAAGTTCTAGAAAATTGATATGTAGTTTTTGGAAAGCACTTAATTGTTGGAGTTAAGTTTTATGTATGCTACTATCAAAAAAAAAAAAGGTTTTATGATATGCAAATGCTTGATGTGTCATAAACAAAGGATGAGCCAGTAGTGATTTTTGAATTCATTAAACATAACTTTCATGTTTTTAATTATTCTTTAAATCATAATTCCAATCAATGGTAGATTATTATTTTTTTGATCAAATATATTATATTATTTTTGCTAGTATTAATTGGTCATTTGTCGCAGTTAGTTATGACGAGGTAGCAAAATTGTCATCTGCTTTAAACTTTTGCAGTTATGGCAGAGTTGATGAGCTAGTCTTTTTTGCTTCTCTTAAGGATCAGTACGAAATTGTAATTCATCATTATATTCAGGTACTTTCCTTTTACATTCTTTATAATGAAAAGTTGATTTTCATCTTTTCTTTTTATTGTGAGAAAGATATATGCTTGATTAATTCTTTTGAATTGACTTTATTTTCATTCCATATTTACTTATCAATAAAGATTAAATCTTGAATATCAATTTTGTCTGCATTGTATTCTGTATTGGTGTCAGTGTAATCTGAAAATTCTTGCACATTTAGCCTAGTCCTACTTAACAAGGCAGGCATCATGTTTATTTGAACTAAATCGACCTTTACTCAAATTCCAAAGTTTCAAAATTGAGTATGATTCGATGTCATTTAGAAATTACTTGATTTTTATTCATGTTTGGTTACAAAGCCTAATATATTGATCTAAATAAGAAGTGTAATTGACAAGTTGCCGTACACTTTATACATGATATCAAATGTGCTAATATATTGGTTTGTATATATGCTCTTTCCTTTCATATGCATTGATATGCATATATTGTAAATACTTATTGCATATGTATATGGCATTTTTGCATATAGATTTCAAGTTGGATTGATTTAATGGCGAGCAATTTTCTTTAGAGTTTGATGACAATTGAATTGAGTTTAAATTGAACTAAATTTCGTTGGTTATGAAGCCTACATATAAAGTTCAAGTAATTATCCAACCTTAAAAGTGCATCACTATTTAGATTTTATAGTCCTGGAAGCACATTAATGCCTACCAAGCGGTGGTTGATGCTCCAAATTATGTGAAACAAATATAGCAATTTTTTTGGTCTAAACTTCTAATTTGGATAGTATCAAATATGGTAGGACTAGAAGCTGAAGTAACTAATGTGCTTAACCCTTTTTGTGTTATGAAATGGTAAATTTGTGCTGACAATTTTTAAAAATTAAAACGTAAAGAATACAACATCAACCAATTCTTTATCTTACTAATTAGGCTCAGTAATCTTTTATTTTCATTGCACTTTATCAAATAACTACTTATTTATCCCGAAGTATGTATAATCATTATTTATAGTTTCTTGTCATGTCTTTTTTAAATTTTTATCATTTTTTTATATGAGCAATATTGAATAACTCAACTATTTTTACTGGAGCTTTTATTGACTTACGATTTATATGTCCAAATTATCTAAGTTGACTCTCTCTGAACTTATTCTCAATTGAGACTATCCCAATCTTCTTATAAATATATTAATTTTTTATTTTATTTTTTCGTTTATATTAGCTCATCCACCTTAACATCATGTTTATGACATTTATTTTATTTATGTGTTTACTTTATAGGCTATCATTCAATTTCATATAATATCGCTAGTTTTACTATTATCTTACAAAATTTATCTTTAAGCTTCAATGATATTTTCTGCTTTATTGGCCAGCATTCAATAACACTATATAATATTGCTAGTCTCAGTATTGTCCTACAAAATGTATCTTGAAGCATGAGTGAGAGTTTTCTATCACACAATACACTAGATGGATTTCTCTACCTGATTCATCCTCTTTTGATCCTGTTAATCTTTGTTGAAAAAACAGAAAGTATTAAGGAAAAAACTAGGTAAAGTTCTGCACTTTTTTTTTGAGAATGGATTTTGCACCTCTCTAATCCTATGTTCTAACTGAATAGCAGTGAGAACCTTCCAATTTTTCATAAAAATTGGTAAAATGACCGCCCAAATACGCTCATGTGGGAGGTGCTACCCTACAACTTGATTGTGAGAACCTTGTCGTGGGTCAAATCTAGACTAATGTATTGAGGGTGTGGTTCACTTGCCATTCACCTGAGAAGTTTCTTTTGACTGTTTGGGTAAGACATTTGTCTTACAAACTTGAATTTTTGGCATAATTGTAGTATTTGGTCTTTTAAGCTACAAATTGTAATTTGGATTTATTATCTGTTTCTTCTTAGAGAAATAAATTTGTATATGTTTTAAATCTTGTTAACTTATTATTTTTAAATTACAAATGCATGTGTTAAATTCGCTTTATGTGCTGCATAGAAGTTGACTTGGGCTTCTAATAAGAATCCATGTTGGAGTTTCTTGCATATTTCTGGCTTGGTTTCTCTTCTTAGCTTAGTTCAGAAACTGTCTTGCTAAGATAGTAGTCAGCGGTGTCTACTCAATGGTCTCCTTGCTTCTTACCATGTAATTAAAAAATTAAAACCATGCCTAATAACACTAATGCCCTAGCACAGAATGATTGTGAAAAACCTAATCAATCGTCCTAGTAGATTTTCTTGTAGTGCAAGGTTGATAAGTTCTATTGAAGTTTGATTTGGTAACTTGGTCACAATTGACTGATCCTTTTTCTTTCGGGAATTTGATCAGCAAGGGGAAACAAAGAAAGCATTGGAGGTTCTTCAGAAGCCCAATGTTCATGTCGATCTGCAGGTAATAAAGTCATAATGATAATCATTTAGTTTCCTCTAAGGTTTAATTATTTATATTATTTACTTGCATAAATAGATACAAACAAGCATAAAATCACAAATATGCACATTTGTACATTCATTACATGCTCTGATTCAGATATTATCATAAAATTATTCAGATTATCGTTCAAAATGATATTCATTTTGTTTTCAGCAGTTTATTTTTGCTTTGTTTTTGTAAAATGTGTTTATTTTTTCTTTTGCAGTATAAATTTGCTCCTGATTTGATCATGCTTGATGCTTATGAGACTGTTGAATCATGGATGGTTACAGACAAGTTAAACCCAAGGAAGCTAATACCTGCAATGATGCGATACGCAAGTGAACCACATGCCAAGTATCTCATTACTTCTTGTAACTTGATATATTATTATTATGGGGAATTTCCTAATGATTATCCTGTCTTCTTCTATGATGGTACACTTCTTGGTATTCATTTAATAGTAATTTTGTATTTATTTTCACAATTGAGAAAATTGGATTAGTCTAGTTGCTTTCGCTTCTGAAGTGAAAGCCACAAACTTTCCCTTTCTCTAATGTTAGCCGATGCTTACTCTGCTTTATTCAACAGAGCAAGGTTTCTCTTTTTTTCAAATGTATCAAAAAGAAATTCTTTGGCTGAATAAATGGTAGGAACACGGATCAACGTTGAATTAGACGACCACGATGACACCATGCGCTGAATTAAAATTAAAATTCAAATTAATTAAAGCTATTGGAGACTTTCATACTAACTTTATTTAGATTTGATTTGATTTGATTTGATTTAGAGCGGATTTAGGAGATTTGAAGACTTGTTAGATTCAGAGCTGATTTTATTTTATTGTAATAAAATTAGTTTCATATTTGCTTTCATTTATTTGATATTTTATTTCCTCTATTTAATATTATTTTTTCAAATTTTTTCATGTGATATCTTATATAAAGAGATTGTCTTGCATTGTAATAAAAGTAGCATTTTATGAATGAAATTATATTTGAGTTTTCTCAAGGCCTAGATTTGAGTTAAGGGGTTGATATTTCGGTGAAAGAAAGGGTAGGGTTAGCCTTTGGTGAAATCCTCAAATTAGCCTAGTTGTCCACTTTTCAAAAAAAAAATCCCTCCATCTGTTGCTCTCTCTCTCTCTCTCTTTCTCTCTCTCTCTTTCTCTCTCTCTCTTTCCGGATCATCTCTAAGCTCCTCCAGCACTTTGCGCACTCGCCCACCTCCAAAGTTTGCTCGCCTTTGAAACTCGCCTGCCACCCGCTGTCTGTTTCACCTGCGTCACTACTACTTGAACTTATCTACTACCTGAATTTTTTTGGTAATTCTTTTCTGAATTCTACTACTTGAATTTAATCTGATTATTCGATTTCTATATGAATTATTTGCTTGACTTTGATTATTTATTTGACTCTAATTGTATGATTCGATATTTATTTGAGTGATAATTACTATTAGATTTTATTGCAAGATATTTGTCTTAAATTTCTGAACTTTGAATCTAATATGTTGAATTTAATTTGACGCTCTAATCTAATTTGATAAATTCTTATTTATCAGACAATCTAGTATAATTTTAATTTTAATTTTAAAAGATTTATAATTTGCAGAATTTAAGAATTTTATTTATTATATAATTTATTTAGAAAATCAAGATCTCTCTATATAAAGAGGTTACCTTACATTATATAGTAGTATTTCATGAATGAAATTATGTTCGAGTTTTTTGAAAGCCTAAATTCGGGTTAAGGGTCTATATTTCAGCGAAGAAAAGGGTAAGATTAGCCTTTGGTGAAAATCCTTAAATTAACCTAATTATTCACTTTCCAAAAAAAAAATCCCCTCCATTCGTTGTTCTCTCTCTCTCTCCGAATCATCTCCATGCTCCTCCATCACTTTGCGCATTCGCCCACCTCTAAAGTTAGCCCGCCTCCAAAACTTTCTCACCTCCGACACCCGCAACCTCCTCGTTCCCCCTCCTCTGGCACGCACCTACCTCCGCTGCACGCAGCCTCACCGACCAGCATAGAGCGACTCATCACTTTCTTTGATACTTAGCTC
The DNA here is from genome assembly GCA_019297695.1 of Apostasia ramifera. Lineage (NCBI taxonomy): Eukaryota > Viridiplantae > Streptophyta > Magnoliopsida > Asparagales > Orchidaceae > Apostasia > Apostasia ramifera. The sequence goes on from JAEMOT010000157.1 coordinate 226,843, forward strand.
GCTACTTTCCCTTAGAAACGAGCCACTCGAGCATGCGCTGCTACTTGAACATATCATCTACTTAAATTTCTTTGGCTAAGGTATATTTTTCTTTTAATCAAATTAATTTAATTATTTGATTTCAGTATAAAATTATTCTCTTGACTTGAATTATTCATTTGGCTCTAATTTCGTAATCCGACATTTGTTTGAGCGATAATTACTGTTGGATTTAATGTGTAACATTTGTCCTAAATTTCTGAACTTCGGATCTAATTTATTGAATTTAAATTGACACCATAATGTAATTTGATAAAATCTTATTTATCAGATGATCCAGATTAATTTTAATTTTAAAATATTTTTAATTTACAGGATTTAAGAATCTTATTTTATCATATAATTTATTTAGAAAATATTTTGTGCTTAATTAAAATAAATTTGCTAATTAATTTTGCTCAATATAAATATAAATAATCATTGCATTTTTTTTCTTCCTGCATCTAATGGGCAAAATTAGGAATTATGATATGGATATCAGAGAAAAGATTTCTACTCGAAGCCCATGCTTTGTGATGTTCCCTGCATGGTCTTTGCCGTTATATGTAGGCACGTTATAGGATGGTGGCACTTCTACAAGGGACAATAGGCTAAATGGAGATATAGATGTATGAAACCCAAATTTCAGCAAATTACTTAGGTTTTAGCACGAATTTAGTGAAATGTGTGATTTGACATGAATAATAAAGCAATCCCAACACAAAAGATAATGATTTCATCGATTGAAATATATTTTCAATACAATATTAAGTCAGACAGATATAGGGGAAAACAAGGCTATGAAAATGAAAAGGAACAATATAAAAAAGATGAATGGGAAGATACGTTGTTGGATCTCCTTGATCAAGCTTCAAATTCTGGGATGTCTTCATACCATTTGTCATGTTAAAGTTTCTCGCTTCATTTATTTGGCTAATTGGCTGCAGGCTGAGTATAGTACAATCTTTTTATGGTTATTTAGCTCTTAACTTATTAGCTTTGGCAATCCCTAACCACCCTCTTGAATTTTGGAAAATGAAAATTATACTCCTTTCTTTACCATCTGGTTCAGCCTTTTGCATTGATTATGTACTTTGTAGTTTTTAATGCCAAAGCTGCAAGCTTGTAAATGAAACTTCATTTTGAATCTTCCAAATGAGTAATCTATTCTGACACTTCCTAACTAGTAAGGGATCAAGTTGTGAGTTCATGTAAGTTGATTCATTGTACATGTTTTGGATAAGAGAATTAACTTTGGAAAGTTCTGCTCTTTTATTTTTATACATATTTTGGATCAAGATTGATGGATGACATGGACTTTCTATTTTATTTTATTTTATTATTTTGGGAGTTTTTTATGGGATTTGAATTAATCAAATCCTTATTTATTTGTTTATTTTATTTTTATTAGGGCATTTGTTTTGCCCATATGCTTGCTTTATTTTAGGATGAGATTTGTCCTCTTTAACTAGATCATGTACTTGAACATTTGAATTACGTTATGACGAATAAAAATTTATATTTATGAACAATCTAGCTCTAAAATGAGGTAGGGTTAGAGATTTTGTAAGGAATTAATATCCCGGATAGGAAGGGTATGGAAACCTTAGGTGAGAATTATTGAAATCTTAGTTATCTACTTATTTCCACCATTTCTTGATTTTGTCATTGCACCTATGTTCCGCATCAACAATACTTATAACGATGTAGGTTACTATGCATGCTACAAGTTGCATATGTGCTGTCTGTTCCCCTATTTGCAAAGACAATTTTTGGTGATCTTTACTCTCATTTTTTGTTTAGTTTTTAAATTATATGGATGGTAATGACTCTCATAATAACTTTTTTTTTAGGAATGAAACGCATGAGGTGATCAAGTATTTGGAATATTGTGTCCATCACTTACATAATGAAGATCCTGGGGTGCACAACTTGCTGCTATCCTTGTATGCAAATCAGGTTCTGTTATTATTGAACCTCCAATATTGATATTCTGCATTTGCTATTTTTGACTTCTTTTGGTACATCATCAGTTTGCTGCTTTTGTAACTGAACAATATACTGGATATGTGTTTCAATCGACCTTGTCGTAAAGTGCACCATGCTGTGGCTAAAAGTCCTTTTGGTAGATGTTACTTTTAACTTACTTCCTGATGGCAGAGCCCATATCATACAATTTCATGTCAAAAAAAATCTCAAAAGTAAAATTTAGACTGTTGAAAGATATAAAAATAGCTTGTCTGTTCCAATTGAAGGTTTTACAACTTGATGGCATCACCCTATAATTTTTTGTGGCAAAGCAAAGTTTGCATTAGAAGCCTAAGCTTCAGTTTGGTAGAAATATGTTTTTGAGTTGGTTTGAATTGTTTATGGTCTAGATAGAGAAAATTATTTTAATTTTATGATATGAAATGAAGTTATTATTGAGAATTGTGTTGGATGTGAAATAAAATTGTTTTTTTATTAAAATATATGTAAGATTTGAGATAAAGTAAATTTTTAATGTTGAAATTTGTGTAAGATGTAAAATAAATATAAAGGATTAGTTGGGGCATGTTTAGGATGGGTTTTGATTGTTTGGGTCCCTATAGCAAACAAAGATTAATGAGCTTTTGAGTATAACCTCAATACTATCCATGGAGTATCGACGGTGAATATTTTCTCAAAGATATTTTTTTCTCTTCATTCGCAGGTTACTAACAATGGGTTTCCTTACACCGTAGTCCTACTTACATTTCTTATCGAGAGTATATACGTTTTGTGCTCATTTGATTTTTGCTTGTTATAATTTTTTAGTTATTCTATCATTATCAGTAAAACTATTAGTCTTGAAGCTACTAATTTATAAGTTCTTTTTGTGAACTACTATTGACCACTAATCCATGTCGATACTTAAAAATCAAGCCTCAGGTATCACAAAAAGATTTATTGGTCCATCGCCAATCGCCTTAGTATTCAATGATACCTTGTTAAATCACCAATATTTACAAATTTAATTTTTTTTTAACTCCTTTTTGGTCCCTATTTACTCTGTATGAATTTATTCAAAATCTATTAGAAACGTTAGATTGTGTTCCCTTGGACCCATTCGTTTTTACTCATAAAAGCCACTTCCATGGCATCTTAGCTTTACTCAATATTGGTGCTCCCCATCCTCTTTTCCTGCCTTACACCCCTAAATCATAGCAGTCTATATTCTGTCATTTTCTTGGTGATTGTTTTATGTTTCCTTTTCTATAATGTGTGTGCCGATCTTAACATCCTTGGATTTCCAAAATAAACTGATATAGCTGCTTTTGCTGCTTATGCTTGAATCTGTCTGCTTAATCTTGTCTCAAAGAAAATTTCATGCCAATTACCATCTATTTTTGTCCTTTTCTCTCAGGAAAAAGTATTTTTCAAGAGTTAGAGCAAACTTAGTTTGTTTGACAAGAAATGTATCGGAAAATGTAGTCATTTTTATAATTTTGATGGGCTCTTCAGTCATCATTTTCACTGTCATCTCTACCATCATTTATAACATTACCCATCTATTTGCTTTTTGCTTTGTTACTATTTTTTGTTAATGAATCAAGTTTTATGTTAATCATTGTGATAAAAACCTCTACTTTTCTCTTGTCCTGATCTTAGGGCAAGATATATATACTTTGTTCTGATTTTGTTATTAGAGAATCCTAGAGAAGCATGATATTAAAGTAGATTTAATGATGCAAAATTCAAGGAAAATTCAATTTGACTTAAAACTTTGAAGCTAACCAGGATTTCCTATGTGACACTATTACCACAGGTAAAAGCAACGTTTTGGTCTATGTGGCATCATTGTCATCTCAGAATTCTTATTGGCTTCAAAGTTTTGGATCATTTATTAGGACTAAAAATGATTTCTCATTGCAGAAATACCTAATGAGTTTTATGTAATGAAAGAAGATCAGGGAGATACAACGGAATTTTTAAATTGCCTCATGATGATTAGTGGAGAAAGCCCTTTATCAGAACTCTAAAAGATTTTTGTTTAAGCCTGTGCATGCTAAGCTGATAGCTTTTTCACCTTTTTCCTGCAGTTGGTGATTGTTGTTTATTATTTGTTGAATCTAAATATAGATTGATGTTAGTCCTTGCACTTAGACAGAGTCAATATACTTGATTCTTTAAGAATTGTATCTTTTAACTTTGGATATTTTCAATTAAACATAAGCAAATAGGTATCTCTAATAATTATGTGAATGCCTTCCATTAGTTATTTATATTTAATAAACATCAGCATGTCTTGGTCAGCCATTACAGATGTATGGTACTCTTTTGTGGTTCAACTGCATTTTCCTGCTTTTTCCCATCCTTTAATGGAAATATGAACACCAGGAGGATGACAGTGCACTGTTGCGGTTTCTGCAATGCAAATTTGGCAAAGGTCGAGTTGATGGCCCTGAATTCTTTTATGATCCCAAGTATGCATTACGTTTGTGCCTCAAGGAAAAACGGATGAGGGCTTGTGTTCATATATATAGCATGATGTCCATGCATGAAGAAGCTGTTGCACTTGCTTTTCAGGTAATCATTTCATATGTTTTTTTATACTTTTGGCCCTCCCTAATGACTTCTGTCACTTTGACATTAGTTTATTACAAACATCAGTGTATTAATTACAGCGAATAGGTTGGTTTATATAGCCCCAATAAATGAGCAAAAGGGTTCTAGGATCTTGATCATTGCTTTATGATTTTATCCATTAGATGAGCATCATTGTCCATTAAGCATTGTACTAATCCAATGGATAAAGGTAATGACTAAAGGTCGTAGAAGTTCTTTTGTGTGCTTTGTGGCATTACTCATACATGTATGTGTTAAATTCGCTATTTTTCTGTATATATAAATTAATTTCTTTTAAATGAAGGTAGTTTAAGATTTATGTTTAGATAAGGTATGTTACTTTTTTTGGTCCGTTTGTTATATCGCATTCCTGATAAAGTGTGCTAATGACCTTGTGTTTCTTTAAATTTCATTTGACTCCATTGTTTCTTTGTTTGATTCCAACGGGAAGCTTTTAGGACATTTGATCCACTTTCAAAGAGTATAGTGGATTTGTGGGGAAAGAATTGTTTAGTTAATGTCTCAATTTTACTAATGTTCTGCTAGAGCTATGCTGTGTTTCTTTTGGGCGGCCCTTTCCTTTTGGATCCTTAACTGGTGATTGGTGAGAATCTTCGGTTTGACAATATGTTATCTAGAAATTGAGATTTGTTTTGCAATCTTCACTTAGCAAACTTATTCAGCCATGCATGTAATGTCTTTGTTCAATGTTAATTACATATGCTGAGTTCTAGAATAAATTTGCTACCTCTTTCATTTTTCTGTTGGGAACCTCGGGCATATTGAATGCGAAAGATAAGTGCTTTTGTTTCATGCCAACTATCTATGGAGAAGGCCTTATAGTTGTATATATCACCCTTAAGCATTAGTACACTGCAAAAGACTAGAAAGGCTTGGCACATGTTATTTATGCCAAACCTTGTATCAAAATTTAGCAACTACTGGGCTGTTAGCCTGTTACCTTTTGCTATTTATATGTCTCTTTATGTAACCTACTTCTGTTTGCAAATGACGATATCTTCATTTTCATTTGCGAACTGCAGCTAGCTTGGAAATGAAAATTTTGTCGTCATCGCTATTGTATCTAGCGTTCTTTTGTTTCACAAATGTCAAATAAATCATATTTGTTTTCAACTGTGAGTTCTGATTTAAGCTACCTTGTTTTCTTGCACTCATTTGGCTATTATTTAGTTTTGGATATTAGTTGCTCCACAATGTACATCTGCATGTTATAATTATATTCAGCTATACAGTTGAAATGCAGTTCATTTTCAGTTTTAATACTTGAATGTAGTTTGCCAAGTCCTTTAGTTGCATTTTCATATGTTTTTGCTCTTTATGGCTAGCATCATCTGTTTAATAGATATTTTATAACTAATAGCAGTTTTGTTTGAGCAAAAGGATTTTCAATGAAAATCACTTGAGTTTACTATTTATTTGCATCATAATGACAGGCCTGCTATAATGTTTCCTCCTCCATGCAGTTCTTGAGCTTTCAGCAACCATTTTAGAAGAATAAATTATATCATCTTCGCATGCTCTTAATATCTGCTGTTTAACGGTTTCTAATCTTTTGCACCTGTCAGGTAGACCCAGAGCTTGCAATGGCTGAAGCAGATAAGGTTGAAGACGATGAAGATTTGAGGAAGAAGCTATGGCTTATGGTTGCAAAACATGTCATTCAGCTTGAAAAAGGAGCCAAGAGGGAGAATATTAGGAAGGCGATAGCATTTTTGAAGGAAACAGACGGGCTTCTGAAAATTGAGGATATTTTACCATTTTTTCCGGACTTTGCACTCATTGATGATTTTAGAGTATGTTTCCCGATTTTAGGAAATCATTTTGTTGTTAATTTAATGTGGAAATGAATTCAATTTTTAACTTTTTCTTTTTCATACAAAGATGATTGTGCCATGCTACTTACAACTTGCTGCCAATGCCATTATGTTTTTTCTTATTAAAGCTGCTGAAAGGAAAAGCCCATGCTGCAGTGGTTATTTGTTCAAAGAAGGAGACTATCAAGACTTAAGCATGCATCAGCACTAAATGCTTAGAAATCTGATTCATAAGATCATTGGCTGGCTTTAATACCTTTATGATTTATTTTTGTAATGATCAGGCCACTTGCTTTTTTTTTCATTATTCTCCGGCGAAAATTTTGCCACTTGTCACAACACCATCATTGATGCTCAATTATTTGTGGTTGTTTTCTTTGCCACTTTGGATTAAGGTTAATACTGAAGGAGTTTAAAACATGATAAAGAAAAATTCATCTAATCCATAGTTATAGTAGGGAAATTCCAAAAGAGTTTAAAATACTAGAAAAGTTATCGAATCCACAATGCGTATAATTGACTTTTTTCCCTGCTTGATCAATTATTAGGACAAATATACCCTATATGCATGTATATTATGTTTTTCACCTTTGCAAGTTTAAATTAACTATTGTCTAAAATTTGGAAATGCTACTTATGAAATATTGTTACTTGGCAAATATGGACCTTTTTTTATAGCTGAATAACACTTTTTTTCATCATGTAATACTTCAGCATCATTCTTGAATGTTAGCATGATTCAAGCTCTTCTTTCTTTCATTTTTTGAACTTCGATATTGTTACATGAACAATTCAGTCATTTTCTTTTACATGTGGAGTTCTAACATACAGTTCCATGTATGATTCTGAACTTGCAGGAAGCAATTTGCTCATCGTTGGAGGACTATAATAAACAGATTGAGCTACTAAAACAGGAGATGGATGATGCCACTCATGGTGCTGACAACATAAGGAGCGATATTACGGCCCTTGCTCAAAGATACGTAGTTGTTGAACGTGATGAAGTGTGCGGGGTATTGGCCTCAGTCAACATTCATTGTTTATTTTTCCTGAAAACCAATACATGTTTTTTATTGTTTGGTCATTTCACTTTACATAATATTGCACTGCAGTTTAATATTGTCAATCCTGAATCTTCATTCGCTCTTCCCACGTTGAGCACATTAATTTTCACATTTTGACCTTTTATCTTCTATCAAGTAATTGTTTTCCCAATAGGTTAAAACAAATTTGAGAGTAATTAAAACAAAAATAAGTATCAGTAGTTTGTAAAAATTTAGCTAGATACTTGTGGCATAGCTTATCGTTCTCTAAAATGTTTTTGCCTTTTCTCCAAATTGTTTATAGGTTTGTAAGCTTAAGATATTATCTACGGGCGGTGCACATCAGGTTGGAAGAGGTTATATGCCAATTGGAAAATTGACACCTTTCTTTGTTTTCCCTTGTGGACATTCATTTCATTCACAATGTCTGATTGCTCATGTCACTACGTGTACCAGTCAAAGTCATGTAAGTTCAAAAGCGTAACTCATTACTATTTGGTTATCTGATTAAACCTTTTTCTGCTCAATGTACTTTTTTGCTTTCTTCTTAGTGCCGGGAAAAAATTGGAACAGGTCTTTCACAAGTTAAATCAATCAAAATTTATTACAATTTGATTCTTTTGAATTCATTCAAGATTTCATCAATACAGTTTATCATGATACCTATATGTGTATATGATTTGGATCATCATATACACATAATATTCAAGTTGACGTTGGTGGCTTTAATTTAAATCATATTTTTGTAAATTGAATTGTTGTACCGAACATCTTGATCACGTTTATTGTGACGTCCCCTATCAGGACACCACGAAACTCACACGAATCAAAGGGAAGATCAAACATAAAACTAACAATTGATACATTAAACATCATGTTTAACACATTTATTTATTTATATACAAATGATTTACATCTAGCTTAAACAGAAAGAGAAAGATCAAACTGGAAAACAAAACCCCCCTTGATTCAGTGTTCGTAAACCTTCCGTGTGCCTCATTCTTCACCTGTACCTGCCAATAAAGGCATCAGTCCACCAACTCTAGGACTGAGTAGGCAATAAGTACTAACTTGCTAAATAAAAACTATTACAAGTAAACATACATCATACTTTCTTATCAACATGAATAATAAATAATCAGGACAATTGATAGTTATAAAATAGATGCTGATGTCACATTTACATGCAAAAAAATGATTATCCGCTATTAAGCCTTTTTATTCTTTAAACTTTTATCGTTTGGGCCCCGGTTTCTTGGTTTACGTCACAACTGCCTCTTTTTCATCATCACATATACATAGGATCCTTGGCAACTCCTAAAACATCTAAAGGAGTGCCACATAACATGTAACCATCACATCTTGGCAACCATCCCCAACATTTGGGTAGGTTACCCCATCTGGCATTGGCATGGCTCGAGCAGGCAGGGACATAAACACATCAAGAAACCCTTTTTAATACATTGTCGATCTCAAAACATCTTTATAATCACATCTTGTTCCAAGTCCGCAGATCATAATCTGCCTTTTGACTTAGTAAACAACTCAGTTAAAGATATCATCATGCTCTTAACATTCTTATACATTATTTCACTTAGAAATCAATATACCAATCCACATATAGCTTATCAAAATCATGCATATGAAACATTCTGAGCAGTATAATAATTCCTGTGACATGGATTCAATCATAACACAACTATAGGCAATACATATCATTTGTACTTCAACATAACACATAGAATCACATAGAATCACATATATCAAATTAATGAATTAACCAACCAATTTAATTTAATAACCAACTTAGAACTCTTGCCTATCTCTTATACGTCATGTTGAAAGCTCGATAACAGCCGGAGAAATACGAAGAAATAGGACAAGAAAAACCCTGCTTAGATTCCTCTTCCTCCTTCCCTTCTTCTTCTTCTTCTTCTTCCTCTTCTTCTTCTTCTTCTGCTGCTGGCAGCAGCGGCAGCTGCTGTTGCTGACGTCGCTGGGTTCGGCAGAAACGCGGAAACGGCGCGCGGAGACGGGCGCGGGCGCGGCAAACTGAGAGGAAGAAAGAGAGAACAAATCCTTTCTCTCTTACCTGGCGCGAGCGACACGCGGAAGAAGACCGGGCGGCACGGCGAAAGGCGGTTCCCGTGGAGTTTATCTGATTTTTGGCACAACTGCAATTTGGTCCCTCTATTTTCCTTCTTTCATAAATAGGTCCAAAAAATTTCTTTTGGGTCCAAAATAATTTCAAATTTTAACATTCCAAATCTAGTCGTCACAATTATAATTCTGATTGTTCAGTTGTAGTTATCTGTTCAATATTGCTGCCCACGGATATGTTTAAGAATATACCTAGCAAATTCTAGCAGTCCCCTGTTAGGCATAGAAATCCGCTTCTCTTTGAAATTTGGTTCTCATCATATTTTTGGAAATAGAAAGCGTAATGTCTCAGCTGGTTGAATCCCTTAATTGTTCTAGAGTGGCTGTGGAAGAAGAAAGTATCAAAATATTCATGGAACGGGGAATGCATGTATTATTTCAACACATTATCTATGGCATGTCATCACGGGAGATATCAAAATGAAATGAAAGGATTATGTAATAGTCAGGAACTGGTATCTTGCACGTAAAAATGTTAAAATTGCTGAAATTTAATTTGATCAAAGCTAAATTAAAATTTACCTAATAGATTAGAGCTGTTCTAATTCCTTCAAAATTGCAAGAGTAGTGAACAAGTAGGTTAAAAGATTACACTTACTCAGATTGAAACTCAAATTGAAATTATGTCTCACTTTACTGAGCAATCAGACAATTTGATCAGAAAAGGGAATCCATAAAAAAAAAACAGTGGAAAATCAACAATAAAACTAAATTTAGAGTAAATCTGTTGTGTGGTTAAATCAGATAAATTAAGGCACTATGAGAACCGATACTGGAGTCACTGTCGGTTCTATCAGTTGCTTTTATCCTCTCAAATACTCTTTTGCTAAGACTGGAATTGGCTCAATGAGTGGCATGATCTTATTGGCAATTGCATTAATGAAACTTTCACTTCTGAAGGCGATCTTACATATTTTCCATTTAATCTAGATGAAAGTATGAATGGCTGATGTCCTACACTAATCGCTTTCCTCTCATGTTAATTAGGATCAGCCTCACCATCGACATAGCCTATGTCCTACTCCTTGTTTCCCTCGTACACCCCGGCCATATTAGGCTCTAAATTGTTATTGTGCAAGGGTGTCTTTTACAGTCTACTCAATCCTTTGAGCCTTGGTGGAACACTCAAAATCCATATGGCTAAGTCCCTAATGCCTATTACCTCGCATACGATGACTAAAATTACAACTGTTCATTGGATTCTTCCGTCTTCTCTTGCCAGTAGAGGTCAACCAATGAGGAAAATAGTAGTGCTCAGCCTTGTATCAAGAGGTGTAGGTCTAATGAGGTGGAGGGAAAATTTGCAAGATAGCTTGCTCAGACCTAGAGCTCTCAAAAAATGCTCAATTGCTTATAGTATGGGATATGTGTTAGGCTTGTTGAGGAGCAGTGACCGATGGAAATACAGTTCATGTAGGGTTGAGCCCAATATGACCTTTACTCAAGATTGAATTGTTTGATCTCAATTTGATTTAAGATTTGGATGAGGAGAGTTTGATTCAATCTTGATTTGAGTTAGGCCTGGCTTGTTAATTGTCGACTCAAGCTTGATCCGAGCCAAAATTTGTTCGAATTTTGATTAATTTTCTATCTTTCAATCACAATCTTAGGCATGCATGAGTTAGTTCATTCAATCGTTATAAAGTCTAGATGTTTATCTTAACTTAACATCTAGAAATTAAAACAAAGAAAAATGATTTGCAGATTTGAACAAGTCATAGAGGAAATTGTAAGGTAGCCATATGCTAGGCTATTGCTTGGTTTTAATTTTATATTTATATATATATATTATAAGATTATATACTATTACTTTTTTCAATTGATCCAAATATCGAGCAAGCTCGATCCGATCCTATGTCAGCTTAAAAATAGATTGATAAAAAATTTTATTTATAGAAACGGATTGTTGGTTGGATCGCTTAGACTAGCCCGAGCCATAAAGTCTTTTTGTTAGTAGCCGCTCACTTGGATTGACCCGATCTTGTTTTGATTGACAGTCTGATTCAAACTTAATACCAAACATCATACGAGACGGGGAATGCGTATGAAAATCGACATGTTATTTGTGGCATTTCATCATAAAAGGTATCAATAGGAAATAGGTGGACAATTGTGGGACAGTAGAATTAAGAACTAAATTCCCTCAAGTAAATCTTTTAAAATTACTAAATTTTAACTAGATTGAAGGTAAGTCGGAGTTTACCTATAGATTAGGGTTGTCTTAAAACCTTCAAAATTACAAAAATATGGAGCAATGTCATGCTGAAATTAGGGTTCACTCTTTTAAGCATTTGAACAATCCGATAAGATAAGTGACTCTTAAACGAACACTATGGAAATCTATACAAAAATTGAATTTGAAAGAAAATGGTTGTATGTAAATCGAAGAATTAAGACATGATATCAAGAGAGATCTTGATGTAGGAGAGGAAGAAGCGTTGCAGCAAAAGAAGGAGAATAAGCTTGGCAATGGTCCAATATGTAGAAGGAACCATGTGTTCTTTCGAACAGAGAGGGCACTATAAACAAATGACAGCTACTTAGTTTGAGATAATGTCCTAGAGGTCTTGAATCATTTGGGAAAAAAAGATTAGATTTTTTCATCCTAGACTTTATCCAATCTTTTCTGAAATTTAATCGATTGATTCAATTTTATGAATCTTTATTCAATTTTATGAATCAAGATTCAATTGTCGGAAATATGAATGCAATTTTATTTTATTCATCTCACGATTAAATTGTTTACAGGTCCTATACTCTATAAATGAACACCTAGATCAAACAACTTTAAATGATTGATTTGTAGCTAAACAAGAAATACATAACAACTAAACCTTTATTCCATAGGTGCGGTCGGCGACATGAATCTTTTATTTCTATTGCACTTTATCAAATTACAAATCCTCATTTAGCTCCAAGTATGTAAGATCATTCCTTATCTTTTTTGTCATGTCATTTTTGGGCTTTTTTTTCTCTTTTTATATTGGCAAAACCTAATAATTCAATTTTTTATTGGAACTTCTAGGCCTACGATTTATATGTTCAGATTATATATGCCTACTATTTCTAAGTCTATCTCGACTGAGGATGCTCCAATATTCTGGCAAATATACTCATTTCTTATTTTATCTTCTTTCACATATACCTACTCATCTACTTTAGTTTCTCCATGTCTACAATATTTATCTTATCTATATTTTTCTGTCACACAATATGTTAGATTCCACTTTATCCATCCTACTTATCTCCTGCTAATAATATTACCATCATTTCACTGTTATTCTATATAATTGATCCAAAATATCTAAACCACTTGCTCTTCTTGATAACTTGATCGGTAGTTGTCTTCTTAATATAAGTGTTTTTATCTTAACTAAATTTACACTTTATATATTCTATTTTTCATCTACTAAAATGAAAACCTTTAGATTCTAAGATATTTGGCCATAACGAGTTTTATCTTATTAGCCTTATTATAGTCTTATCACGAGAAGAATATCATCTACAAAAAGCATACACTAACGCACTTTTTATTCAATGTGTGCAATCAAAATCTCCATAATCAATGCAAAGAGATATGAATTTAAAGTTAACCTTTGGTGTAATTCAACCGAAATAGAAAAATTCTTAATCAAATCTTTTGTGTTTGTATACATGTAACAACTATTTTATATGTCTTGAATAACTTGAATGTAAATCTTAATTTAAACCAAATTAACTAATTTGAATAGGGAAGACTCATAACAACTAGAATGCACTCAAACCAAACTCATATGAAGTTGAAATAAAATGATCAAACAGGCTTAATCGATCAACCTAACTCTATGCAGACTCAGTCATATGGGTAGTGTGGAAATGGCTATTACACGCCTTTGATAGACCCATCATGTCATGCTCTATAGGTGTCCGCACTAAGTCTACAAAAGTTTAGAACTTAATAGTTTTGTCTGGTCGAAGAACTTTAAAGCCAGGTTCTTATTCACACATTGAGTTATTGTTTTTATTGATAACAGTTAATATAATGGATTATTGTTCATATTGGTTCTAGTCATTTTGTACATATGCATTTAACTTATTTACAAGATGCTAAACTTACATGTATAATGTGATTTGATTTCTTAGCTAAAAGCTAGGTTTTCAAGAACTTTTATGTACTTTCTTGGTTTCTGCATGACGTTTGTTATAATGGATTCTTTTTCATATTGGTTTCTATCAAATTTCAGCCAATTTTGTTGCTAGGTGCTAAAATTTTACACGATGAAGGCGATGATTAGAATGAATATTAATAGGCTCCTATACCTTCTTTGGGTTTTTTTTAATCCTCTAATTTTTCTTAATGTTATCCTTGTTTAGGCAGAATATATTCTAGACCTTCAGAAGCAGCTTAGTCTGCTTGGGGGAAAGGGGACAAAGGATTCTAGCGCTGGTACCAGTGATGATTCCATAACAAGGAGGACATCTGCAGATAAGGTAACAAAAGCTTAATTGCATGGTTATTGAACTATTTGGTCACACGAGGTTTTGGATAGCAACCGGCAAGGGACAGCAATGGTCCAGCTTGGGGTGGGTCTCGTTATTTGCAACGTTAATTGTATGCCATATCCTTCAAAATAGTATCCACCCGCTGTCTATTTAGATCCCACCGGCTCCTCCCTGTTTAATTGTTTGACACTTCTCTGATTAGGATTAGCAACAAGTTGAGTTCAAGCGAGTTTTTTGTAGATTTGAACTCGAGTCCCGAATGAGAAACACAAAATATTGCGTTAGGCAGTCGACAACCAGCGTAAAACTTGTAGAACAAATATGATAGAATTCTTTAAAAATTTACGTTAAAACTAGGGCATTTCTTGGAAGCCACGCACTACATTGCTTGAATATAGTAAAAAGTGTGCAAAGATCGTTGCATCAGTGCCCGAGTGTAGTGGTAAATGAGCAAGAGTTCTCACATTATGAACAGATGTAGGTAAAGAAGTAAGTTCAGAACACTAACACTAAGATTCAGATTCGAGACACTAGAATAAGGCTGCTTGGTGATAGAAACAAGATGTATAAGAAAAAATTAAAGAAAATATGTTATAAAGATTGGTATAAATGTAAGAATAAAGGGAATTGGGAAAAGTAAAAAAAATAGTCCGCAAGAGTCCAAGAAAGCAGTCTGTATTAGAAAAAATATTATATTTGAGAATTTATATAAAAAATTAAACATCAAAGTAGGAGAAAAACACATATACATATTTACTAAGATAAGAGATGAGAAAACTAAAAACTTAACTCAAGTAAAATGCATTAAGGATGAGGATTACAAAATACTTTTTCAGGAAAAAGATATTCAATATAGATGGATGGATTATTTTCAAAATCCTTCAATGATGGTTATAATAATACATTTGATCTTACGGAATTTTACATTCAAAAATGGGATAGAACTTCCTGTTACTCCGGCGTATTAATAAGGCTAAAATTTGAAAATTTTAAAGAAAATTAATTGTAAAAAAGTTGGACCAGTTGATATATCCCAATAAATATTTAGAAATGTATGGGAGATGAAAGAGTGTTTTGGCTCACTAAATTATTTAATATAATTTTAAAGACTAAATAAATGTCAAACGAGTAGAGAAAAAGCGCATTGGTACCTATTTACAGGAATAAAGGCGATTTACAAGATTGTGTCAATTATAGAGATATTAAATTAATGAGTCATACTTTAAGATTTTAAAAAAGAGTGATTGAACAGAAATTACATTGTAATACTAGAGTGTCATAAAAATAGTTTAGTTTTATGCCTATTAGATCCACTACAGAAGCTTTTCATTTGTTGAGATCTTTAATGGAAGAGTTCAGAAAAGAAAAGAAAACTGCATTTGATTTTTATCGATTTAAAAAAACATAGAATTTGCAATGCCAATATTCGAGTTATCAAAGAGATGCATAAATGTGATATTACTTATGTTCAAACGCAAAGTGGTTTAACAAAAGATTTTTTAATTACAGTTGGACTACATCAAGGCTCAGCTTGAAGCTCATATCTTTTTGCATTAGTTATGGAGGCTCTTTTTGGATATATCTAAGAAATAGTGCTTTGATATATGCTTTTTGCACATAATATTCTCCTTATTTATAAGACTGGAAAAGGGGCTAAAATAAAACTTTAGTTATGGAGGAATACCTTAGAATCTAAAGGTTTTCATCTCAATAGATCAAAAATTGAATGTATGAAGTGCAAATCCAGTCAAAATAGAAGCATTTGTATCGATGAGATGATAATTGATGATTAAATTATCAGAAAGAGCAAGTGATTTAAATACCTTGGATTACTTATACAAATAAGGATGAAATGAATGAGGATGTTATTAATAGAATTCAAGCAAGATAGCTAAAATAAAGAAATACTTTTAGTGTGTTATGTGATAAAAAAATTTCACTTTAACTTAAAAGTAAATTATACAGAATAGTTGTAAGATTATTATATGGTATAGAATGTTGACCCACAAAGTGAAAACATACGAGTAAAATAAGTGTCACAAAAAAGAGGATGTTAAGGTGGATAAGTGGGTATATATAAAAGGAAAAGATGAGAAATGAGTATATCCATGAAAAGATTGGGATAGCCTTTGTTGAAGATAAGCCTAGGGAGAGTCGGCTAAGATGGTTAAATTATAGACCGATAGAAGTTTTAGTAAGGAGAGTTGAATTATTAGATTTTACATGTATTAAAAAGTGAAGAAGAAAATCAAGTAAGATATGGTAAGAAATCATTACAAAAGATTTCACATGTTTGGAGATAGAGAAGGACTTATTTTTTGATAAAGCACAATGAAAAATAAAGGATTCATATAGCCAACCGCACCTAATGGGATGTAAGCTTGGTGGTGGTGGTGGTGGTGGTGGTGGTGGTTGTTGTTGTTGTTGTTGCATGCAGGTATTTGTAAGTTATAAGGCCTTGGATAACTAGATCTTTGCAAAATTTTACGGAAGTGCTCAAAGATTCAAAATGGTTCAAAACTTTTAATAAATCCTATCATATTAGCTCGAAAATCTGATGCACATGTTAACACCAGAAAAATGGAGAATTAGAAGGGAGGAAAACTCATAATATTTTTTGTTGAAAAAGTAAAAACTTTAGAAAATAAAGTAGTTTTATACGTAACAATAGAATCCTATCTAAAGGTGCATATCAGCAGATGTATGGTTTAAACCAAAATCAGCTCCAACAGGACTTGGTTAGGGGGTTAGATTTATTCACTACCCTCTCTCCAAAATCAATAAATTCAGTTAAACCGATTTGGCAAGGAGCGAGTATAGAACCAGTTCCTCAATTGGTGAGAAACTGGTTGGACCTAGTTCTTTGTTTTGTATTTTTTTTATAAAAATGACTCCTCTTTAAATTTACTTTTATTACTTATATTTAGTTTTATACGTAACAGTAGAATCCTACCTAAAGGTGCATATCAGCAGATGTATGGTTTTAAACCAAAATCAGCTCCAACAGGACTTAATTAGGGGGTTAGATTTATTCACTACCCTCTCTCCAAAATCAATAAATTTAGTTAAACCGATTTGGCAAGGAGCGAGTATAGAACCAGTTCCTCAATTGGTGAGAAACTGGTTGGACCTAGTTCTTTGTTTTGTATTTTTTTTATAAAAATGATTCCTCTTTAAATTTACTTTTATTATTTGACTTTGGGCCCCTTCTTTTTAATTCAAGGTGTTGTGCACCTATAGACATGTTATCGTTGCCTTTTAAAGTAGTGCGCACATTTGCCACCTATGTGACCATTGTTAGGTAGTTGGCTATCAAACACCATTACTTCATAAAGCCTGGTATATTCATATCATATTCATATCATATTCATATCATATTCATATTAGATACTGATATTCTCCGATACTTTATCAATACGTATCTAATACATCATGTGATGTGTGTTTGTTTTTTTTAAAAAAATTGTACTCTTCTTGTATTTCTGGATACTTCTAATTAAAAAAAATGTTGAAACAGCCGATCGATCCCACAATAAAAAATTTTAAAAAGCGACAAGATACATAGAAAATGTCTCATACTTAGACTCAAATATTCACAATAGGAGACTAACATGCTTGGTTTACGTAATTAGAAAAGTAGAGAACTTCACACATGCTAAGGTTCTAACAAGAGAAAAAGATCAAGCACCTACGCGTCGCTACTTCCTTTAGTCGATGCCTTCTCACAATGTTCCAAACGCTAGCGACACTAATATTTATTCTACCTCAATTTACACTTTATGACAGATATCATGCATGTCACTGATTTCATTGAGTGTCGATCTCACTGCTTTAATTTCTCTTAGTCAAGATCATTTTGCAAAAAAGATAGTGACGTCTTTTCTTTTGTGTTATTCGTTTATTTAATGAGCTAGAGACTTGGAGAGAGGTAGACATGCTTCTACTTTAATTAGATTAGTTCATATAGGTTTAGATCACAGTATTTGAACTATTTATCAATTATAACTAGTTTGCATCAAGTTACTTGAATTGTGTTAGATTTAGGCTAACCCTGAACCTAACTTACTTACATGTATTGAGACTTTTATCTCACCTAGATGTCTTATGTTCAACGAATTTCATTGAAATTTATGTTAACAAGATTTATAAGTCATTCTTTTCTTTTAAGAATTGGTGTGCAAGTCATTTTAGTCTATCATAGGGGTGGCAATTCAGGTTGGCCGGTTGGGTTTGAATCAACCCATTTATTGACCCAACCTATTTAAATTTGACTCGAACCCGACCCACTTATTAAGTAGGTTATGCATCAAGACCCATACCTGACTCATTTATTAAACGGATTACCTGACTTAACCCATCATCCCATATATTATAATTTTAGAGGTATTATAATTTGATAAATTCAATATGTTTTTACTTTGAACTAATATAACCATAGAGTTTAATTAAAAATATCAAAAATATAGCTAAATTATGTGATACATATCAAATAATTAATATTAAAATTAATAATAAAAATGAAAAATATACTAATTTTGATAAATAGGTTATCATCGGGTCAAATTTCTGGTCGACCTGTTTATGACTCATACCATATAGCTTGACCCATACCCGGTTAAGCTGGGTTAAGTTCACAGGTTGGATCAAAATTAGCACTCTTAGTCTATTATATAAGCTACATCTTAAATTTGCTAATATGATAATATATAACACAAGATTATTCCGGCATGTCTGTTTTTTACTTTTTTTTAGATTTATCATATCATTGTATTCATATTTTATCATATCATTGTATTCATATTTTATCAATATCATCATATTGTTTCTGTGCTTTAACTCATTGGCGATGGCAATCTCCTACATTTTATTCAATTTTTCTTTATTTCTTTCTTTGTAAATACCCTCTATTTATTTTTTATAATATTTTTAACTAGTCATTTTTTTTGATAAGTTTTATACTAGATGTTAATTAATGCAACTCTTTACATTTCTCATTTAGAATTTGGGACTCATTAACGATACGTTTATTTTATGGAACAAATCTACTGCGATAATGGGCTAGATCTTAGTGGATTGTTCTAGCAAAGCCACTTCAAGCCTCGTCGCGAATTTAAGTCATCTGCAAAGGATTCAACTTGCTACCCATTTGAAACTTCACTTTAAGGTATCCGTCTAGCCTTTATGCCGTACAGAAGCAATCTCGGTCACATGCTCATAGGGGGTTAGAGTCCCCTACTTTAAGACACTGGGCGAACGACAAGCACGAGCACCACATTTTTAGCCTGGCTTCTGACTTAAAGAAGTTCAGCTATAACCTTGTAAACGGTAGTTTCGTGCTACTGGCTTTTCAACCAAGCGCAATGACCAATTATGTGTATTTTTCAACTAAGCACGATGACTAGTTGTGTGAATCAATGCAGTTTAGCTTTAATCCGATCTCCTTGCATTAGTTATAGAGGTTTTGATTGTATGCATTCAAGAAAAGGTGTTTTGGTGTATGTTTTTGCATATGATATTCTCCTCATTGATAAAACTAGATAATGTGCTAAAGCAAAACTCGAGTTATAGAAAAATATAGTAATCTAAAGATTTTCATTTTAGCAAATCAAAAATCGAATACATGGAGTATTACTACTGTTAAGATAGAATCACTTAAAGTAAAGAGATGATGATTGATGATCAAGTTATTAAGAAGAATGAGCTATTTAAATATGTTAAATTAATCATACAGAATAACGGTAAAATATATGGTAGTATTATGAGCAGAATTTAAGCATGATGAATAAAGTGAAGGAACTGGTGTATTGTGTGATAGAAAAATTTCACTCAGATATAAAGGTAAATTTTATAGAATAGTTTCAAGACCAATTAGGGATAGCAATATATGACCTAACTCATGAATCAAACTCGAGAATTCCAGGCATAGGTCATGAATATTGACACATTCATTAAATGGGTCAGGTTTGGGTTGTACATAATGGGGTTGAATCGGGTTTGGGTCATTGATTTGATTTGTTTTATAAATTGGTAGGGTTCAGGTTGAGCTATTCGGGTCGAGTCAAATCCGACTCACCAATCTGTTTTTCCACTAAGGCCAATAATGTTATATAGTGCTGAATGCTAGCATACAAAGCAGAAATATAAATAAGATAAGTCACAAAAATAAAGTGGATGAGCAGGTATATGTGAAAGGATAAAATGAGAAATGAGTATATCCATAAAAATATTAGAGTGGCCTCAATTGAAGATTAGCTCAAAGTGAGTCGAGTTAGATGGTTTGGACATAAATAATATGCCGATAGAAGTACAAAAGGAAACGAAGAATTCATATGACCAACCGCACCTATTGGGATAAAAGCTTAGTTTGTTACGGTTATATTTTTAGTTGGTCTTGATATTAGTGCTCAAATATATATAAACTCGTAAACCACAAAATTACGTGTTTAGTGTTTAGATGGTAAAAAAATAAGTATAACCAAGAAACTGGTACCATTTCGGTTCTAACAATTGCACTATTGGAACTAGTTAGGAATGGGAGCGAATCGAATCTAACAGTGTTGGAATTGGAATCGGCCATACCAGTCCCGTTCAGTCCGGTAACCACCCATTTACAGTCTAAACAAAAGAACAAGGTGAAGGATGAGGGGCAAAAGGGAAAGGCACTTGAATCAATTGCCCTTTGTTTTTGTCATTGGGATTATGTAGTTGGGATATAGTTTGATGGTGTGACTTGATACAGCCGTTCAATAACATCAACCGCCCTGTCTAAGTTTATTATCTATGTGAACGCGGAAGAGTGTAGATAATATATAGTATGCCACTTTGGTCAAATATTTATGATAACTTGAACTTGTCTCAATAAAAATTTGAATATGATATCTGGCTTGAAAGCTACTAGAAATGACGGGCTGATTTCGATTTGATTTACAATTCAAAGTTGTTAGCGAGGTTCGAGTTTCATTAAATTTGTTAGCTCTTAGTTTTTACCCACCACTCAAAGGTATTTTTTATTAGATATCGTAATGAAATTCTCAGCACCGACAGCAATCTGCTTCTCATATTTCTCGAAACTTAATCTTCTCATATATTTCTGTTTTTTAAATTTTCGTGGTGAAAAATGTGGCAGCTGCGGTCACAATTAGATGATGCTGTGGCTAGTGAGTGCCCCTTCTGTGGTGAATTAATGATCAAAGAGATATCCAAGCCATTCATCGCCCCTGAAGAGGTGGTGGATCAGATGGCTTCATGGCAGATTAAGCCACAAGCTGCAACACAGAAAATTCTTCAGATGACAATGTGACCGAAAACCTCCAATGCTGTTAGACTCATCATCATATTATCCAACGACTGACGTGTGTCCTTTTCTGTACTTTGTTGACAGAAAAAGAAAAAGAGCCCCCATCTACTATATATTATATTTGTGCATGTATTATTTCTGTAATTTCTTTGTTCAACTTTTGTGGATGCATTTAGAGTACTTCTTGTGGACTTGTTATTTAGGGCTTGCATTTGTATTCAATATTTGGTGAAGGTGTTTCGATTTTTCCGATTCCAATTAAACTCGGTTTCCTTGTGACTCCTGACTCAGAGTTAACCCGTAGCCCCTCATCAGAAGTTCCGAGCTGGCGAGGCCTCTGGTCTTCTGAACCTCAACCTGTTGCAGCTCACCTTCTTTCTCATCCTTCACTATTATGAGCTTCTTCATTTGCTTAAAGCTCCACCTGCTCTATTATGTTAGGTTAGTGATCTTAACTCGTTTAGTAATTGAGTCAGATTTGATTGGGATTAAATTTAATCCAATTTTCCAACTAGTTTTACCACCTCTATTTGTTTCTCCTTTTTGAGTTGTAACTGGCAATAAATAATTCTTTGCATAACTTTTGATGTTGGGCAATCCACAGATCTTTGATTGTTGCTCTCTTGAGCTATCCCATCTAAGATTATTGAAGTCATTGTCCCTATGGGTTATTCCTTTACTAAAAGTGCATTTATTTGAATAAAATGATTATTTTAATTCACTTATTTTCATATTTTACTTTAGTGAAACAATTAATTTATAAAAAAATTTTTGTCATGTTTTATAGAATAGTTATTCTTTCTATTAACTCAAAGGTTAATTATTTCTCCGCTATTTTTTATAGGGTAAAAATATTATTTTAAAATTACTCATATTTATACACATGTATTCATCTGCATATCTACGTATGTATTTTTATATACATATTACATATATATATGTACTTATATAATTTATATTTATTAATTATTTGGGTAAATCAAATTTAATAATAATAATTAGCATAAAATTTTGTTGAGTTATATTTGTGAGTATTTTAATATTTTTTATTTTTTTATTTTTTATTTTACATTTTATTCTAAGTAAATAAAAGAATTGTTATTTTACTATCTGTAGAATGATAATTTTATTTTCATAAAATTATAATTTAATTTCATTTGATTGAGGTAATGTATTGTAAGTGTAATGGTCTAGATTTGTCTTGCATAGTGTTAGCATGCGTTGGGCTTGTGCGGCATTTGTCAAACTTTCATGAACTGCTTTGTTGGAGAATGTTGTGGTAGTTCTTCGAAAATCTCTTTTACTTTGATCAATCTTTTTTTGGATGCCTTTTGAGGGCTCTGTTCGATGTTCGACATGTCTTTTGTACGTATCTAATTCATTAAAATTATAAAAATTTATGAATTTATAATAGAAAATTTGTGCAACAAACTATTGCCCAAAAAATTCAACATTATGGAATGATTTGATTGAATGGTCTGCTCAAAAAGTAGTGATGGCAATCTATATGTGATTTGACCTGTGAACTCAAAGAGAATTTGAGTTTCAGTTCTAATTCTTTACCCATTTATTAAACTAGTTATATTCGAGTTGCACATAATTGAGTTGGGTTGAATTTGTGTCATTGTTATACAAGATATTATTTTATAAATAGGTTGATTTGATGAGTTAACTTGATTGTTTAATAATTGGGTTGAGCTTGAATCAATAATCTCTATTTGTTTATTAATTGAGTTAAATTTAGTTCAGCTAAATCGGATGCGTTATATTCAGTTTCTAGTTGGACTTGACATAGCATCTTGTTTGGCCATCCCTACATTGCCCCGGCGTAGATTCAGTAGCTCTCCTTCTTCATTTCTGCAATAAGCCTCCCCTAGCCCTCAAGCTTCGCTGCTCCCAGCGTCATCCCGAGCTCCGGCGAAGCTTGCATAAGGAGGTGTCAGTTGCGTCGCTCGGCATCTCTTGCGCCAGCGAAAGCTTCTTCTGCTGCTACCCCAGGAGGGAGACATCCGATCAACGAACGGCTCTGTGGTGCTGCGAAGTCCTTTCATTGCTGCTCGTCAGGCTTCTGCTACTGTTCAATGGGTTTCGATCGTTCTCGCCGGTCGACAGTCTCCGGCGTGACTGTTTACGGCTTATCTCGGCATCGCTGCGCTGTTTTCGCTTAAGATCCGCGGCCCCCACAGCTTCTCTCGCCGGCCTCCCCCACGCCCGACTGCTCCGCCGGATTCCCGGTACTGTGTCGGGCGTTTTTTACGTGTTTTCGGCGCGTTTGCAACGCGCTTTCCCCGCGGCTTCGATGCATTTGCGACGCGGTTTCGACGCGTTTTCCTTGCGGCTTCCACGCGTTTTGGGCACGCTTTCCACGCGCTTTGCACGCGCTTTCCACGCGCTTTCCACGCGCTTTCCACGCCGACGCGCTTTCCACGCGGCTTCGACCCGGTTTTGCCGCGGCTTTCTGCGCGTTTGCCACGCGGCTTCGACGCATTTCGGATGACTTGTCGACACGGTTCCAACGGGGTTTTGACGCGTTTTCGGCGTATCTTGGCATCGCTGCGTTGTTTCCGCGTAAGATCCGCGGCCCCGACAGCTTCTCCGCCGGCCTCCCCCCAACGCCCGACAGCTCCGTCGGGTTCCCGATATTGTGTCAGGTGTGCAGGGCGGGAGCGCTCCTCTACTTGCCACCTGTACCGCACTTCGGTGGCGGCCCCTGCTGGGCCTCTGCCCACTTGTGGAGAGGCCTGGGATGGCTGGGCCTTTGACTGGGCCGAAATCGTCTTGAGCCGGCTAACAGAGGCCCTTTTGGTTCAGTCGAATAGATTGGCTCTTCTAGGCCAACAAATGGAAAATTTTAAAGTAGTTCAACTCATTGATGGTAAACCAACTGTAAAGACCTTCGCTTTTATCTTGGCCGTCAAGCCATTTTTTTACAATTACTATATTATATCATAAATAAATATAAAAATTTTAAACACAAATAATCTAAAATAATATTCTAATTGTTTCTCATCTATTATTATTATTATTTTTGGACTATTATTATTTTGATTTTTATTTTAGTACTCGCGTCAAACAGACCTACACATTACATCAGACCCACACAAGTCCCCGCTATTGGCCCCAGGATGATCAGATGTTCGGAGATAATAATTTTTTCCACTGGATGCATGCACCATCTGATATAAGTTATTAAGGAAATAAAAGTCTCTTATTTAGAGTCAACCCAAAAGCTGGTTATTATTGAATAGTAAAACTGCTTAATCTTGTCCTACTAAGGAAAAAAAAAGCTTAATCTTTTAATTAAAATGCTAATTATTGAGTTGTGATATGTGCACGCCGGCAGGTCGCAATACAATTATGAAAAGAAAACACTAACAAAATACAAATCGACGTCTCTTCAATTATTTATTAATTTTCGTACAAGGTTTCACTTCTTCTCAGCTCATAATATCATAAACCTTGTAGAAAAGTATGATGTATTATTAGTTATAAATTAAATTTATTCACTCCGATTCCCATAATGCAGTTGCTGAAATTCAGGAGAAATGAAATTTGGCAGCATTCAAGATGGATTGCATGATTGCTGGTGATTTTAAAAGGCAGCGCGGGGCTGCGAGGCAGCCTCGCGCTTCGTCGTTTGAAAATGATATATTTTAAAAATTAATAAATTAAAAAATAGTACGTTTATTATTTTGGGTAATTTCACTCAGGTTTCTGAAGTTTATTCGATTTGTTACGTAGGTCCATAATTTTGAAAACATGCCAGATATGTCTTCAAAATTTACTGTATATGTCATTGTGGTCCTTAACATTTACAAAAAGCTTCTAATGTGAAATTATAATTGTACCCCTCACCCTCACATGCGCGAATCTGCGCTCGAGCGTCGGCGACGCTGCGGTGCTCTGCGCGCTGGCACATGGCTCGCTGCCACACCGCAGGCGAGCGGGGCCGCGCGCTGCAGCAACNCGGCGTCTGCGCTCTGCGGCAACCTTCGCGCTGACGTTGTGGGCAGCCAAAAATTTGAAAAGATATAAAGGGTATGGGGTAGCAGCGTTTACTTTAACAAGACTCATTTAAAGCTAATAAACACATAATTTCAATTTTATGGGATAGGTCTTTACTAAAGTAGTCATAATTCTCTCCATAAATTTCATATTGTAGAGCCGCTTTTTGCATTGAACTCCTGACTTCAATACCTTTTCACTAATATATAATATAAAGGAGTTTAATCAACTATTTAATACCAGAATTAAGCTAAAATATGACCTTTGATTTTTGAAACTGCATCCTGCATTAATCAAGTTTAATTTCTAACATTGAATACATCTTTCATTGATCATATGTAACACCTAATTAGTGATAATATATATATATTAATTCTAACCCAACCCTGGGTTTGTTCATCAAATTATAGTTTAGGGCAAATTAGCCCTCTCTATATATGGTTCATTTTCCGTGATTAAGTTCACTAAACCTGCTTTCAGCCTCTAGAAGTACTTTAACATAAAATATAGACAAGTTCAGCAGCCATAAACTCTAGAATGGAGCTTTTCATCACGGCTACCCTCATAATCGCCGTTCTCCTCCTCCCCATCCTCAAAACCTTGTATAGAAGCCCTGAGGAGCCCCGACGGCACGCCGGAAAACAAGCGCCAGGGCCATGGGGCTTCCCCCTCATCGGCAACATCTACAATATCCTCGGTCCTCTCCCACCTCAGCACTACCTTCGCCGCCTTTCCTCCATCTACGGTCCCATATTCCGCCTTAAGCTCGGCGAAATCAATACCCTGATCATCTCCTCCGCAGAAGCAGCCAGAGAGATCATGAAAACCCACGATCTCGACTTTCTGTCGCGGCCCACAAATGCTGCCACTGACTCAATCTTGTATGGCAACAATAACGTCTTCTTCGGCTACCAATCCGAGTTCAGGAGGCAAATACGCCGCATTTGCGTGCTCGAATTGCTTTGTGCGAAGAGGGTTCGCTCCTTTCGAGCCATAAGAGAGGAGGAGATCTCCCACCTCCTTCAATCCATCTCCATTGCCGCCGGTGAAGCCGTCGACCTCAGCAGCAAGTTTGCTGATCTTTCCAACAATATCATGGCCCGAGCCATCGTCGGGGGAAGGTGTAAAGAGCAAGCATTGTTCCAATTAGCACTCGACGAAGTTGTGCAGTACAACTCTGGATTCTCCATCTTCAACCTTTTTCCTTCGATTCCTAAATTCATCCTCCGCATTGCTGGATGGCAAAAAAAAATAGACCGGTGTGGCCAGAAGTTGGACGGAATTGCAGAAAAACTCCTCCAAGAACACATTCAGAAGCGAGTTAACTTCTTCAGTACCAGCCATGAAGAGCAGGATGGATCCTTCGTGGACGAGGATATGATGGATGTTCTTATCCGAATCCAACAGAATGGCAGTCTCCAATTCCCACTCTCTAATGAAAACATCAAATCTGTCATAAATGTATTGAGCATATGTTTCATATAGATAATTAGTTAAACTAAACTGATGATTCCTTTAGTTATATATTGCTCTAATTCATGGCTTGATCATATGCAGGACTTGCTCCTGGCTGGGAGTGAGACGACATCAACAACAATGGAGTGGGTGATGACGGAGCTAGTAAGGCATCCGGAAGTGATGAGAAAGGTTAAGAGGGAGCTGCGAGACATCCTCGGTGGGAGTGGGAACACAAATATGAAAGTCGATGAGAAAGCAGTTCGAGGAAAGCTGCACTACTTGCAGTTGGTGATAAAAGAGACGCTCCGACTTCACACCCCACTGCCACTGCTGCTTCCTAGGGAGAACGAAGAGAGGTGTGAGGTGATGGGCTACGATGTTCCTGCGAAGACGATGGTGATAGTGAATGCATGGGCAATAGGGAGGGATCCTAAATACTGGGAGAGGCCCGATGAGTTTTGGCCGGAGAGATTTGAGAAGAGTGACGTGGACTTCAAGGGAACTTGTTTTGAGTTCTTGCCCTTCGGTTCCGGGAGGAGAATGTGCACTGGAATTAATTTTGGTTTGGCAATTGTGGAGCTGACTATAGCACATTTGCTATATTATTTTGATTGGGAGTATAAAACAAAGAAAGGGGAACAGCTGGACGTAGCCGAAACATTTGGAGTGACTGCAAGAAGAAAATATTCTCTTCGTTTGTTGGCTACCCCTCGTAGTCCTCTTCCTTCTGTTTAAAGCTTAAACAATCAGATCTAGCCCAGTATGCGTGTCTACATGCATGCATGCTTGCATGGTGTGCTTGTTTTATTACTTTTGATATTTACTATATTTGATGTTATTGCAATAAATCTTGAGATATAAGCTGATATATATATATATATATGTATAAAATAAAAACTAAAGATTTATTATTTTACGCAAAATAAAATCTTTGTTTTACACGTGTAACATGCATTTAATGCAGTTAGGTAATGTTTTTTTGTTAATTCTTATTTCACATTATATATATATATATATATAT